>JAYESA010000004.1:185963695-186563695 GCA_036927795.1 Iris macrosiphon
CTACCATGTATTTGGAACTGCTTTCATTAATGTACTTTCGCTTCAATCCTGACATTGATATGTTAAAAAATTTAGGAGACGATATGAGGGCCAGTATTTCACCTACTATGGACCCCAGGAGGACCTTGTAGGCGAGCTTTGTAATGCCCCGTTCCCCCTATTCGGGGAGCGCGGCCAAGAAATACTTACGACCGTCCGAACGGGACAGATTGAATTAAGATCCTTTCCTCGTTATGGATTGGTTTTTTCGGAATCAGGTCCCATATACAATGGATTGTGCCTCGAGGATGGACTCGGCGGCAGAGTCGAGAGGGGCCTTTCCGTTGCATTGGTTTCTTGTCCGTTTTCGTGCCGCTTGGTTGCTTTCTTGTTGGTTTTATGACTTGCGTTTTCTTGAACGGTTTCAATGGATTTCATTGCTTTCGTTCTTAGGATTTCGCATTTCGTATCGAGCCTTGGAGACCGAAGCAGGAGGTATTGATCATCTGTTGGTGCGTGCAGGTGATCGTGTAGACGACGCGCGAGCGGAGTCTTAGAGATCTCTCCTTCTTCTTCCTATTCAACAAACTTGTGAGTGGCTCTATTTCGATAAGCACCTTCTTTCCAAGGGCTCCGTCCATAATAAAATTGACTCAGTTGTGCATTCATTCAAACGATACCAAATATATATAAAGTTGAATGAAAAGATAAGAAGTAGGCTTGGAACATTTATTGCTTGTCATTCAGAACCCTGCACAAACTCATTGATGCATGCACGTTCGTTGGGTATATTAATTGATCGGCACTTATTTATAGCACAAGTTGTTCTTCTTTAAACTGCTGAATGTTATTGCATATAGCTTGTTGGTTGATTATGGTAGCACAGTAAAGCGGTTCCGTACACGCCGTTTCTTTAAATTCTTATGTGTTAACTATGTGTTTGGTGGGTTGGTGTTAGACAAACTTGTATACAAGGGGTAACGTTCTACGAACGGTCGCCGGGGCACCGGGACCGCTTCGACCTGGGTAGAACATTTGCTAGTGTAGTCCTAGCGCTTGGATGGGTCCGTGCGTCCGCCAAAGGCTAGCTACCTGAGGCGGAATGTCAGCCGATCCATCCCCCGTCCAACCAAGAGATGTTGTTGTTGTATATTTAAACTGTGCAGACTAACTATGTCTTCGTGACAGGGAAGGCTATGGTAAGTTGTACAGGTGGTTCAGACGGGACAGGTAAAGTCACCGAACGGTGGCATGTGAAGTTATGTTATTTTGTTCTTGCATACCTGCTAAATGAAATCTGAACTAGGCAGGAATAGAAACCCACCTAAGCACATAATTGTAGCATACTCATTAGATCTCATCTCATGAGCTTGGTAAAGTTGAGCAGCTAGCCTTCACCAGTACTTTTCGAAGTACTGACCCTCGTTGTAGCAGGTTCCCCGGCGCAAGGCAACGCGGCGAGGAGCTGAAGTTCTCTCCGGACTTTTGGGATCCTTGGCGGTTTGTGGCCAAGACTTTTGGAGGCTCAAGCTAGAAGCCTTTCACTCTCTCCGTTGCTGAATATCGCTAAGGCGATGGTGCTTACTCGCACCCAAGGTGGTTTTGTGTTTTGAATCTATGTAAAGGGACATAATGTATGGATCGGTTATCTCATTTTGCGTCCAAGTTTGTAAGCCCGTGGGACATTTTATACTTTTGAGTCAAGCGATGTAAAAAGATGTTCATTATGAATAAAAGAGAAACTTTTCTATGCCTCAACCTTGTGTTATCTTATATGTCCACTCTGTTGCATTGTTCTAAAGAATATCCCTATGCCTAAGGCCTTGTGCACGCGCGCCCTACGCGTGCACGGCATCACGCCCGGGGGACGATTATCGATTAGCCGAAATCGGGGCGTGACATATTGGTATCAGAGCATGCTTCAGATCCTTTGATCTCACAAAGAAAGTTTCTAAAGAGGACCTTGTTCCTTCCGAGTAGACCCTTGAAATCGCTTGGCCAAAATGAGATACGTTCCATACAGTGAGTCCATAATATACCTTGAGACTAATACAAGTTACTTTCCTTTCAAGGAACGACTTCCGAGCCGGGTGCACAAGCGCAGATGGTGGCGCAAGTGCAAGCGAGTAGTTAAGGCACCTCGGGCAGCTCTGGGAGTCCAGCTGCCGCACCCTCTGCCGATCCGTTCGAGCGAATGATGCGTTTGATGGAGACGCAGCAGAAACAAGCTGAACTACGGCAGAGTCAGTTCGAGTCACGGATTGAGGCTCAATTCGTGGCGCAGCGACTTCAGGCGGATACACAGCAGAAGCAGATGAATAGCCTGCAAACAATGGTGACGAATATGGTCGCCAACAATCATTCTGCATCCGCCCCCGCAACCGTGCCTATAGTTGCTGAAGCCACCGGACCGCAGAATTCCCAGGGTACCTTACCCTCAGGCGAGAATGGGTCAATCGTGTCGATATCAGAATTTAAGAAGATGTGCCGTGCTACGTTTAAAGGCACCGAGGACCCTTCCTTAGCGATGGACTGGCTGGTCGAGTTGGAGGACCACTTTGAAGCGCTGTGCCTAGACGAGACCAAGAAAGTGGCGTGTGCCCAGCTTCAGCTCCGACAAAATGCACATGATTGGTGGGATGTGCACAAGCAAGCTATTTTGAGTGAAGGTGGCACAACGGCTATCTCCTGGTCCGTGTTTCGCAAGGCCTTCGTGGAGGAATACCTTCCACCCGTCGTCCGTCGCGAAAAGGAAGACGAGTTTGCGCTACTGAAGCAGGGAGACATGACGGTGCGTCAATACGCTTCAGAGTTCAACCGACTTGCAAAATTTGCCGAGTCTCAGCTCGCCGATGTCGAAAGTCGTGCACGAAAGTTCGAGCTCGGACTACGACCTTCTATCCGTGCTCACGTCGTAGTGACCCAATATCGTACCATGCGGGAGTCCCTGAATCATGCATTGTCCCTTGAGTCGCAGTATCCTCCAGTTCGCACCGGCGCTGTGCAAAATTACAATCATAAGCGTCCTGCCAACACAGGAGGAAACAACGTGCAGAAGCGCCCCAACAACGGCGGTAAACAGGGAGCAAACCCGGGAAGGGGTAACGAAGCCGTCTGCCACCGATGCAATCGTACAGGACACATCGCACGGAACTGTCGGGTGTTCAATGGATCATGCTTTAAATGCGGTCGTCAGGGCCACATGGCAGTGAACTGTCGTGCTAGCGGGCAAGAGCAGCAGCAGCAACAAAACCAGGAGCCTCAGGGTCAGGGGCAAACTCAACGAGCGAACCAGGCACCGCAAAACGCTCAGGGACGAGTCTATGCTTTGACTCGGGATGAGGCACTTGCATCGAACACGACGGTGTCAGGTATATTACTTTTTAATAATGTACCCGCTCGAGTATTATTTGATTCTGGTGCAACACATAGCTTCATTTCGGCGGATTTTGCCGCCGAACACACATTCCCTATGACACCGCTAGGCTTAAACCTAAGTGTTAGCACTCCTTCGGGCGTAGATTTATCGGCTCGCTTAGTCTGTCGTGAAGGTAACATTTGCATCGGGGGACGGAGATTGTCATTAGATGCGATAGTTCTAGACATAAAGGACTACGATCTTATTCTGGGAATGGATTGGCTCGGCGCTTGTTCAGCTACAATCGACTGTGCGAAAAAGGAAGTGTTTCGTTTGCCCGGCGAGATCGAATTTCTCTTCACGTGCAGTCCTGAGTCGAAAGCGTCGAATACCTGCATGGTTATCTCAGCAATGTCTGCTCGACGGATGATTCACTCCGGCTGCGAAGGGTACTTAGCGTCCGTTCGAGACACTCGGCAAGATTGCGCAAACGTTGAGTCTATTCCCGTTGTGGCGGATTTTCCTGATGTGTTCCCCGACGAGTTGCCAGGCATGCCGCCCGATCGAGAGACAGAGTTCACTATAGACACGTTCCCAGAAACTCGACCAATTTCCAAGACGCCGTATCGAATGGCCCCGGCAGAATTGAAGGAGCTTAAAGTACAGTTGCAAGACTTGCTAGATCGAGGATACATTCGGCCTAGTGTATCTCCGTGGGGTGCGCCAGTACTATTCGTAAAGAAAAAGGATGGCTCGTTGCGGCTCTGCATCGACTATCGAGAATTGAATAAAGCAACCATTCGTAACCAGTATCCTCTTCCAAGAATAGACGATCTTTTCGATCAGTTGCAAGCTGCCACGGTATTCTCTAAAATCGACCTCCGTTCGGGCTATCACCAACTAAAGATCAAGCCAGACGATGTGCCAAAGTCAGCTTTTCGAACTCGCTATGGCCATTATGAGTTCCTGGTGATGCCGTTCGGACTAACCAATGCACCCGCTGCCTTTATGAGTTTAATGAACCTTGTGTTCCGGCCCTATCTCGATAAGTTTGTAGTAGTATTCATCGATGATATCTTGGTGTATTCGAAGAGTGAGGAAGAACATGCAGAGCACTTGCGGACCGTGCTACAAACTCTTCGGGACAACCAGCTATATGCTAAACTGAGTAAGTGTGAATTCTGGCTAAGTAGTGTATCTTTCCTCGGACACATCATTTCTGCGGGAGGCATCTCAGTCGATCCGAAGAAGGTGGAGGCCATTGTCGAGTGGAAGCGACCTGCATCCGTTAGCGAGATTCGAAGCTTCCTCGGGCTAGCGGGCTACTACAGACGGTTCGTGAAGGATTTTTCCAAACTTGCACTACCTCTGACTCGCCTCACACAAAAGGGAGTCGCATTTGAGTGGTCCGCCGACTGCGAAGCTTCGTTTAAAGAGTTAAAGCATCGTCTCACCTCTGTCCCGTTACTTGCACTACCAGACGAGATCTCGGGATTCCAAATATTTAGCGACGCGTCCGGGCAAGGCTTGGGGTGTGTACTTATGCAGCGAGATCGAGTGATAGCCTATGCCTCCAGGCAACTAAAGAAGCACGAGAAAAATTATCCTACACACGACCTGGAATTAGCGGCAATTGTCTTTGGCCTGAAATTGTGGCGACACTACCTTTATGGAGTGCCTTGCCGAATTTATACTGATCACAAGAGCTTGAAGTACCTATTCACCCAGACGGACCTCAACCTTCGTCAGCGCCGTTGGCTAGAATTAATAAAAGATTACGACTTGACGATAGACTACACGCCTGGAAAAGGGAACGTTGTAGCGGATGCTTTGAGTCGGATCTTCGTTGGATCTCTGTCAGTCGATCGCAGGTTACGAAGGGACTTAGAAGAGTTGGGCATCGAACTCCGAATTCGATATCGTGGCGCGCGGGTCGCTCAAATGCGATTCGTACCCAACCTAATAGAGCGGGTCACATCTACTCAGAAAGACGACCCTTTCCTAAGGAAGATGCACGAGCAGATTCTAGCGGGGAAGGCGAAGGACTTTGCAGTGGATGAAAATGGAGCGTTGCGAGTGAAAGGAAGGCTATGCGTCTCCGATGATTCAAACTTAGAAAGGAGATCCTTGCGGAAGCTCATTACGCAGCCTATATGATCCATCCCGGGAGCACGAAGATGTATAAGAACCTCCGAACGACCTTCTGGTGGCACGGCATGAAGAAAGATGTTGCACTCTTTGTGTCCCAATGCATAACTTGTCAAAGGGTGAAAGCAGAGCATCAGAGGCCGGGCGGGGAGATGCAAAATCTTGCTATCCCGGAATGGAAGTGGGAGCACATCTGCATGGATTTCATTGTTGGCCTGCCAAGGACGCAACGGGGGAACGACGCAATCTGGGTTATCGTCGACCGGTTAACCAAGTCTGCACACTTCATTGCCATCAAAAGTACTTGGAGCGCCGATCGCCTCGCCCAGACCTACCTTGACGAGATAGTCCGGCTGCACGGAGTGCCAGTTTCTATAGTATCAGATCGGGACGGACGATTCATCTCGCGTTTCTGGGAGAGCCTTCAGTTGGCGATGGGGACCAAGTTGAAGTTCAGCTCAGCCTATCATCCACAAACCGATGGTCAGACGGAACGAGTGAATCAGATACTAGAAGACATGTTGCGCCTCTGCGTGATCGATTCGAAGTCAAGTTGGGACGTCTACCTGCCGCTGGCCGAATTTGCATACAACAACAGTTATCAGTCCAGCATCGAGATGGCTCCGTACGAGGCTTTGTATGGGCGGAAGTGTAGGTCACCAATCTGCTGGGACGAAGTCGGAGAACGGCAAATCCTTGGGCCGGAGCTGGTTGAACAAACCGTCCAAAAGGTTCGGTTGATTCGCGAACGGTTGAAGACAGCACAAAGCCGACAAAAGAGTTATGCCGATGCTCGACGTCGCCCCCTTGAATTCTTTGAAGGGGACCATGTGTTCTTGAAAGTCTCGCCTATGCGCGGAGTCATGCGGTTCGGAGTAAAAGGAAAGCTAAGTCCGAGATTTGTTGGACCGTTTGAAGTTCTCAAACGGGTTACTCCGGTCGCCTATCAAGTTGCTTTGCCGCCTGCCCTATCAGAAGTACACGATATTTTTCACGTTTCTCAGCTGAGAAAGTTTGTACACGACCCGAACCACATAGTCGACTTGGGGCAGTTGAATCTGCAAGCGGACTTGTCGTACGCAACGGAGCCTGTCCAAGTTTTGGATCGTAAAGAGAAGCAGTTGCGGAACCGAACCGTCTCGCTAGTGCGCGTCCTGTGGCAGAACCACTCGGTCGAGGAGTCGACCAGGGAACTTGAAGCTGATATGAGGGAAAGGTTCCCCTCATTATTCCTTAGTGGTAGGTTCTATTCCTAAGTTTCGGGACGAAACTTTCTTTTGGATGGTTATGATGTAATGCCCCGTTCCCCCTATTCGGGGAGCGCGGCCAAGAAATACTTACAACCGTCCGAACGGGACAGATTGAATTAAGATCCTTTCCTCGTTATGGATTAGTTTTTTCGGAATCAGGTCCCATATACAATGGATTGTGCCTCGAGGATGGACTCGGCGGCAGAGTCGAGAGGGGCCTTTCCGTTGCGTTGGTTTCTTGTCCGTTTTCGTGCCGCTTGGTTGCTTTCTTGTTGGTTTTATGACTTGCGTTTTCTTGAACGGTTTCAATGGATTTCATTGCTTTCGTTCTTAGGATTTCGCATTTCGTATCGAGCCTTGGAGACCGAAGCAGGAGGTATTGATCATCCGTTGGTGCGTGCAGGTGATCGTGTAGACGACGCGCGAGCGGAGTCTTAGAGATCTCTCCTTCTTCTTCCTATTCAACAAACTTGTGAGTGGCTCTATTTCGATAAGCACCTTCTTTCCAAGGGCTCCGTCCATAATAAAATTGACTCAGTTGTGCATTCATTCAAACGATACCAAATATATATAAAGTTGAATGAAAAGATAAGAAGTAGGCTTGGAATATTTATTGCTTGTCATTCAGAACCCTGCACAAACTCATTGATGCATGCACGTTCGTTGGGTATATTAATTGATCGGCACTTATTTATAGCACAAGTTGTTCTTCTTTAAACTGCTGAATGTTATTGCATATAACTTGTTGGTTGATTATGGTAGCACAGTAAAGCGGTTCCGTACACGCCGTTTCTTTAAATTCTTATGTGTTAACTATGTGTTTGGTGGGTTGGTGTTAGACAAACTTGTATACAAGGGGTAACGTTCTACGAACGGTCGCCGGGGCACCGGGACCGCTTCGACCTGGGTAGAACATTTGCTAGTGTAGTCCTAGCGCTTGGATGGGTCCGTGCGTCCGCCAAAGGCTAGCTACCTGAGGCGGAATGTCAGCCGATCCATCCCCCGTCCAACCAAGAGATGTTGTTGTTGTATATTTAAACTGTGCAGACTAACTATGTCTTCGTGACAGGGAAGGCTATGGTAAGTTGTACAGGTGGTTCAGACGGGACAGGTAAAGTCACCGAACGGTGGCATGTGAAGTTATGTTATTTTGTTCTTGCATACCTGCTAAATGAAATCTGAACTAGGCAGGAATAGAAACCCACCTAAGCACATAATTGTAGCATACTCATTAGATCTCATCTCATGAGCTTGGTAAAGTTGAGCAGCTAGCCTTCACCAGTACTTTTCGAAGTACTGACCCTCGTTGTAGCAGGTTCCCCGGCGCAAGGCAACGCGGCGAGGAGCTGAAGTTCTCTCCGGACTTTTGGGATCCTTGGCGGTTCGTGGCCAAGACTTTTGGAGGCTCAAGCTAGAAGCCTTTCACTCTCTCCGTTGCTGAATATCGCTAAGGCGATGGTGCTTACTCGCACCCAAGGTGGTTTTGTGTTTTGAATCTATGTAAAGGGACATAATGTATGGATCGGTTATCTCATTTTGCGTCCAAGTTTGTAAGCCCGTGGGGCATTTTATACTTTTGAGTCAAGCGATGTAAAAAGATGTTCATTATGAATAAAAGAGACTTTTCTATGCCTCAACCTTGTGTTATCTTATATGTCCACTCTGTTGCATTGTTCTAAAGAATATCCCTATGCCTAAGGCCTTGTGCACGCGCGCCCTACGCGTGCACGGCATCACGCCCGGGGGACGATTATCGATTAGCCGAAATCGGGGCGTGACAAGCTTGAACCTAGCCTTCCGAAGCATCAAGGAGGCCTCACAACGGAGATCTAGGCTCCAACTACTTTAGACATATTATAGAACATTATTATATTTGTCCGAATTTTGTCTCCGGTAGTCTACTGTCGTATGTAATACTTTTGGATCTAGACTCTTTGAAGTTGTTTGACTTAAAACTATGGAACTTTATATATATATATATATATATATGTCTTAATGTTCGTATTCTTCTGGTGTTATCTTCCTTAAAAAATGTGATCTGAGTACTATGATTTATTTTATATATATTGCGTGAGTTATTGGATATTTGTGAGTTACCCGACATCGTTCTACCGCTGACACTGCGTCGTAAGCTGGACGTACCCACGTACTTGTGTCTGAATTATCGGTTGCGTGACACGTTTTTATGGTGGCCCATGCAGGTGAGTCATCACAAATAGTATGATGTCGTGATAGTACTTAGGTTTAGTCGTACTACTGTGAGCCTGCGATAAAATAAGAATGATTGGATTATAAGAGGTTCTACGAAGTTGAATACTCAATCACATATTATGATTGCTTGATAGATTCATAGAATAACCCTTGAGAATCTTACTGAACATTGATTTAAAACTTTTTTCACTTGCTTTTGTTTCACACTAACTTGAATACGTGTTCGTTGTTAAAACTAATTCTTGCATCAAGATGAGAATTATGGAATATAGAAAGAACAATGGAGTAGACGTTGAGTTCATAACCATTTTAGATTGAGAATAAAATAATGGTTAATCAAAATCTTATACATCGAGGTTATATTGCCAATAAAAAAAATCAAAAATTTAGACCAAGATACTACATCGGAGTTGAAAGATTTAATAAAATATGGTTGAGTTGTAAATAGAAGAATAAGATATGAATTCAAAGAAATAAACCGAGGTTGCATAAATCAGACAAAGAACAACTCGTAAATGAAGATTATGATTCATGAGAATTAAGATGATGATATTGTGGACTTATGACGTAGATATTAAGGTAGAAGTTTTTTAGTTTATACAGTTTTAAGGTGATGAAAGTCATTGAGGAAAGATATTGATGTCTTATCATGCTTAAGCTAAGTACTTTCTAGATAATAGCTTCCTATGAGATATGATTATCCTATGATAAATTGAACTTTGAAAATTATAAAGAGAAGAGTAATGAGATAAAGCTTAGGATTATAAGATTAAATTGATATGATTGACGACTAAATACAAGATTATAAATATTTGAGGTTGCAATTTATCAATATAGATAGAAGCACACAAGAATTGAAATTAATACGGGCACTTGAAGATTTTAAGAGTGGTTATAGGTGATTCAAAGAATAAGGTTTAAAAGACATGATTATAACATATCAAGGTAAACCACTAGGTAAAAATATTGGCAATAGATTTATGGACGATATTGAAAAGTGATTTTGAGACAAATGACCTTAGGATATCATTCTTGAAAACCTTGACTAATTTATATGATAAAATCATAATGAGTAGAAGAATTTGATACCCAAACAAAGATGAACACCTTGGAGGTTAGAATTTTAGGAATTTGTGACTATCGGCGTATGCAAGAAAATGTAAGTCAACGACTTCATTGTAATCAAGTGAACAAGAGTAGAATTCATATTCTTTGTAGTCATCCTTACTTTTCATGTTACCTCTATCCTACTTGCATTTATCAAATTGGTTCTCATCTAGAAAAATGTTACTTTAAAATAACTAGGATCTTGTCTCCTAAATCTTATTATCCTCCTTACTTTGAATGACTAATAGAAGTACACTAGTTAGTCTAGTACTAGAATAGAGGAGTTGATTATCATATGGTACTGGTATATATTTTTAGTTTGGTAAGGATACCTTAGACTTAGAGGTAAATTGATGAGAGAGAGAATATGAAATTCTTGAAATCATGATTTTGAATTGAGGAATTTTTCCAGAAACTTTATAAGATAGAATTGGTAAATGAAGATTGATGGATTATAAATACTTCGAGATTAAAGTTTTGATTTAGCAACATATATTATTGATGGAGAAAATAAGAATTTTGATCAAAACAATGATATCAAAATTTTAGGTAGGTTGAGGAATACAAAACTTATTCGAGGTTAAGAAGATGCTTGAATTTGAAACTCAAAGATTATAGAGCTAGTTAAAAGACAAGGTTTGGAAATCCTAGAACTTTTATAGATTGAGTAGATATTCTAGAACCAATAATTTCAACCAGCTATTCTATCTTCTTGCTAACTCCATTCTTGTATTGATTCATACTACCATAACAGTATGTTACCATATCAGTTAGACTATTTTCTATGTCTATCATAGTTATATTATTCTCTAAATTTTAAGATAATAGGATAATAATTTAAATGATGAAGTTTAATTTTATTTAGTAGTCATGGTATCTACCTAACTTTAGGGGTTAAGTAAATTGGTTAGCTTATGTTACAGGACATGTTGTGACCCTTGGGTATTACTTGAGTTAGATACATAGAATATATTTTGAGTATCCTAAATATTGAGGAATTGAATGGAAAAGAATTTGCATTAGGATAATAAAGTCAAAAGATAAATAAAGAACTTTCGAGTGAATGTTATTTTGAATTAGAGGTATTTTCTAAAGGTCAAAGGACTAAATCTAGATAACACCATTAAGTAAGAATTATGAAAATAATAAGGAAACTTATGGTAATAAAAATAGTGTAATGGAATTGATGATGGAATCCTATACTAGAAGTCTTGAGGATAGATCGGGATATAGCAAGATTATGAGTTTAAATTAAAAGAGAAATTTTAAGAACCTAAGTAAATGAGAGCATTCAAGATTAATCGAGGAAATGAGATTTTGATCAAACATTGATAAGAGATTTTAAAAAAATTTAAGTAGAGGTTCTTAACTTTGAGTATTGAGAATTGTGGAATAAAAACACATGATTGAAAGATAAAGATTGGAAGTATAACTAGATGATTTGTCGAGACTAAGATACGAGAGGAGGATATGAGTAGTGAAGTAATTTGAATTTGAAATAAGGATACATAATATCAGAGAATAAAGGAGAGCAAACTCCAAAAGAGTTTATAGTTATAAGGTTAAAATCGAGAGACTAGATGGATGTAATAGGGGTTACCATATCATGAAACTATGTAACTAATATACACTAGAGGTTTTAAGATTTGAATTATGAGGAATGTGATAATAGGTTATATTTACCTAGCAGAGAGTAGATGAGATGCGTGAGTGATACCCTTATCTTTTTGAACCATGAGATACCTTTCTATTACTTCCTTCGTGCCGTATCTATATTTAAATTTCGAGGACGAACTTATTTTAAGGAGGGTAGATTTGTAACCTCCACTTTAAAAAATATATATATTTATAATTATTTATTTGTTATTGTTAGGATTAATTAATTTCTAATTAGTAATTAGTTAATTAATCCTAATTAGTATTAAGTATAGGGTTAACCTTGGTTTAGGTTAATGGAGGATTAATATTAGATTAGGGTTAATCTTGGATTAGGAAATATCTAGATATTTTTAATCCTACCTCTTCATGATAAAAATCTAGGGGTAAACTTATAAATTCCTTCTCATCTCTTCAAACAAAGATCAATGAGGGACTTGCATGAGAAGCTACACAACACCTATTAAACTCCCACCCCTTCATTCTTTTCATCCTACTTCACTTCTTCTCCAGTTCATCTTCTCCAAATTTTTAACCTAAAATCCTAACTCAAAACCTTCACAAACACTCTCCAAACCTCTTCCAAAATTCTACCAAGGTGAGCCAAAGCTTGGGAGCACAACCTAGAAGAAGGAGAGTCTAAGTTCCATTCCACCTTGTGTCCATTCGATTGGATTTTCGGTGAGCCATTTCCAATAGGTATGTTACTCTTCCCTCTAGTTTCCATAAATAGAAACTCAATTTAGAACTCAATAGGAAAACCCTCTTGGTTAGGAATAGGTTCTACAAGACTATAAAGTTCCATGGTAGGATAGTTGTGTCATGGGTTGCTAGTAGTGTTATGACCACCATGTGTTTGTATGAATTCTTCAAAGAAACTTTTGTCTTTAAATAGTAATGAAAAATATCATTATGTTCAAAATAGATATCCTAATAGTTTGTGTCAAGGAAATTCATGAAACACATGGCTAAATAAAAGGCTCTTATATATTTTGTATTCTATATGTTTATGTGGAATTAGTATTATTAGAACTTGAGTTATATATATATATATATATATATATATATATATATATATATATATATATATATATATGCACATTGAGAGGATAAGTGCATATATACTTATGTGTATATATATGGTGTGGTGTGTCCTTTGTTGGTATCCTATTTTTGTGTATCAATATACGCAAAAGGGTTGTGTTTTAATTGTATAATACTTGTAGTATCATGGGTGAGTTTTGTGTTCTATGAGAGGTGTATAAATCATGAGTTTTAGTTTGTTTTAGAATGATAGGAGTGTTCTATGTATCTTGAATACCAATTGGTATGTGTATGGTATGTATAGATGATTGTGTTGGTATCCTATTGTGGTTGTGTATAAATATACATGTAGGATGGGAATAATGGATTTATTTATTAAGGAAAGGGAAGTATATTATATAGGAGAGGCTAACCCCTCTCACTATTAGTCTACCCGATGTGGGACTAAACTAAACTTAACACATAACTCAACACCCTCCCTCAAGCTGGAGCATAGATGTCAATCATGCCAGCTTCTTACAGAAAAATTAAACTCGAGGACCTAGAATCTACTTTGTAAATATATCAGCTATCTGATTGTCGGTCCTCACGTGGTAAAACTTTATCATCCTTTCTGATACTCATCACGGAAAAAGTGAATGTCGATTTCAATTTGTTTTGTCCTTTCATGAAATACATGATTAGTAGCAATATGAATAGCAGACTGGTTATCACATCACATATCTGCTGCTTTATATCCCGCTTCTTCTTCCAGTTCCTGTAGAAGATGCTGCAGATATATCACTTCTGTTGTGCCATGAGCAATGGCCAGATATTCCGCTTCTGAGCTTGATCGTGCGATCACACTCTACTTCTTGCTCTTCCACGATACCAGGTTCCCGCCAATGAAGACCGAGTAGCCAGATGTAGACCATCTATCCGTAAGACTGGCAACCCCAGACAACATCAGTAAAACACTCAACATAAGTATGTTCCTTATTCTCCATCCAATTTTTTTTTCCGGATTCTGAACTAGATAGCGCAGAATTCTGAGAACTGCCTCCTAATGTGGAACTCGTGGAGAATACATGAATCTACTTGCGACACTGACGACAAATAAAATGCCTGGACGAGTCATAACGACCAAGTAATTGAGTTTTTCAACTACTCGACGATATTGATCCGGATTGGTCATCAGTGTCCCCTCGTCGGGAAGTAACTTTATCCCTGAGTCCATGGGCGAGGTTGCTCCCTTAACTTGCATCATTCTTTCATCATTTAGGATGTCTAGCACATACTTTCTCTGAGACATTACAATATCCCGCTTACCCCGTATGACTTCTACGTCCAAAAAATAACTCAACGATCCCAAATTCTTGGTTTGAAACTGTTCTCCTAGAAACTTCTTTAGTCCTCCTAGAAACTTCTTTAGTCCTGTCATCTCCTGTGATCACAATATTGTCCACATAGACACCAAGTAGTATTCTTCCAGCTGATGTTTGACGGTAGAATACTGAATGATCCTTCTTCGATTGGCACATGCCAAACTGAGTAACCATATTTGTGAAACGATCAAACCATGTACGAGGGGATTGTTTGAGACCATTAAGGGCCTTCCGCAGATGACACACTTTACCCTCCCTTGCAACGGACTTGGGAGGTTGCACCATATACACTTCTTCGTCAAGATCTTCATGAAGAAATGCATTCTTGATATCCAGCTGTAGCAACGACCATTTATAGCGAACAACTAAGGCCAAGAGTACGCGCACAAAGGTCATCCGAGCAACTGGGGAGAATGTCTCAAAATAATTCTTACCATAAATCTGAGAATATTCTTTTGCTACCAGACGAGCCTTTAGGCAATCAAGAGTGTCATCCGATTTTATCTTAATATTGAACATCCATTTGTAACCTACTGTCTTTTTACCATGAGGTAAATTAACCAAGTTCCATCTATGATTTTTTTGAAGTGCTTTCATCTCTTCTATAGCAGCATGCCAGCCGGGATGTTTAATACCCTCCTTTGCAGTATTGGGAATCTAAATCCCATCAGTAGTAGCCACCAATGATTGTGTAGCTCGCAAGCCCTTTATTATTGTCAACATACAAGGGATGATCACGACATGTACGGCGAGGTCGAGCTGGCGGATCAGGCGGAAGCAAATCATTAGAGCTAGAGGAGGATGAAGGCGCTGTGTTCGCGGGCACTATCGGTAAAACTCGTTTCGGCGATGCTGGCACTGACGGAGCCGGTGTTTGCGGACCCGTCGGACCGGGAGATTGGCTTGGTAGGGGAGGGCACCCTTACGGGGGGCTGTTGTGTTTGAACAGAAAACAACAAGAAATTCTCTTATGGGTAAACTTGCGGAGCCGGATCAGTAAGTGGAAGTGGAAGTGGAGGAAACTCGGTTTCAACAAAGGTAACATCCCGAGAGAAAAAAACCTCTTCAACACTGGAGAAAAACACCGACCCTTTCTGATCCTTAGGATACCCAAGAAAAATACATTGGATAGTCTTTAGATCTAATTTAGAAAGAGTTGGTCGGGTATCCCTAACATAACATATGCAACCAAAGATTCGGAGATGTAGAGGAAACGACTCTCGTTTGGGATATAACCGAAAGAAGGGAGTATCGCCATGGAGAACAGACGACATGCGATTAATTAGATAGCAAGTCGTAAGAACATCTGACCAAATTTTTTTTGGAGTACGTACTTGGGACATAAGAGCACGTTATTTCTAAGAGATGATTCTTGCGTCCAGCCACATCAATCTGTTGTGGTGTGTAAGGACATAAAGTTTGGTGGATGATGCCATTCCGAGACAGATATGAAACAAACTCACGAGACATATACTCACGACCATTGTCACTGCGAATGCATTTATTAAAACACCAAATTGTGTTTTAATTTCAGTATAAAAATTACCCTAAATGTTAAATAATTCGGAGCGATTTTTCATTAGATAAACAAAAGTGACACGTGAGTAGTCATCAACAAAGGTAAAAAAAGTACTTGAATCCCATCATATAGATTCAACCAGACAAGGTCCCATATATCGGAATGCACCAACTCGAAGGGAGAGGAAGCAATTTTATTCTGACTGTCCGGATAGGAAATCCGGTAATGCTTAGCCAAATTACATGACTCACAATGAAAAGAACATGAAACATCTAAAGATGGATACATTTTCTGGAGTGCTTGGACAGATAGATGTCCTAACCGACAGTGTAACTTAAAAGGAACAAGTTTCACACCAGCACAGGCAGCAAAGGAAGTTTCGTTAAACAAGTACAAGCCTCCAGTCGCATGCCTTTTACCGATAGTCTCTCCAGTCTTTAGGTCCTGAAAAACATAACCATCGGAAAATAATGTTACTGAGCAATGCACGTCGCGAGTAATCCGACTAATTGAGAGTAAGCTGAATGGGTTTCCAGGTGTATGTAATACAAAATGTAGTGACAGTTCCGAAGAAAAACGGGCAAATCATTTTTCACGGACTATCAGCGAACCACCATTGGCACATGTAATATTAGACATACGACCAACTGGTACATAATTTCGTATCATACATGCGTCGTCTGTCAAGTGAG
This sequence comes from Iris macrosiphon, assembly GCA_036927795.1. Classification (NCBI taxonomy): domain Eukaryota; kingdom Viridiplantae; phylum Streptophyta; class Magnoliopsida; order Asparagales; family Iridaceae; genus Iris; species Iris macrosiphon. The sequence continues at coordinate 185,980,024 of JAYESA010000004.1, forward strand.
CAAACGCACCGGAATCAAGGACCCACTGCTTCGACTGTATCACACATGCCGCTAAGTACCCTGCGGTGGACCCAGAAGTAGAGGTTTCACCTCGATGTTGAGTTTGAAACTCAACAAAGTCTGCATATGCTTTATCAGTCATTTGTATGGATCAACTGCCAAAATCAGGAGTATTTGAGGTAACATTGGCGGCAGGAGCTTTAGTACGCTGCTACTGGAAATGATCCTGTAGACCACAGTTGAAGCAGGTGCGCGGTCGACCTCCATCACGACCGTCAATGCCTCGTACACCATCATGGCCAACATTTCGGCCACCACGTCATCCACTACGACCACCACGAAATCCAGTACGAGCGGCACCAAGAGCAGATCGATCAACATGAGCATCACTTGGAGAGGTCTCGACGACCTTTGCTGTCCGTAGGACACGAAAATGAGCTTCCATTAGAGATGGAACATTGGCTCTAGCAATGATCTGAGAGCGAGCTGAGTCTGCATCAGGACAGAGAGGCAAGATATGCTATGGCATGAAGTTGCTCACGTTGAGCCATCGCTTCATTGATATCCGTCGTCAGAGGTAATACACGGTCAACTTCATCGACCATAGCCTTAAATGTCCGAAAGTGATCCTTATGAGACTTGTCGTCCTGTTATGCCCGGTAGACGCCGACGACTGAGTCGTAGATACGAGACAAATCACGTTTTTCATCAAACGCCGTCGCTAGGACCTCCCATAACTCTTTTACCGTGTCCGTGTTCTGAACCATGTCCTCCATCGATGGTTCCATTGAGTTTATCAACTGTGTAAACAGCCGACTATCATCCGTCTTCCACTGCTCAAATGTGGGATCAGTCGTCTCCGGAGGGTTGTTAGTAAGTGTTTTCTCAACCTTCTTCCGCCATGTTGAGTAACCATCTGGTTTGTCCAACCGTCGATCGACGAGTCGAATCGAAGAAATTGATATGCCAGTGCCCGTTGGTCCCGCCAATGCGTTTCCGACACCGGTAGTAGTAGCACTGCTGGTCGTCTCAGTGCTTGTCATCCTGCAATACACTTGATTTGACCGTCGCTTGATGTTCCCAACCCCAATAATCATATCAACTTTACTAATGCGCTATCAACGTGGCCAGAATCGGCACGCGCATGAAAGTAGAATATGTATGGAAATCACACAAGTCAGGACAGAGAAGCAATCCAAGTTACTCTCTGTGTAGATCCTGATGTGGATATCGGGATAGGAAGGAAACAAAGATTCACGTAAACAAGCAACTTGTCTACTCTTTGTTAACTCCTGAAGGCGTAATATAGGAACATAGGTTCAGCAAACAAATCATTGTCTACCCTCTGACCGTCGATATACGACTATTTATTTTAAATGGTTAGGGTTTAGACAGGAAGGAGGGACGACGACGACATGTTAGGGTTATATTTTGGACTTGTGGCTTGGGGGATCGGGGGGGTCCGACTACGACGAGGGGGGGGGGGCAACAGTGCAGGCGGCCGGAGATGGGGCAACAGTGCAGGCGGTCAGAGATAGGGCAGGGGAGGGTGCGGTGCGGGCGGAGCAGAGGCGCGGGTGCGAGCGATGGTGGTGCGGACGTAGGCAGGGACGACGCTGGGACGGAGATGGGGCAGGGGTGGGCGCGGGAGGCGGAGCCAGGGGCGGTTGCGGGCGGGTGGTGGTGGTGGCAGGGAGGTGGTGGGGGAAAGGGGGGGTGGGGTGGCTGCGACAGTGGGGGGGAGGGGGGGGGAGGCGGAGCGGGGGGGGGGGGGCTAGGGTTTGAGAGAGAAGTGGGAGGGGAGAGAATCAGAGTTTTGGCTATGATACCATGTAGGATGAGAATAATAGATTGATTTATTAAGAAGAGAGGGGAGTACATTATATAGGAGATGCTAACCCCTTTCACTATTAGTCTATCCGATGTGGGACTAAACTAAACTTAACACATAACTCAACAATAGACAAGGGTATTTAATGTGTGTATGAGTTAATTAATATATTAGTGTGTGGTTATATATATATATATATATATATATATATATATATATATATATAGTTGTGTATGTGTGTTAAAGGGGGGGGGGGGAGTGCAACAGCAGGAGCAGCTGCAAAAGCAGATGCAGCAAGCAAGCAGCAGTAGTAGTGGCATCACCACCACCTCTTTATCTTGACCAAGAGAGGGTGAGTGTCTACGTGTGAATGAGTGTCAAAAGTGTGAGTATTTAAGTGAGTGAGATGAGTAGTGAGTTTAGTGTTAAGTCTAGTTAGTGTGTTATGTATAGGATACAAGTATCCTCGAGTGGGTTAGATGTATTGTGTATATTGGGTATGGTTCATGACAAGATAAGTGTCAAGGTAAGTTGAATATTGGTTAGATACGTGTTATGGTAAATACCAAGGTATTGGAATACCTAGGTATTGAATTAGGAAGATAGAAGTATTATATAAAGTATAATAAGTGTTATACCTACAATATATATATATATATATATATATATATATATATATACTTTGAACTATATAAAATTATATTTTAGTATTAAAATACTTATTATATAGGTATCACAAATAGGTAGTATTGAACCTATCAAGATAAATACACTTGGTATAAGTAATTGACCTAGAGACTCAATAACTAAATATAAGTTAGATTTTGATTCCATATCACATATTGACATTGTAAACTCATATATAGGTTATTTGGACTGCGATACGGACTAAATTTCGTATCACCATCTCAAGACGGCAGATAAGTACATTCTCTGATTGTTTTCATTACCTGATAGTTTCAATACTTCATGTTCTAGCTATGTCTTGCTCTCACGCTTGATACACGGATTGGTATTGTGTGGATTCTCAGTTTGAATGGTGATTCTCATGTTGGTCATGTTTCAAGTAGGTCATGTGGTGTCGGTTGGTCATGTTGTTGTTCATGATCACGTATCTCATGTCTATCTCGTTTGGTGATTTTCATGTTTCTAGAATCATTGTATATCGTCTTGAATCTATGAGTATTAGTCGGAGAAGGGAGAAATACTAAGTTGATGTGTGATCAAACATGTACTTCATGTTGATATCAAAATTGCTAGCTAATCATACATACACATATTGTTATGCCTTACCAATAAAGAATGCTAGCCATCTATACGATGTGCCTTATTACCTTAGCCGATCATATATTGAAAGTAGTATTTTAAATTCACTTGAGAGTGTTTACAGTCTTTCATTTTGTCATTCCGATAATTTGCTATTTATGATCGTAGATTCTCGTGATTACTTATTTTGTCACATGTCGTCATGCTATGATTCTGATTTACCGTCTATCCTGTATTACATGCGTTTTACTGTTTTATAGTGTCTACCATGTATTTGGAACTGTTTTCATTGATGTACTTTCGCTCCAATTTTGACATGGATATGTTAAAAAATTTAGGAGACGATTATGAGGGCCAATATTCCACCTACTATGGACCCCGGGAGGACCTTGTAGCCGAGCTTGGTCCTACCCTTCCCGAGGATCAGGGAGGCCTCGCAGCGGAGATCTAGGCTCCAACTACTTTAGACAACTTATAGAACACTATTATATTTGTTCGAATTTTGTCTTCGGTAGTCTACTGTCTTATGTAATACTTTTGGATTTAGACTCTTTGAAGTTGTTTGACTTAAAACTATGGAACTTGATATATATATATATATATATATATATATATATATATATATATATTAATGTTCGTATTGTTTTTCTGGTGTTATCTTCCTTAGAAAATGTGATCCGAGTACTATGATTTATTTCATATAAAATGTGTGAGTTGTTGGATATTCGTGAGTTACCAGACAACGTTCTACTACCGACACTGCGGCGTAGGCTGGACGTACCCACGTACTCATCTCCAAATTATCGAGTGCAGATCGCGACACAAGTCTCCATGTAGCTGTCAGATAGAAACTCCAAAGGATGGAGTTTCTATACAACCGAACATAGAAAGTGCAGAAGTGAGGTTCACTTTCTCAAAAACCAATTGTCGGGTCTCATATCCTCCAAACCTAACATTCCCAAGGTGGGACTATTTGTAGTGCAAGTTTTGTGGAAAGGAAATGATAGGAAAACAAACTTTAGGGGAACATACCTAGGTAACAATACGACGAAGCCTTTGTCCCAAAATTTGGGGTTGGCTGTTTGAATCCTCATCTTCCATTCGGCTCTGTCAAGGAATAAAATCCATATTTTCTTTAACACCTCGAATGTTTGTTCTTCCAGGCCTCTCTCTAGTTCTATCGGCTCCATAAACTACTATATTATTTCAAAACAACATGCTTCTTACAATGGCCTTTCATATGCTAACCATTTTAGATTTTAGGAAGTGATGTAGATCCTAAATACTGGGAACTAAAAAGAAAAATTGCAAATGCTCCCAAACACATGTTGCAATTAATTTCAATCTTTGTCGGAAAATAATCCTCAAACCGCTACTTTCTAAAACAACCTAGGTTTTGATTTATTATTGGAGGACTCCTGATGAAATTATCCTGCGATGGTTCCTTGATCAGGTCCATTATGCAATGTACTCCTGTACTGAATTACTACCTAATCATTTGAAACTAAAATGGAAGATAGGAGAAGTGCTGAACATAATTCCTCAAATCATCAGTTCCTGAAACAAGCCAGATTTTAATTTTCTTATTCGTGCTCTCCCAATGAAATGCTGGTATGCGGATCCTCTATGGGTCCTTTGTGCAACGTACTCTTAGACCTTATCAGCCATCCCCTATCCTGTGCCTAATTTGCTTCTTCTTTCGTTGCATGGTGGTTCTCTTCCCAATTCACTTCCTCTTTCATCTCATGGTGATCACAGTGACGTGCCTAACCTTGTACCTGTCAAACAGCGGTGAGAGAGAAGAAGTGTTTAAAGGGAGGAGAGTTATATTCATGTCAGATCCTTACCTCCTTTTCCACTTAGAGAGTTATATTCATGTCAGATCCTTACCTCCTTTTCCACTTACTTTTTTTCTTCCTTTTATGGATTTTATATTAGGTTTGGTTGTATTTAACCTTTGTTCCTAGTTTATGAGGGAACCTGATTGATGGCTAACACTGTGTTGGAAACTTTTGTGGGGAGGGAAATAAAAATTTGAAGGAAAAGGAAATGGAGGGGAGTAAAATGAAAGTAAAATTAATTTTTCCTTCCCTTCCCTTGTTTGGATGAAGAAAAAGTAGGAGAAGAAAAAGTAAAAAATTAATTTGTTTGTTTGTTTGTAAATAGAGGTATAATTACTATTTAGTCCTTGGCATTATCAAATCATAATTTATACATATCTTTTTGAGGGGTAGTTGGGTAAATTCTTCCAAACTTCTCTCATCTCTCTCCATTTTCCTCTCAAGTTTGGGAGGAATTTTTTTTTAGTGGGACATTTTTCCCCCTCATTTTCCTCTCCCATTTTTCCTCCCCCCTTCTCAAACAACATAACTTTTAATTTTCCTCTTATTTTCGCCTCAATTTTTTCCTTCCTCCCATTTTCTCCCCTTCCCAAACAATACCTAAGGATATTCCAGAAAAGTGTCTTGATCCATTGATCTCCACCCTATTCTTCTCTTTCTCTTCTGCCTCTTTTTGTTTGTCTAGAAAAAGCTTTCTGTTGGTTCTCAACTTCTTTAAACAGGAAGGTGATTGAATTGTCTGGAAGCAAGCAATTGAAAGTTACTTTCAAAAGACGTCATGTTTTGTGTCTTGTAGAAGATTTTTCTAGCATGTGATACACGGGCTACAGAAAGGTTGACTTGCACTGCGATTCTGACCCATAGAGCCTTGGGAGTATATTCCAAGTATTCATGCCCCTTTTTAAGTCTTTTACATGTAATAAATTAATTTCTCTTTCCCATGTCAGTAGGTTAGGTTTTGTGTCTTTTGATCAGAACTAAGTTTTAGGATTTTTTAAATACCGAAAGGTCCAAAACAGCTGAAATGAAAATATATCAGACCTTACTATGAAGTCTGCTGGTACAAAATTTGTGGTATGCCGTTACATAGTTGAGAGGACCAGTATCAAGGTATGAATCTCTTAAGATTCAAGAAGACTTATGTTATTCCGCCTTGGTTTAAAGTCATGCTACTAAAAGTGAAAACATTAAAGTGATTGAAAAAGAATACATAAAGATAATAGATCCTTTCCCAAGGTTTATATTGGCAATTACTTTCACCTAACTTGTTCTGATTATCCTGTGGTATGATCAGAAAACATAATCAGCAAGGCAATATAGGGTTGATCCTACGAGTTCTTTCTTTAAATATACCATATTTTGGAAACATTCAACATGATATGCTTTTGGAGAATGAATGTGGATGGAGAGAGATCTGAAGAAAAACCTTCTATCTTATAAAATCACTCCTCCTAATACATTGCCTTGGATGTGATTAGCATCAAAGCTTACCCACATACAACACCCCTAAAATATGACCAATGTTTAGGGCACTACACATTTTTGTTAGGGACACAAGCTAGGGGGTAAAACAAGTCATTTTTTTGTTAAGGGCACATCAAAATTTGATAGGGGGCAACACATCAAAATTCTAATTTCTATCTTCCTTCTCTAACAACCACACATCAACACAATTCATCTTCCAATCCTAATTCTTCAAAATCCTAATTAGAGATGGCACCAAACACGGCTCCTTCCCAATCAAGGTTCCTTCAATTTTTTATTATTATTATTTTATTTTATTTGCAATTCTAAGGTTTTTATTTTTGAATATTAGTTTCTATATTGATTTCATGTGTTTATAAACATTACTTGATAGATTTTAGGTTTAGGATTAAGAGCTTGGCATGTATGGATCTTTTAAAGAAATTTGGATTTAGGATTTTCAAATCTAAGAATCTCATACATTTCCGTCGGGGACAATACTAGACTGCCAAAATTTTGGTAGTCATGAATGTGGTAAGGACTGCCAAAATTTTGATAGTCCTAAAATATAAAAATAATTAAGTTTTAGTAGTCCTAAACATTACAATGAATCTATTTTCTTAGTACTGTCAAAATTTTGGTAATCCTAACAATAGTCAGGACTGTCAAAATTGGCAGTCCTTAGACATAAATTTTGGCAGTCCATGAGTAAAGAGTAATATGCTAAAGTATGATATAGTAGAAATTTGTGAATTCCATACATGCTAAGCTCTTTAAGACTAGATATGCTTAAACTACTCCTAAATAGGTGGTATCCATCAAATTCAATAAACTAATAAAGGTTTAGCAATCAGACCGCAAATTCTCTTCGTTTTTTTTTCTAATTCAGAGGTACTATCATTTTACGAAAAAAGAAAAATCCTGCGAGCAACATACAGGATACAATTTCAGAACAGGAACACAGAGTTTGCTCTATAAGATAACATGAAATATAATTCAGGACTTACAAAGATTCAGGAAAAGAAAAGTCTCGGATGATTATGAATACATAAACAGTTATTAATGGGCTATTTAGTAGTGTCAAAATTTGTGCAGTTCTAACAATAGTCAGGACTGTCGAAATTTTTGTAGTCCTAATACAAAAAATTCTCTTTTTTAGGACTGCCAAAATCTTGGTAGTCCTAACAATAGTCGGGACCGTCAAAATTTAAGTAGTCCTTCGTCGTCCCAAACGGGACTATTTCGATTTTGAAGCTACAAAACTCAATTAATGTGGTTCGATTTTGAAGCTTCAAAACTTAAATAGTCCAAAATGAGACTGGGATTTAGGAATTTGGAAAGAAAGAGGAAGACAGAAAAAAGTACATTTTATAGTGTAGTTTGTGTTGCCCCTAACAATTTTTCAAGGACATTTTGGTATTTTTTTTTTTTTTAACATTTGTGTCGTCCCCTATTAAATTGAATAGTGCCCTTAACATTGGCTTAAAAAATAGTGACGGGGAAGCAGTGAAGTGTTGGCCAACACATTTATCTTGCGGTCTAAGGACTTTTCTTTCGTCCGTTATATTATACAGTATAAGTTTGTCTCCGTTTTGATATTTAACACACATGAAATGATACTGCCATGGAAGTGTCTTCAAGGGCCACTGGACTCTAATAAATTACTATCCTTGCACATAGGACCAGTCTCTTTTTGGCCGTTTCAACTCAATATGTGGTGAATCCCAATATATTAGTGTAATGTAACTATCTAAAATATTTCTTACTATTTATTTGGTAACTACATCTTGACTGCAAACCAAGATTGGTCCTGTCTAGATCCATCCATCACCAAGAATAAGAAAGAAGGGCCATAAGACTGAGGATACCCTATTTTTCATAATCTTTTTTTTTTATATCTACTAGTGAGGTTTGTAAGTTCCTTGTTGCTTTATGATAGTCTACAGTTGGATTGTCATAGTATTAGAGGATTCTCACTTGTGATGCTACCTGTAGATATGGAGATTAATTTCATTACTTCTCCGTTGGCCAAAAAATCACGGTAGAGAGCTGTACCATCACTTCTAAATAATCTTTGCAACTTCCACTTACAAGTTTTGTTCTGCTGCAATATCCACGGTTCCAGCTTGAATAATAGCTTTGATGAAGTGTATCACTGAGTGCCATTTACTCAATTTCGAAGAGCTATTTTAGGAGTGAAAAGAAATGCTAGTGTAACCTGTGGTTCAGCCATAAGTTTCATGAGCTGCAACCTTCTCGAGACGTAAAACCTTGTGAAAATGTGGTAAAATGAAACTGTATCCAAGCTGTGTGGAAGAGTCATACTGTCATTTCTGTTTGACATTGTTCTGAAAGATTCCCTCTGAAATATTAAGCTTGAAAAATATCAAGGTTTTTGTGTAATTGGTTGTTTGAACTTGATATTATTTTCAGGCTCTTCATACTGTAACTGCAATGATATTCTTCTTCTGGATCGGATACTTGAAATCAAATACCAGCCCATCTTTCATCCCTCTGATTCGGTATATATTAATGTATAAAATTTATAATGGATTTGAATGTTGTGCTGTTTTATTTGTTCTTCCAGAGCATCAAAAAGTCTGAGTGCCCAAAAGAGCTTGAGCCAGAAGACAGGAGGACTTCTGTTCATGTTAATCTCATAAGGAGGGAAGAAAATTGCCCCGTGTGTTCCTATCCTTAAAACTAAGAACCCCCCCCCCCCAACCCACCCACCCACCTTTCTCAGCTCCTAGTTTTTATTTCTATTCGTAACCCTGACTTCTTTTACAGGAACTTGTCAAGCACCGAACTCCTTTTCAAGGTGTAGGAAGAACCCTTGGTGGCGGTGGATCTACGGATTCTTCTGGCCCTGAGTCTGCTGCTGCTGCATTGACCACTTCCTCATCATCAGCTCCAGGCCCTTTGATAGTTGATGATTCTCTGCCCACTACCTCAATACAGATAAGGTTCACCGATGGCACCCGCACGGTTGCACGTTTCAATATCCGCCATACAGTGGGTGATATCAGGGCGTTCATCGACAACCACACTTCATCAAGGCATGGACTAGCAGCAACAGCTTACACATTGCAGACTGTCGGTTTCCCTCCCAAACAGCTTACTGATGTGACCCAGTCAATCGAGCAAGCAGGCCTGGCTAATTCCGTTGTTATTCAGAAACTCTAATCGAGCTCTATGCACATCTGTGATAGAGACACACTAAGGAACAATTCAATACTTTGCTGTTTGTTCGTGAAGGTGCCTTTAAATTGTTTCTGATCCAGCATATAAATTGTTGCTTTGATTTATCATATATGAACATGGCGTCTTTCTTTCACATTTGACAAACTATGTAAGAACAAACACCAATACGAAGGTTATACCTTTATTTTCATGTTATCAAGCAAGTTACATGAATTGTGTTTGCGTGGCAGACCTTTTTCTCTTAATAGTTCTCTGCAGCAGCCATGGATGGTCACCTATATTCAGATCGGTTAATCTTGAGAATTGCGCTGATTCTGGCTTGGAGTTATAATACAGAAATGTGTGGAAAGGAAATACTACGAAAGACATCCGAAGTTTGTATGGCATTTCATAATGTGTGGCCTGCCTCTTCATCTGAATCCAGTACTTTTGCATGATAATGGGTGTTAACATCCCAGGTGTGTTGGAATGGGGCTTTTTAAACCGGTCTAGTGCAATTCTTTTGTTTTGTTTTGTTTGACTTTATATCTTAGACAAGGTTGAATCTTAAAATATCTACCATATAAGTCTGTATTGGGTTAGAGAAAGTCACATCTGGTTTGCGGAATCATAAGTTTAGGAAAGAAAAGTAATTCATTTCTTGTGTTCCGAGGACAAAGAAAATTAGTGTAAAAGAAAAATGATTCTCAAAGGAAAAAAAAATAGAGAAAAAAAGTTTCTTCCATCCATTCCAAGAATTTACTCTCCTTCAATGATTCACTTCTCCTCCTAATTTTTCTCGTATTTCTAAACACCGAGTTTTTTTATAAAAATTATAAATTTCTAAAGAAAAGAATAGCAAACGAATATTTATTTTATTTTTTCATTTTTTTGCGAACCAAACGAGGGCTATGAACAAAGTTACGAAAAATTGCAGTGAAAGCATTCAAATTTAAATTTATTACGTAAAAAGTATAAAGTTTGTAAAAAGAAAGAAAGAAAGAACATAAGATCGCCAAAATTTAGGACGTAAGTTTTATTTACGCTCTTCTTCCCCCCCCCCCTTAACAAATGTTAACCCTCCTTAATTACCTTGCGTAAATAAATGCTTAGTAAACTTACGTCCTAAATAAGGACGTAAGTTGGAAACCTATGTCCTAAATAAGGACGTAAGTTGGTTGGCTGTGTATTTTTTTTATTTACTACGGGATTTCAACGGCTAGGTTCTTTTCTTTAATACACAGTGGCGGAGATTAATATTTTTTCTAATTATATTTTTAGTTAGTTACTCCCTGAAAAAGGACATAAATTTGTAAGTTACGTCGTAACATGTTTATATAATTTTGTAATACATATTATCGTTTTTATGTCCTACTTTAGGATGATCGTATATTATAAACACAAATATTCTAAACTTTATGTCTTTTATGAAATAAATTTGAACTCGAATGCCTTTTATGCAATTTTTTTACAAAATTATCTACCCTACCTATACAAAGGATCATTTGAGAACCCATCAAAATCATTGCTAATCCTGAATGTCAAATTATTAGTTTTGGACCCTTAAGTCAAGTCCTTCGAGATGACTTGGTGTGTATTTTCATGGGAGACATCCAATCAAATCATCCAAGGGACAGTCACTCATAGGCATAGCAGCCCAGCCCTCACCTCATGGCTCCTAGTATGGAAAAGAGTCATTGCATGGTCTGCCAATAAAAAACAGAAGAAGTCAAATTGTGTTAAAAAGAGAACTGCAAAATAAACAATATAAGATGCATTTGTGAATGGAGTTTGGAAAATAAACAGGGATTTTGTGGCCCTCCAAATCCTAAATTACTAAATTGTAGTAAGTTTCGATTGTTTTTGGAGTCAAGACACCAGTTCATTTGTAGCTCCAAAACATCACCAAAATTGATGTTTTGATTGTTTTTGAAGTTTAAGACAACACTCCATTTGTAACTCCAAAACACCATCAAAATTGAAGTTAAGAAAATTCCAATCCTAGTAGAACTTCATTCTAAGTTCCATTTTCTTTTTTCTCTTTTCTATTTACGTAAATCCAACATAAATCTAAATTCTCAAACACTTTCGTAACTTAAAAAATATAACTTTGTTATGTTATTTCAAACGAAGGTCTCAAATCTTAATACTTTAAATAAATTTCACTTCCTTTTAAAAAAAAATTGCTTTTAAAAAAAAAGAGAAGTAAACTAAAAACTAATTATGTATGTGTAGCATTAGGATCATTTTGGTTAGAGTTATTTGTATTTTACTATTTGAAATTCTGTTATCTTTCATTTTTAATTTTAGGATTATTTACACTAATTACTTCTAAGTTTTATACTTCTTAGACGGGGTACCTCTATTTTTAAACTAATTACACTGACCACCCATATATTTTATGTTTATTATACGGGGTACCCCTACTTTAAGATAAAAATGAAAAGTTATAACACTAACTAGCCATATTTTTATTTTATTTTCTAAAGAGAGTGATGGTCTGTATAATTAGTTTAAAAGTAGGGGTATCCCGTGTAATAAGTCCAAAACTTAGAAATAGTTAGTGTAAAAAACACTTAATTTTATTAGTATTACCTCCTATTTATGAGAGGGTTATAGTAATTAATTTAAAAATGGAAGGTAAACAAATTTGGAATAGTAAATGAGGAGATATAAACACAAATAACTCTTTTGGTTATCTAATAACTAATCTTTACACTCTACTAACCAAATTACTGATTCATAGTTTGAAATTCTTAGATTCCATTCATCTTGGAAAAGGTCTGATGCCATTTACAAACTTTTACTAGTGTTCCTCTTCCTCTCTTTTCAAGAGGAACCGACTGTAGTTTCAGTATCCAAGACCAGAGAGAATTTCTTCGGGGGCCTCTTTGTCTTGGATTCCTCCGGCAGGTTGCCAACATATATAATGGCCAAATAGACAGTATCAAAAAGTAATGCTTTCTTTTGTTTCTTTGAATTCATTCAATTTTCAACATATTGGACTAATTCCTGGCTACTCCACAGTTCCCCAAGCAAAACAATTATGCACATTGGGAACCAGTTGGATGTAGAAAGTATGTCTCCTACAAACCAGTGTATTGATATGATATTAATACCTCCTGTCATGGTCATGCTTGCATAATGGTGGCAAACTGGCAATGAATGGTTTATTTTGCTAGAGTAGAGTAGTGTGGTGTAGTGCTGCGGAGTCTTTCACCTGGATGCCCCCTTTCCCCATCATTTTGGCTTTCAAATTACTGGTAGAGCTTATTTGAGCTAAAGCTAGACTTTAACAGTTGAGCTTCATTCTAGTTTGAAGTACAAACATTGCTCACCACAGGATAGATGACTATTTTTAAGCAGTATGGTGTGCACTGTGCAGTGATCTTCGAACTCAAATTTTAGTATCTTGAAAGTTGAATATATATCAGCAGCTCTACACGGACTGCGGCATCAAACTACGATAGAAATCGTACCATGTGTCACGTACTGGTTGGCCGATTTTTTTCGGCCAATCAGTGCTTGACATGTTGGTTTCTCCGTTTTTTTTTCTTTTCTTCTAAACGTTTAGGTAGAGTTTTTGAGTATATATTGTTGGTTTTCTGGACAGTAGTAGGTTTTTTATTTGGCTGAGATCAGCTTGATCATCAGTAATTCCTAGTTTAACTGTTTGATATTTCATTTAGCCACCTAGGGATGATTGAACAATTGGGACTGGTGTACGTTACTAAGAGCATCAATATCATGGCTCATCACAAATTTTAGATTTAGACGGTAGGAGCTTTTTTTGTTTTTGTTTTTTTTTTTTAGAATCGTAAGACTCAATTGATATTTCATGATGGTTCCAACTCACTCATATGGGTATATCTTGGGTCTCATAATTTCTACATTCATAATGTAGAAACTCATTTTGTAAAATAGTAAGATTTAATTTGGAGCCTCAATTTCTACATTCTAAATTTTAAATTATTATTTTTATCACTATAAATTTTGATCATACAACCTTTGGGACCAAAAATTATTTAGTCATTTTCTACTATTTTCATATAGGTCCAACTCATTCTACATTTTTTTTTTGTTATAAATTTGGATCTCAAATACATTTATGAGCTCCATTTACTAATAAGTTCCTAAATTCTAGTATAGACCTCAACAAAAGGAATTATTTAATATTATTTTGTAGTTAACTCACTCACTCTCACTATCTCTCTCTCTCTCTCTCTCTCTCTCTCACACACACACACACATATACACACACGATTATATATATATATATATATATATATATATATATATATACACACACACAACACACACACACACACACACACACACACACACACAAAAGAGGGAGATCCACATTCTTCCTATTATGCATTTTCAAATATCTTCATGTTTACAATCGTTAGATTTTGTTTAAGTTTTCTAACTTAACTGTTAATTTGAACAATTTACATCATTGATTAAGATTAGTGATTTAAACAAGATCCAACGGTTGTAAATATAAAAATGCTTAAAAATACAAAAATCGAAGATAAAAATCCATCATTATATATATATATATATATTCTTCGGAAAAAAAAAATACAGTAGTACGTCAAAGACCGGCTACCTTGGTAAGTATACAAATGTCTCACTTCACACCCTCCGAGTAAGTCAAGGCTTGGCCCTTTTGAGGACCGACTTAGCATTTAACTCACCATATGATTTGATCCTCGAGCAATGCTTCTGGGAGATTCGAACCTCCACCCATCAAACTCGGATGTTTATGTCTCCAAATATATATATATATATATATATATAAAACCTGGGATGCAAAGTTGAACAAATTTTTTTTATTGATTGGGAATTGACAAATAATATAAAAAATATAATACCTAGAGTCTAAGTACAATAAAAAAGAATCTGGGTAAGTGTAACGGTGGAGATCGAGCACTGCAGCGGCTCTTTAACTCTGTTGACGACCCGGGACCAAGGAGGTTGACGAGGCTTCGAGGATATGGAGTATATATCACGACCCGCACCCGAAAAATCGGGCATGAGTCGTGGGTACGTCCAGCCTACGCCGCAGCATCGGCGGTAGAACGCTGTCTAGGTCAACTAACTAAATAATAATCTCACACAAAAATCGGGCATGACCTCTCCAAAAGGAGGGCAACCACACAAACAATATATCAACCTGTCAAGATCTCAACTCCAAACGGAGGAGCAAATATCACAATGATAATCAAGTACTCAATCACGAATCTAAGCACGATAAGATAACACAGAGATCTAACAACTATAAAGTCTAACCAACAACAACTACTACAACAACCACAACATCAAATAATAATACAAACAAGGTCTCAATCTAAAACCGGAGACAAATCCGGTGCTAAAAGCTAATAAAAACAACAACAAAGTCTCAGTGATCCCGGCTACCAACCCGGAGATCACCCCTAAACTAGAGGGTCCTTGTCTGCACCATCGACAGGCTCAGGTCCATAAAACGTCGGACACCACTCCTCCGGATACTCTGAAAAATATGTCCAGTCAGAACTGGAGCAAGTACATCTCTAACAGCAGTTCCATTTAAATGATAAAAACTATAAAACAGTTATAGCAAGTAGCAAGAAGAGTGAAGCAAGTATGAAACAAGGAAATATGTATAACTGGTGCATAAAGGTAAAGATGCATGGATATCAGAGCAAGATAGTAATAACTACAAGATACAGGAAATCTAAGCTAAGATCAAGTCCGTGCACAAGAACGTGTAGTGAGTCCAGCATGAAAAATATGTAGTGAGTCAAGTCCAGAAACATGTAAGTGAGACAAGTCAAGAAATGCATGAGAGTCCAGACTATAAAGAATGAACTCGGTGTCTTTGAAATACTTGTTTCGACATGTAAACGGCTAGGGGTAAGTACGGCTCACCGCGCACTGGGTGCGCGGCTGCTATCAGTATACGACTCAATGAGTGTCCCTTGTGGCGCTTCGGTCTTCTTCGCCTCTTTTCTCTTTTTTTTGTCGCGACAACAGTCTTTAGGGGCTTTATGTGTGGGAGACGCCAACTATTTATAGCTTTTAGAGAGCCTTACGCGCATATCATGCTTCCATATAGTGGCACATATTGCAATAGCTACCACGTAGTCGTTCGAGATCTGGGGTTGCTGATGCCCATAATACTCGTGACATGTGTCATAACAATTCAGATTAAACCTTGGGAATACATCTGGCCGGCACATGGAGATCAATGGGGAGTAGTGGCGCATGGCACTGTTGACGCATGAGCACTGGAGAAATAGTGGCGCATGACACTAGTGGCACATGGGAACACTGTACTGTGGTAGTAGCGCATGGCACTGCTGGCGCATGGGAACACTGACTGTGGTAGTGGCGCATGGCACTAGTCCACTTCGGCGCATGGCTCTTTGATCACTGCGGCGCATGGCTCTTGTTTAATGTTGGCGCATGGTTGATATTTTCATACTTCTTTAAGACCTCCTTCAAAGTTTCTAAACTTAAACTTTGTTAGTTTTAAGTTTGGAATACATTGAACATAAGCATGGAGGAGATAGGCGCATGAGCTGCTTCAGCGCATGTGTGAAGCATTTTTTTACTTGGTGCATCTAGCTATTTGGCGCATGGGGAGGTCACTTAGCGGCTGACCCATTTGGCGCATAGGGAGTTACTTAGCCGCTAACCCATCTGGCGTATGGGGAGTTACTTAACCGCTGACCCATCTGGATTCATTCCTTGGTTTCGACGCCTAAACACTCGGGAGCCATTAATGGCTATATTGCTTATAAATAGAGGACTGGGGGGAGAGAAAGAATATTGCTCTTTCCTCCTCGCCTAATGTCTCCACGGAAGCTGAGTGCGGGAAGATCGGTTGAGCGGTTCGTCGATCCCCTCCCTTTGATGGTCGACCATGTCGCTGGTGGAGGTAAGGAGCGAGACTTTATGCTTTTTATTCTTGGGTTCCTTGGACACTTCGGTACTGTCTGTTTGTATAGGCAAAAAATTACCCGTTCATGCACATGCACTACTCCTTGGTTTGACGTGCATGGTCGTTGCCGAAGGGCTTCGTCCTGAAGATGCGTTGTCGGTGAGAGTTCTTCCTCGGTAGCATGGGTGACGCAGTGTTCGGACACTCATCTAAGGCATGCGCTGAGAAACCATACACGACCGTGTTGTATGGGCGCATTCGCCTCTGCACGGTGGAAGTTGTGCGCGTATATACTGAACTTGGTGCCTGTGCGCATCTTCTCCAAGCACATAGATGACTAGATTGCCATGAATCACGAGTGGCGCATGCTCTTGTGGATGCGCGCCTCCTGATCTTTGTCTTTTTTACACATATTTTGACTTTTCGTGTGCTCGTCTTGTAGGGACCATCTCGGATTGCTTCGGTCCTGATAGAGCATGGAAGGATATCATAGTCATCGTCGTTCGTGATGAACAAGCACGTTATCCGAAGGATTGTCCGTGATCTTCCAACCTAGCTCACTGTAGCTATTTCCCGTACGCGGCCAAGATGTGATGGCTGGATCTCGGGCGGATCCTGGCGGCGCATCTGTGTGGCAGAGATGAGGCTAGTTATCCCAATTGGTATTTCTAGTTGCATCCTTTCACATGACAGGGTTGGGTCTGTAGACTTGGCTCTGTGTTGTAAGCTCCCTTGCTATCCATCAGTATGGATTTTTTTTTATATACTGTGGCTTGAACTAAGAAATTTACTGAAGTGATGACCAGAATGCGTTGAGCTACCGGTTTTACATGTGTTGGTACCATAAACAGTAAAGAGGGGGATCCTTCTTTTCAAATATACCCATGATCTTGAATATTAATGAAAAATACTTAAATGTAATGGACTTCCATATGTACTCATAATCTTGAATATTAATAAATTTTTTGCATTCTTTCATGTTTAGAACTTTTCTTATTATTGCGGTTATCGTGGTTATGAGTATTATACCAGAGGTAGTATGGATGTAGCATAACATCATAACAACGATAACACGAAGCCCTATCAGAGGTAGTATGAACGTGATAGGTTAGAGTAGTTCCGTTAAGGAGGTTCGGTGGAGACATCATCCGCGATGGTAGAGATACTTTGGTGTAGAATCGATAGCAAAGAAGTTTGTTTGTAGCTGAGACAATCACAGTAATTTTTTTATGGAAATAAAAGGAAATCAGTCATAGGTAGTATGGACATGACTGCTTTCTTTTACTGGGGGACATGGGTAGTTCATTGTTCAGAGGTGATGTGGACGTAAACTATTTGTTTTGTAAAAAATTTGTGGAGATAACAACAAAAGGGACGAGTCATAGTTAGTATGGACATGACTGACTTCTTTTGATGGAAAGGACGACTTATAGTTCAGAGGTGTTGTGGACGTGAACCATTTGCCTTAGAGAAGTTTTGAGGATCTGTTATCCATTGCGTACTCGGGACTCCCGAGTACGGATAATATATTTGTCCGTGTGCTACGGACGAAAATAGCTTGTTGGGGAAGACATTAACTGTGAATACTACACTTTTATGTCCCTCTACTAGGGATAGAAATGACATGCAGACTTTTTTTTTGCAGGCCTAACTTACCCATAATATTTCTTTAGGAACTTTCATCACTTCGCCCCCAAGGGGGTGTCTTCTAACGGAAGTGGCCTCCTTCGGGTCGTCCACAAGGATTATGTAAATAACATAGTCCATAAATGAGAGTCTCCAATATTTTATATTGGTATCTGCGTCCACAGAGTGGCTTAGCTTAAGCATAAGTTATTCCTTGGACAGACTAGCTCTTGACCCACAACTGTGATCAATAGGTGGGTTTTGATTGGAGTTGCTAAAGAAGCAGCGAAGCCGGCGAGTGCATCAGCCTCAATATTTCATAGTCGTGGTACATGTTCTATGAAGAACTCTGTAAAAGTGGGAATCATGTCGACGATCGCTTGGTGGTAGGGGTGCAGGTCCTCTTGAAGGACTTCGTACTCGTCACGGACTTGACTGACTATTAACTTGGAGTCGCCATAGGCTTCTAGGTAATCAACCTCTAGTTGTTTATCTAGGTGAAGCCCAATGATGAGAGCGTTGTATTCCTCTATATTGTTGGAACACAGCTCCGTCAGCGAGTATGCACGATGGATGACTAGGTTGCCGGGAGAGATCAACACTATCCCTACTCCGGCGATGATATTGCCTTTGGAGCTTGTTCTAGAAGCACCGTCGAAGAAAATTTTCTAAACCGATCCTCCTTTCGTGATGGTGTTAGACTCTAACACCTCATCGAAGATTTCATCGAAGAGCTTTGAAGTCTCCGACATCGGATGAGCTGCCAAAAAGTCGGCCAATACTTGACCCTTGATAGCCTTTTGCGTGACAAATACTATATTGTAGGGTGACAGTAGGATTGCCTATGTGTCTAGGCGAGAGTTAAGTGCCCCGGGCTTGGTCATGAGGACTTTGAGGGGGTTCACTCGAGAGATCACATGGATGGTTTATCCTGTCAGGTAATGACGGATCTTTTGGACAACGAATACGCAAGACACTCTTTCTCGAATGAATTGTACCTATGTTCTACGCCGATCATTATTCTGCTGAGATAGCAGAGTAAGAAGAAATTTTCCATGATTGGGACCACCAATACCAGAGGGTTTGTGAGATGCTTCTTAATATCGTCGAACATTTACTGGCATTCTTTCGTCCAGGCGAAGGAGACTCCCTTCTTCATGAGCTAAGTAAAGGGCCGACATCGTCTAGAGAGATTGGCTATGAATTTCCTAATGTATGCCAGTCTTCCTTGCAAACCAGGAAGTTCTCACAGGTTCTTTGAAGGATGCATGTCCAGGATAGCATTAGTCTTCTCCGGGTCAATATGAATACTCGTTGAAGTTATGATAAAGACAATAAACTTGTCCAGTGGAGACTCCTAAGAATGACTTGACGGGGTTCATCTTAAGCTGGTGGGCTCGCATTAAATCAAATACCGTCTTCAGGTCATGGAGATGATCGTCTCGAAAATGGCTCTTGACAGCAATGTCATCAATGTAACATTTATTGTCTTGCGCATATGGTCATGAAAGATGATACTCATAGCTCGTTGGTATGTAGCACATGCATTCTTCAGACCGAAGGGCATTACGGTGTAACAATATACCCCTATTAGTGTCTAGAATGACGTATGCTTCTCATCGTCTGGAAATATTCTGATTTGGTTGTAGCCTGAGAAACCATCCATGAAGGACATACGCTCGAAGCCACAAGTGTTGTCAATAGATTGGGAGAGGAAATTCGTCCTTTGGGTAAGCTGCGTTCAAATCACAAAAGTCGATGCAGACTCAGATTTTATCGTTCTTTTTTATGACGAGAATAATGTTAGCTACCCAATCCGGATGTTATTCTTCGCGGATAAAGCCACTCTATATTAGCTTTTTTACCTTAGCTTTGATGGCGTTCATAATGTCCGGACGGAATCACCGTTGATATTGCTTTACAGGCTTGACGTTTGGCAGGATATTGAGCTTTGCATCGCGATTTGTGGATTCATTCCTGGCATATCTCCGTAGTTTCATGCAAAGACGTTGATGTATTTCCTTACCAGTTGGAGAAGGGATTCACGCTCCTCTGTTGGGAGATTTTTGCTGATAAAGATGGGTTTAGGAGCGACTTCGTCACCCAAATCAACTTGTATAACTTCATCCTCAGTAGGAGGTTCTCGATGCTCGAACCATATCTCCCACAGAGATTCCAATTTTTGAGCCAACGGTTCTACTTCAAAGAGTTTTATGGGTACTCGTCGTCCTCTTCTGGATCTGCTGATACTATGTTGACGGACGACGTTTGCTTGAGTTTTCTCCGATGCTGGTATCAGAGTCCCAAGCGGAAGACTGTAAAAAGTGAGATTGTATTTCATCTTCCTCCCCCGAGTCTTCGGGAGTTGTAGGAGGTGTGCCATATCGCAAACCATGACTGGTCCGCTGGTAATACGTCACAGGCTTGCCCTTGGGGCGAAGTAATACAGTGGTAAACATTGTCCCTTGTCGTAGTTCAGGCATTAGTCGCTCTTCAGATCGTATCCCATCTTCTGGAGAATACGCTTAGTTTGTATAATGTAGTGGTGAAGTTGTATTCTACCGCTTTCTGATTCTGTCTCTTCTGAGACAAAGTCCCGACGATCTTCAATTTTCTCGAAAATAATAGGCTTGTCACATTTCTTCCTTGCTGGAATGACGAAACAGGGGTCTTGGCTAAGCCGAATCTGGTTTACCGAGTAAGTGGTGGCTACTTGCGTATGCAGGTGTAAACCTAGACCATACACCAAGGAATATGCGACGTTCCATTATGCTACGATAAAGTAACTCAAAGATAGACCTTTGTTGAGAAAATACGGTATTTCCTCTGAAGGTATTATATCATCAAAGGATGGTACGTCGGTAGATGCCGCGATATACTCTTCCGGTTCATCTTCTTCAGTGGCTGTCAGTGATGTTGACGATGGCAGAATTTTTCGGCGGAGCTTTACTACCAGTTGTCCTATGGTTCTCACGAAAAGGGGATCCTTGTCTGGCAGGCGTCTTTCTCCCTAGGGCTTGACTACCAAGGCTTCGGGTGCCCTTCTTCGAAGCTTGACCATGAGGAGAGTAGTTGTTTGGGCTGGGCGTCCTATGAGACAGACCCTTAGGGGATCGCCTGAAGTTGTAACAATATCAGCTTCATTATCGGCAACGTTACCTCCTTTGTCTTGAAGGATTTGCTTGTAAAGGATCGAGTTAGAGTAGTACGCCTTGACTCATTTGAAAGGATTCACCTCGACGAATTCTGTCTTGACCACGCCGTCTCCGTTTACGTAATTTAAGCACCGAGGGAGAGTAGATGGGACAATCATATACTCATGTATCCAAGGATGCCCCAACAGGACACTATAGGACACATCCATATCGATGATGTAGCAAGTTGTAAACCCCCTAATTTTTTATATATAAATTTTAAATTTTAATTATTGATAATATGTAATTATTGTGATTAAGAGAGATTTTTTATTATTTCTTTAGCTAATTAATATATTATATCCCTGGATTGATAATTATGTATATTTAATTAATTAATAATATTACACAGAATATTTATTTTTTGGTGTACAACTATTATTAGAGTATTGTAGAATTTTTTGGGAATTATATGGGGTTCAAACCTATTCTTTATGGCTATATATATATATATATATATATATATATATATATATATATATATATATATATATATATATATATATATATATATATATATATATATATGGTTAATATATAATAATTATATTAAATCCCTAAACCCTAAACCAAACTAAACCCAAACCCGACCCTAAACCCGAACCCAAAACCCACTCAAACCCAAACCCAAACCCAAAACCCGAACTCACACCCCCAGCCCCCGACCGCTGCAGTTCCCCTTCCCGAAACCCCCGCGTCCCCCTCTCTTCCTCTCCCTGTAACCGTCGAACCCCTCTCTTCCTATTCCGTAACCCCCCATTCACCCTATATATATACACCATTGGAGCACCCACCACCAGCATCTCCCCTACCATCCAGACACGCCATCAACCGATGTCCACTGCCACATGCTGTCGTACGCTGTCCACCGCCGCACGATGTCGCACGCCGCCGAGAGTAGCCGCCCAAATCCCGAGCAGCAGCGAGCATCGAGGTACACTTCTTCCCATCCTTGTATCTTCCTGTACAGTAAACCAAATAGCGAACCGTCGACTCCTATGTGAAGACCACATGACCCCATGAACCCTGTTTAATTAGTTTAGCTTATCGTGTCATGTGTCGATCGTAAATTGCGACAAAAAACAAAAAAAAATGACCCAGTTTTTAGATCAGAAACTGTTCCAACCTCCCATGTTCGTGTCTAATTTTCTTCCACCTAGTTAATATTTTAAATTTTTACTTGAACAGTATTTTAGACGACATAACCGATTTTTAATCTCTTCAATTAGTTTTTTTTATTGTTGATTTATCTGCTGATTATTCAGTATTGAAATATGTCGAAAAATTGATTTCTTAAAACCAAAATTTCTCGATACGGGGTACATCCCACCAAACGAGGCGACTTCGTCGTGTGAGAATTTTACCGAAAGGCACGTATCGTCAATGCGGACGTGTGAGATTTTACGAAACTTGATTTGGATATGCGTGCACACCGAAATCAACGTGTATCCGTCAAAAAATATAGTATTAGCCTGTTCTGACACTTGTCATAATTTTGTGTGTGCTTGTCGTTTCACAACGAAACTTGTGCCATTGAAATTTACAGCGTTATGCTGATCTTCTGACCCAAGTTTGGTTCATTTCTGAGAACGTTGACGAAACACTGTTTCATAGTCCCCACGGTTCCACTTGACGGGTGATTTCGTGATCGGCTCACCAGAATCTAATTTTGAACATACCGTTGAGTTTGTATCATCGTTCTGGACTCATAGACACTAAGTTTGACAAATTTGGAGAACTTTATCTTTGACATATTTTACGGTACGAAATGGGCCACATGTGGACCCCACTTTGACCCAAAACTGTCAATTATGTCCCTGTGTCCAAATTGGACTTATGGGTAGTCAATCATAGCTATTCCAAGTATTCTAAGAGCATTGGTGATATTTCTTTCAGCATCCGAAGGCGTACTTGCAGATTTCACTTTTATAGGAGCAGTTGACGGAGTTCAGAACCCAGACAAGTGTACCTTGCCCACTTGTAGTAAATCCTGTTATATTATCGACTTGTGTTTTATTTTATATATTCTTGTGAAGTGCCTGCTCAACCTAGGACCGTGAGACGTTACTTAGCGTCCGAATAAGATTCGGGTGTCGATGTCGTACGCGGAGTCATGTAAGTCATTTAGAGAGTTGATTCCACGATCCTATTTTTGCGTACTTGCTTTACCAAGTACGTCATACCGTAGGACACTTGACATTATTCCATGTGATAGAATCTTTCTTTAGTATTCATGGTGATTTTGTATAGGCCTATTGGATTCGTGATATGAGACCTCCATATACATAGATATCATTATGACTCGTTGTACTAGCTAGAGGTCATGATCTTGCGTGTTATGGATATGAGACGTCGTGTACATAAGACGTGAGGTTACATTAGGTAGAAAGAGATATACCATACTACAGGCTGATTATTTATATATATACTATACTACTGGAGGTGCTTTGGCACCTATACTGGACTACGTGATATTACTTGCTGCTATGGGCTCCCCAACACAGAGCCTGTAGTAATTTCAGCCTGAGTACGAGTGATGCTCTTACATGCATATCACTTAGATGGTTATATTAGTTTATCCTTGAGTATGTGGCATTATACTGTTTTACTTTGGCATGTTGTTTCTTGTACCTTATAACGTCCCTCTGAGGACCTGGTCCCTTGCTAGTTTTGTAGCATAAACTTTTGTGGAGTCTGCCTGGAGTTGCTGATGTGTGTTGCTTTATCTTGCAGACATTAGTGCCAGGTACTTATATCAGTTCTTCCAAATTTATGATTAGTATTCATATTGTTTATTCATCTGCTAATGTAGCCTAGTTTTATAGACTCATATTCTTTTTTCGAGTCTATTCGAGCTTATGTGTTACTGGACGGCTGAATTTAGCACATGTAGTTCATTCTTGATATTTTGTTCTTTATGTGGATTGAGACATAAATATTTTCAGTATTCTTAGATAGTTACTCTTATTATACAGCTTATACATATTCGAGTCGGACCAGAGTCTAGTCGAATGCATAGCTGGCATGTTACGTATTCCTAGTCCTACGTATTTTAGGACTGGGACGTTACCCAAGTTACCTTTGTTCGGAGATAACCAATTTGGTACTTTAGACGATCTTGCCTACAAGTAGCTTCTTCCAGCGTTGAAGCCGCTGATAGTGGTATTGGTGATTGCCAGCCGATGCATTAGAATCCACAAGCTCTGTAGCAGGCTTCATAGGATAATGCTGAAAGATGATCCATGGTCAATATGCATCTGGTCCATATTAATGGCTCCGATGTACCCTGTGTAATACAGAGGACAATCATGCCTATTATTCTTTACCAGCATGTCATGCTGAAAGAATGTGATTTTCGGGATTGCCTCCATCACACTGTTGCAGTGAGGGCATACGGCAGAATTCTCGGCCGATGGCTTGACTTGGGCCAAATAAGAGTTGACGTTTTACAATGCCTCACTTAAAGCACTGCGAGTCTTTTTGGAGAGACGAATGAGCTAAAAAAGTGACAACTTCGCTATCAAACTCTGATTTCGCAGAATTACTATTCGTCCCCCGGACGTGATACCGTACGAGCGTAAGGTGTAACGACTCGCTCCGCATCAATACGGATAGCCGATTCAAAGACACAAGTGAGATGACCCGACCAACTTTGCTCAGCGAGAAGACTTGCTTGAGGCAAATAATTTCCTGACTTGGCCCTTCAGGAGTGCAGACTTAGACTTTCAGAGACTCGTTCTGAGTATCGCTCGACCGAGGCGAATCATCGCTAAGGTAGATGGCTACGATAAACTTGTCTTTGCTTAGCCAGCACACTTAAAATATGGCTGATATATGCTAGTCGCTAGATGAATCACCCATTATATGCTAATAAAGAATATAACACTTCTAGCTAAGGGAATAATCCCATCTGATATATTTTTGTATAGAACATAGAAATAGATCGGTTGAACGGAATGGTAGGCTCACTTTGCAGTTCTTATAATTTTACCTCGTAGTGTTACTCTTGTTCCTTATATGTTCTTTGAATTATATTGCTCTATATGCCTTGAAATGCTCATCACATAGATACGGCCTCGGTACAGAAGCACATCATAGATTCTGGTTAACTTACCTGTGGCATAAGACTATCAAAATAGTCGTACCAAGTCAAATAATATAAACATAGAAAGTCATCGGGACCGTTGGGTCGCCAAGACAACTCCTAAAATGGGAACATTAATAAGTAGTAAGACGACAGCGTAAATAATGCATGGAATGGAACACACCAGATCATGAAATCTCTGAATGACTAAAATGCATAATTACTGAGTCAAGTAGCTATGTTCATTCAAGTCTTAAGATATTGCATATAATAAAAGTTCAGTGTTGGTGGTCAATGGTCATGGACAACCTGTGCACATGCTTATGGTTCCTGCGGACGGTACGTTGGTCGTGCCGGGGCTGATCCGTACCGGTCAGGAACATTTTAGATAGTCGTTTGCTTCGGACGGGAAGGCATGTAGCGAGGCTCACAACCTGCATTGCATTCTATACCCGTGCCGAGACTATACCTTGTCCAAGGTAGCTCGTCAGGTCATAAGACCAAATTTGTATCTTTAGTATATTGCATACGTGGCGGCAACCCGCTTATGGGCTCGTAGGAACTTTTGGCAAGTAACAGATGTAAAATAACCTGAAGCTTGAAATACATTGAGTAGTCTGGGTAAAACATGCCTATACAAGTATAATATGCCAGTGTAAAATGAGTATAAGACATCTGAGTAATCTGAACAACCTGAGTCACAAAATGATATGAGTATTGTAAACTGTGTTTATCGTGCACCTGATTTAGAAATACGTTCGTAGAATACATGTGTTCGTTATACGACCGTCGAGATTTTTGTACACACACACACACACACACACACACACACACACACACACACACACACACACATATATATATATTCGTGCTTGGCTTAACTTGGTTTTATACTTGGATAGGGAAGGATAAATGGTAAGTTGGTAAGTATCGCTGTGTTTCTTATATATCGCATAGCGCACTGCCACACGAGATAGGCTTTGTATCTTATGCATGAAATTGATCCTAAGGCAAAAATAGCAAGATAACTTAATAGTTGGTACACGGAACTAATATAACGTGTTGGATTTGTCGAGCGGACGGAAAGCCTCCCCACTAGTGCATTCATGTACTGATAACCCACCAGATTGCTTGCAGGGTGCGGGAGAACCTCGTTCTGTGAGGAATATTCTCTCGTGCACGCTAAGGCGTAGAGTTCGCTTTGGAGCCTTGGAGTGTTGCGTCCGGAGCTGAAGCACATATACATGACAATTGAATACATTTCACTCATGATCCCATGGCCACCTTATCGCATCTTATTTACAATTAAATTAATATTGTGAGTTATTCTAATAGGTGGGGTAATAAGGCCCTCGAAGATCCTCCTATTTTGCTCCCTCCATACATGTCAAACTGTGGCTGCCAATCGAATCCTAGCCTCCCTAAATCGATGGCATCCTCTGTCATGCCCCGATCTCCTGCAGGATCGGCCGTCCCCGCTAGGCGCGAATTACCGCGCCAGCGCTCCTGCAGGATGATCATTCCCATCAGGACGTGACATCACGAGAGACTAAAATTGCGTCCGCGCAAGACAAATACTGAAACGACCGTTGATAACTAGTTCACAGAGTCGTCATAGCAAAAATATAGAATAAACACAAGTATTGAATGCAAAACAAGCTCTTTATTGATATAAAGTAAAGATTACAAGCGACGCAAGGCCGAGATTATAAGTCGCTCGTACTCTCTCTTTCTCTCTCTCTCTTTTTTTTTTTACAATGAATATGCCCTTAGGCTTACAACTGAAACAAACAATCTGGATGATGATGTTCCCATATATTATGTCTCATATATGTGAGCTCCAGGTCCGACCGCCATGCTCCAAGACGCCAAGTGCGGTCCAGAGCCTTGATGCGTCAAGCGATCTTTGAATTCGTGCGATTTCTTCCAGCACCCTGCATACAATCTGGTTGGGTATCAGTATATTGAATGCACTGGTGGGGAGGCCTCTTGCCCACGCCATAAAACAAGCACGTTCATTACTTATGTGCACCGACCGATTATGTTATCTTTCTAGTCTTTGCCTTAGGATCAGTTTCATAGCAATATAATAAAAGTAATACCCATGTCTGAATCAAGAGTGTCGTATTGTAAATAGCTGAGTTCGTCTTACCCTTTCTTAACATTCGGCCTTCCCTGTCATACATAGCAATATAATCAATAATCTACTAAGTAGTGAGGAATATCTATGCAATTCAAGTATAATATTTGTGTCTCTGCCTCAGACATGTTTTTACTTGGTCTATGTTATATACCATGCATCCATTCTAAATGTGTAAAGTTTCGTGCATTATGCTCTTTCATGTTACTCCTCTTTTGAATATGGATCGTCGCTATGCATGCATGACTTATTTATATGAAGGTTACTAGCTCTGTTAGCCATATTGGACATATCTTCTAGGATGGAACGATTGTCTTTCCAGCTCGGTTGTGAGCCTTACTAGGTGCCCCGAACCTTCCGACGAGTCAACTGTTTTTCCTGGTCGGTAGCAAGCCTTGCTGGACGTCCCACACTCGCCTGCTAGTACTTCAGCTAGCATATTACCAGGACTACACAGGCATTATCCTCTCGGGCTGACACGATTCGGATGCCTCAGCAATTGTGTCGATGACTCTTTCTCTACCTGGTGCGCAACCAGTTGTCCATGACCATCCAACTACTTCACCATTTTTATCCTAGCCTAGAACTTCCTGCTCGGTTTCTCTTGTCCGAGGACTTCCTCTCGGTTCAATCTAGCCGAGGATTACACTCGGATCTTTCTTCCTTGCGCAGCTCCCTGATTAGAGACTGCCTCGGTGATCTGGATATCCCGAGTACTTTTTTTTCTTCTTCTGACTCGGAACGACTACTTGATAGTCTTCCTCGTCTATGTATGCAATATGATGTATACTATATCCCGTGTTATATTTCGTGTGATGGAGTACATCAATATTGTAAGCAAGATCTACTTTTTGGCATAACATATGAAACTACTCCATTGGATTGATACTCTAAGTTACGCACTAGTAAGGTAGAGTTTTTATATTCTATACACGATGATAAAGCAGGATTATTATTTTCGCTATGTTCGTTCATCTCTTTTTATTAGGATGAAAAGGTTATCGCTTAGAAACTAGCATGTATTATTTCGTTTCTTAAGTGTGCAGCTAAGTAGAGACAGGTTCATCGGAGCCACCCACCTTAGCGAAGAATCGTATCGGCCGAGTGAGACTCCGAGCGCCTCTGAAAAGTCTAAGTCTAAAGTCCATTTAAAGGTCCAAGTCTGAATGTCTTTGTATCGAACGAGTCTTCTGGCTGAGCAAGGTAGGTCGTTTCGCTACACTTGTGCCGTTTGAATCGGCCCTCCGGGTTGAGCGGAACGGGTCGTTACATCATCTTCGTGTCATGACCCGCATCCAAAAAATCGGGCATGAGTCGTGGGTACGTCCAGCCTACGCCACAGCATCAGCGGTAGAACGTTGTCTAGGTCAACTATCTAGCTAACAATCTCACGCAATCAATATATAAACCTGTCAAGATCTCAACTCCAAATGGAGGAGCAATATCATAATGATAATCAAGTACTCAATCACGAATTTAAGCACGATAAGATAACACACAAGGCTAACAACTATAAAGTCTAACCAACAACAACTACTACAACAACCACAACATCAATAATAATAATACATCATCCAAAATCATATATAATACAAGGTCTCAATCCAAAATCGAAGACAAATCCAGTGCTAAAAGCTGATAAAAACAATAACAAGGTCCTAGTGATCCCGGCTACCAACCCGGAACTCACCCCTAAACTAGAGGGTCCCTGTCTGCACCATCGACAGGCTCAGGTCCATAAAACGTCGGACACCACTCCTCCGGATACTCTGGAAAAATATGTCCAGTCAGGACTGGAGCAAGTACATCTCTAACAGCAGTTCCATTTAAATGATAAAAACTATAAAACAGTTATAGAAAGTAGCAAGAAGAATAAAATAAAGTATGGAACAAAGAAATATACATATCACAGGTGCATAAAGGTAAAGATGCATGAATATCAGAGGCAAGATAGTAATGACTGCAAGATATAAGAAATCTAAACTAAGAGTAAGTCCGTGCACATGAACGTGTAGTGAGTCCAGCATGAAATACATAAAATGAGTCAAGTCCAGAAACATGTAAGTGAGACCAACAAGAATGCAAGTGGGTCCAGACTATAAAGAATGAACTCGGTGTCTTTGAAATACTTATTTCGACATGTAAACGACTAGGGGTAAGTACGGCTCACTGCGCACTGGGTGCGCGGCTGCTATCTTTCCAAATTAGACCAGAGGGAGTGATTCCTGATGATTCCAGATGGGAATATTTACATGTCTACTCGAGTATTTCTCTGCCCCGACTAATACAAGTGAATCCAAGACCCGACACGTAAATCAAGTATGAGTCCAGCCTGAAACATGAGTGATGTCTGTAGTGATGCCAGTAGGTGATGCCAGTAGATGATTCCAGAATAGATGCCAGAAACATAAAAAATACGTGTCGCAAGTAAATGAATCCAGAAATACCAGTCCGTGTCCCGTGTTGTGCCAGAAAAATCAGATAATACTATACTAGAAGCTGAATTATAATAATCATCAGATAATGAAAACTATCAGAGAATGTACTCGCCTGACGTCCTGAGCAACTAGCGATCCGAACCGGTATCGCAAGGACCTATTACGAAAAGCAAGGTTAAACAGGGTTCTAATGAGTTAAACATATATAAAATAACTAAAAATAGGCTTCTAGGGTCGTTCTAGGTCAAACGGGTCAAACCGGTAAAATCTGGATCAAAAAGTCAACTCTTGGTCCAAAAAGTGAACTCTGGGTCAAATCTAGGTCAAAAGTTGACTTTGGCGGTCAATCGAGTCAACTACGGTCAACTCTAGGTCAAACTAGGGTGCCCCTAAAATTCTAGGTCAAAACTAGGTCATTAGGCTAATAAACCCTCAAACTCGCCTCCTTGAGATACCGGGATACCCTCGGTATCCGATACCTCAACCTAGGCTACGCACCCCGCCTATACCCGCTAAAACCTATGCTAGCACGCGTAAATATATACACATATACATAAAAACCTATCTCTAAACTCAAACCTAGGCAATTGCCCAAAAACTCCGCTCGAAACTCAATACATTGGATATCTCAAGGTATTGAGATACCTTGATATCTCAAGGTATTGAGATATCGCCCAATACCCCTCTAACTACCCTTCTAGTTAGCTATCTATGGGTATACATATATACCTAGTTACTAATCTAGGCTAAAAAATATATATCTAATACATATATGCATATACCTACGTATATATATATATATATATATTCACACATACACACATATACCTATATATATACCCAAACTCACATATATATATATATATATATATATATATATATATATATATATATATATATATATATATATATGTATATATACCTATACATATAGATATAGATATCTAATTACCTATCTATCTATCTATCTATCTATCTATCTATTTATCTATCTAACAATCTAGTATTTATCTATCTAACTATCTACCTAACTATTCATCTATGTATCTAGATATCTATCTACCTAGATATCTATCCATCTATTTATCTATGTATCTACCTACCTATCTATTCATCTATCTATTTATCTAGATATCTATCTATTCATGTATCTATCTATCTATCTCTCTAACATCTATTAATCCATCTATCTATCTATAGATCTATAAATCTATCTATTATCTAGCTATCTATCAATCTACCTATCCATCTAGCTATCTATCAATCTACCTATCCATCTATCTACTTATATATATCACTCTCTCCCTTGCTACTAGCTGCGACTGCCGCTGCTACGCGCTGCAAATGCCGCTGGAGCTGCTGCTGCTGCTGCTGCGAATGCTGCTGCTGCAGGCCGCGCTGCAGCGAGCTGCTGTGCCCGCGCGCTCTGCTGCAGCCTGCTGTGCTGCTGATGCTACTGCTGCAGGCCGCGGCGTGCTGCCGCAGCGTGCTGCGCCTGCAGCTGATGCTGCTTCTGCTGCTGCCGTGGCACTGCGGCGCCTGCAGCGGCTGCTGCTGCTCGCTGCGCCCAGACACAAGCACACACACACATGACCATACACTCACAATCACATACACAGACACACACACACACACACACACACACACACACACACATATATATATATATATATATATATATATATATATATATATATATATATATATATATAACTATATATATACACACACACACTAATACATATATACTTACACACACACACTTATGTATATAAGTACACACACACACAAACACACAAGCACACACACATACTTATATGCACAAACACACACACACACACACACACACACACACACACACATATATATATATATATATATATATATATATATATATATATATATATATATATATATCCACACACACACATATATATATATACATATACACACACACACACCCAAACATATACATATATATATATGTGTGTGTGGGGATATATATATATATATATATATATATATATATATATATATATATATATATATATATATACACTCACTCATATATAGATATGCAAACACACATATATTTATATATATAAACACACATACATACATACATACATATATATATATATATATATATATATATATATATATATATATATATATATATATATATATATATATATATATAACCATACACACACACACACGCTCACAAACACACACACGCTCACACACCCTCACACACACACTCTCACACACATCCACACATGAACAACTATACACACATAAACATATATATATATACACATACACAAATATATATATATATATTTATAGAAACACACACACATTTATATATATAAACACAACACACACAACACACAACAACGCACACAACACTCCACCAGCACGCGCACAACCACCCCCTACACGCACAAACACGTATATATATATAAAATATAACCCAAGAACTCTAGCACACACTCCCCAAAGCTAACCCAACGCGCGCACAAGCCCGAAACTAAGAAACCAAGTCAAAATGGCCGTTTGGTCATTTCGACGAACACGCGGTGTGCGGTTCAGAAAATCTCCTGAAACGCACACCAAACCAACTCAGAATCGGCCCAAAATTTACCCACGGATTCTAAACGATGTCTAGATCCTAAAAAAATACTAATGCATCGATTCTAGGTCCATGGCGAAAACGTACATGCACTTAGAACCGGCGACGACGAAAATCTCAAAAATGCCCGTTTCTCTGCGACACGACTTCCCGTATCCGAACGGAGACACGTACTAACCCTCAAGACACCCGAGCACATCTACCTAGGTCCATCTAACCTAGGACATCACCCAAAATTTGGCTAATTTCTGATTCCACCCGAAATTGACACAAAATCTAGTGTTAAAGTCTCCAAACACAACCAAACTAGTTCCAACTTTCTCCCACGGGTAGCCTAAGGGTCTAGGAAGGTTCTAAACTATTAATTACACTATATAATAACAATTATAAGGGGAAAATCAGGGTTTACCTCTTGAGAGTTGGAATCCCAAGCCAAAGTCTCCAAAAAGCTCCAAAATCTACCAAACCAAGCTTCCAAGCTTCCAATCCAAGCTCCAACACTAAATCTAAGCTCTATCCACCTAGATTAGGGAAGAATGTAGGGTTAGAGTTAACAACCATGGAGAATAGAAGAAGAAAGAAGAGGAATAGGGCACTTACTTGAAGTGAAAAGTAGAAAGGAAGAAGAAAGAAGTAGTGAAGAAGAAGAAGAAGAAGAAGAAGAAGAAGTGAAGGAAAATAGGATAGGGGAAAGGGCGCTGCTGTGTGCATGCTGGAAATGGGGAGAGGGGTCGGGTCTCACACAAGAAATAGGTTTACAATATGTCCAAAAGACCAAAATGTCCTTCCCCTTTAGGATGCAACTTGGAATTTGGGTTTCGGGTTCCAAAAGCACTCAAACTAACTCCAAATCTCTCCAACTAACCCACTAAAAATATAATAAATATTCTAAACCCAAAAATAAGTCTCACAAGGGTGTGGGCAGGGTCGAACATGGGTCCACTAGGGTCTGACATGGGTCCAGGCTAGCCAAAATCCTAAAATAATCAATAAAAAATAATATAACCACTAATTAAATATAAATACAATTAAATTTAAATAATACACAATTAACCCAAATTAAAATTAAAAAAATACCCGGCTCTGGAAATGGGATGGTGACAAGCCTATCCTCCTTAGAAAATTTCGTCCTCGAAATTTAAAGTCAATCACACTCCCTCTAGGTCAAACCCCCAACAATCACAGTCAAGAAATTCTACATATACAACATACAAGATCAGGGTCCTACTGGTCGTGTTATCACAGTCTCAATCAGGGTCACTATACTATCTACCATAGCACAAAGAAAAGTCTAACAGGTACTAATAAAGCACACCACAAGGAATGGAAAAGGACAGGAAGAAGAACAAAGAGACAAACCTGCTAACCCGACACCCGTAGCATCGGCCTCCTCGACCGTCAACGCATAAGCCCTGTCCTGCTGGGGTGTATCCCTCTGCTGGTGCGGGGCATGATGCTGTGCCACAAGTGGCCTAGCTCCAACTCTCTGATCCTGTGCTCCGCCCAATGGAGGTGCAGTGGGGCAATCTCTCATCTGGTGAGCAGCGGATCCACAGAACAAACACACCTTCAGCCTCCTCCTACAAACATCCCAAGTGTGTCCTGCCTTCCTGCAGTAGGCACAAGTGGGCACCCTCTGATCCTGACCCTGTTGCACTGCCTTCTGCACATAGGGACGCTTAGTTGGTCCTGCACTGCCACTCGCACTGCCTGAATCATCCCTGCCTCTCTTGGACTTGAGCTCCAAGTCATCCTCTGCTCTCTGAGCGTCTCCTACTATCTGCTCGAAAGTCGCCTTACGGTCGCTCCTAGTCAAAGACTTGACCGCCATGACCAAGCCCTTGCGAAACTTTCTCG
Source organism: Iris macrosiphon (assembly GCA_036927795.1). Classification (NCBI taxonomy): domain Eukaryota; kingdom Viridiplantae; phylum Streptophyta; class Magnoliopsida; order Asparagales; family Iridaceae; genus Iris; species Iris macrosiphon. Next base: position 186,014,517 of record JAYESA010000004.1, read on the forward strand.
CCTTTGCTGCCTCACTCAAGCCCTCCATAAATCTGCCCAAACGGCAGAACTCCGCTGCGTACTCGTCCACTAGCATGCTCCCCTGGACGAGTGCCTCGAACTGGCTCTCCAAAGCACTGAGCGCCACATCTGGGAAAAACTTCTCCTTAAAAAGTCTCTTGAAAGCCTCCCAAGTAAGCCCTGGTGCTGCGATCCTCGTATCTATGCGATACCACGTTAAAGCGAGGTCGAACATTTGACTGCCCGCTGCCTCTATCTGCATGCTGTCTGGAATCTGTGCTAGCCTGAAGATGCCCTCAATCTGCTCTATCCAGTCATCCGCGTACAGGATCCCTTCTGTACCCCGGAACTCCTTGGGCCGCATCCTCTGGAAGTTAATGATGCTACCCGACCTCGGGCGCTAAATCTGATCTGCCTGTGGCTGAATCTGTGCCACCCTATCTACTGCCGTCATGGCCACCTGGTGGGCGTTCTCAATGCCCAGCCTCATCACATCCACCTGACGGTGCTGCGCGTCCATCATCTCCCTGAAGAATACAAACAACTGCGCTGCATCTACTGGTGCAGGAAGTGGTGGAGGAACCACCGGAACGACTGGGGTAGTCCTCGGATTGATAGGTGAAGGAGGATCCCCGAGAGAAGCAGATGCTCCCTCGACCGCAGGAGTGGTGAGTGGAGCTGTAGCAGCTGCCTGAATACGAGCTGGACGAGAGGTAGCAGACCTCTCAGTGGCAACTGTTGGAATGGTACGATGGGATCGTGTCTTCCGAGGCATCCTGAACACAGATCAAAAAAAGTCAATACGGCACAAGATACGATATCATCAAAGAAGGACAGTAATATTTCAAAAGAAAGCAATTTCAGAATAATTAGATTGGAATTATTCCTAGTCGTGATTGAGTACACTCTCATCCTAGATCCTGGATCCTATAGCAGGCTCGCAGCAGTACAACTAAATTATTGTACCACCACGATATCGCACTAATTGCGAATCAAGACCTGCATGGGGCCGCCACCAAAAATATGTCACGACCGGCACCCGAAAAATCGGGCATGAGTCGTGGGTACGTCCAGCCTACGCCACAGCATCGGCGGTAGAACGCTGTCTAGGTGAACTATCTAGCTAACAATCTCACGCAATCAATATATAAACCTGTCAAGATCTCAACTCCAAACGGAGGAGCAATATCATAATGATAATCAAGTACTCAATCACGAATCTAACCACGATAAGATAACACAGAAGGCTAACAACTATAAAGTCTAACCAACAACAACTACTACAACAACCACAACATCAATAATAATAATACATCATCCAAAATCATATATAATACAAGGTCTCAATCCAAAATCGAAGACAAATCCGGTGCTAAAAGCTAATAAAAACAATAACAAGGTCCTAGTGATCCCGGCTACCAACCCGAAACTCACCCCTAAACTAGAGGGTCCCTGTATGCACCATCGACAGGCTCAGGTCCATAAAACGTCGGACACCACTCCTCCGGATACTCTAAAAAAATATGTCCAGTCAGGACTGGAGCAAGTACATCTCTAACAGCAGTTCCATTTAAATAATAAAAACTATAAAACAGTTATAGCAAGTAGCAAGAAGAATGAAATAAAGTATGGAACAATGAAATATACATAGCACTGGTGCATAAAGGTAAAGATGCATGAATATCAGAGGCAAGATAGTAATGACTGCAAGATACAAGAAATCTAAACTATGAGTAAGTTCGTGCACATGAACGTGTAGTGAGTCCAGCATGAAATACATGAAATGAGTCAAGTCCAGAAACATGTAAGTGAGACCAACAAGAATGCAAGTGAGTCCAGACTATAAAGAATGAACTCGGTGTCTTTGAAATACTTGTTTCGACATGTAAACGGCTAGGGGTAAGTACGGCTCACCGCACACTGGGTGTGCGGCTGCTATCTTTCCAGATTAGACCAGAGGGAGTGATTCCTGATGATTCCAGATGGAAATGTTTACATGTCAACTCGAGTATTTTTCCACCCCAACTAATATAAGTGAATCCAAGACCCAACACGTAAATCAAGTATGACTCCAGCCTGAAATATGAGTGATGCCTGTAGTGATGCCAGTAGGTGATTCCAGAATAGAGGCCAGAAACATAAAAAATATGTGTCGCAAGTAAATGAATCCAGAAATACCAGTCCGTGTCCCGTGTTGTGCCAGAAAAATCAGATGATACTATACTAGAAGCTGAATCATAATAATCATCAGATAATGAAAACTATCAGAGAATGTACTCGCCTGACGTCCTGAGCAACTGGCGATCCGAACCGGTGTTGTAAGGACCTATTACGAAAAGCAAGGTTAAACAGGGTTCTAATGAGTTAAACAGATATAAAATAACTAAAAATAGGCTTCTAGGGTCATTTTAGGTCAAACGGGTCAAACCGGTAAAATCTGGGTCAAAAAGTCAACTCTAGGTCCAAAAAGTCAACTCTGGGTCAAATCTAGGTCAAAAGTTGACTTTGGCGGTCAACCGACTCAACTAAGGTCAACTCTAGGTCAAACTAGGGTGCCCCTAAAATTCTAGGTCAAAACTAGGTCATTAGGCTAATAAACCCTCAAACTCGCCTCCTTGAGATACCGGGATACCCTCGGTATCTGATACCTCAACCTAGGCTACGCACCCCGCCTATACCCGCTAAAACCTATGCTAGCATGCGTAAATAAATACACATATACATAAAAACCTATCTCTAAACTCAAACCTAGGCAATTTTTCAAAACCCCCGCTCGAAACTCAATACCTTGGATATCTCAAGGTATTGAGATACCTTGATATCTCAAGGTATTGAGATATCGCCCAATACCCCTCTAACTACTCTTCTAGTTAGCTATCTATGGGTATACATATATACCTAGTTACTAATCTAGGCTAGAAAATATATATCTAATACATATATGCATATACCTACGTATATATATATATATATATATATATATATATATATATATATATATATTCACACATACACACATATACCTATATATATACCCAAACTCACATATATATATATACATAGCTATATATATGCATCTATCTAGCTACATGTATATATACCTATACATATAGATATAGATATCTAATTACCTATCTATCTATCTATCTATCTATCTATCTATCTATCTATCTATTTATCTATCTATCTAACTATCTATTTATCTATCTATCTATTTATCTATCTATCTATCTAACTATCTAGTATTTATCTACCTAACTATCTACCTAACTATTCATCTATGTATCTATGTATCTATGTATCTAGATATCTATCTACCTAGATATCTATCCATCTATTTATCTATGTATCTACCTACCTATCTATTCATCTATCTATTTATCTAGATATCTATCTATTCATGTATATATCTATCTATCTCTCTAACATCTATTAATCCATCTATCTATCTATAGATCTATAAATCTATCTATTATCTAGCTATCTATCAATCTACCTATCCATCTAGCTGTCTATCAATCTACCTATCCATCTATCTACTTATATATATCACTCTCTCCCTTGCTACTAGCTGCGATTGCCGCTGCTATGCGCTGCAAATGCCGCTGCGCTCGCTGCTGGAGCCGCTAGAGCTGTTGCTGCTGCGAATGCTGCTGCTGCAGGGCGCGCTGCAGTGAGCTGCTGCCGCGGCGCTGCTGCGACCGCGCGCTCTGCTGCAGCCTGTTGTGCTGTTGTTGCTGCTGCTGCGACCGCGTGCCTGCGCTTGCAGCGGCTGCTGCTGCTCGCTGCGCCCAGACACAAGCACACACACACACATGACCACACACTCACAATCACACATACACAGACACACACATATATACATATATGTTATATATATAACTATATATATACACACACACACACTAATACATATATACTTACACACACACACTTATGTATATAAGTACACACACACACAAACACACAAGCACACACACACACACACTTATATGCACAAACATATATATATATATATATATATATATATATATATATATATATATATATATATACAAACCCTTATATATATATATATATCTACACACACACATATATATATATATATATACATATACACACACACACACACACACCCAAACATATATATATATATACACTCACTCACATATAGATATACAAACACACATATATTTATATATATAAACACACATACATACATACATACATACATACATACATATATATATATATATATATATATATATATATATATATATATATATATATATATATATATATATATATATATAAATAACCATATACACACACACGCTCACAAACACACACACGCTCCCACACCCTCACACACACACTCTCACACACATCACATGAACAACTATACACACATAAACATATATATATATACACATACACAAATATATATATATATAGAAACACACACACACATATATATATATATATATATATATATATATATATATATATATATATATATATAAACACAACACACACAACACACAACAACGCACACAACACTCCACCAACACGCGCACAACCACCCCCTACACGCACAAACACGTATATATATATATATATATATATATATATATATATATATATATATAATATAATCTGAGAACTCTAGCACACACTCTCCGAAGCTAACCCAACGCGCGCACAAGTCCGAAACTAAGAAACCAAGTCAAAATGGCCGTTCGGTCATTTCGACGAACACGCGGTGTGCGGTTCGGAAAATCTCTTGAAACACAAACCAAACCAACTCGGAATTGGCTCAAAATTTATCCACGAGTTCTAAACGATGTCTAGATCCTAGAAAAAATGCTAACGCATCGATTTTAGGTCCGTGGCAAAAATGCGTACGCACTTAGAACCGACGACGACGAAAACCCCAAAAACGTCCGAAACGCCCGTTTCTCCGCGACACGACTTCCCGTGTCCGAACGAAGATATGCACTAACCCTCAAGATACCCAAGCACGTCTATCTAGGTCTGTCTAACCTAGGGCATCACCCAAAATTTGGCCAATTTCGGATTCCACCCGAAATTGACACAAAACCTAGTGTTAAAGTCTCCAAACACAACCAAACTAGTTCCAACTTCCTCCCACGGGTAGCCTAAGGGTCTAGGAAGGTTTTAAACTATTAATTACACTATATAAGAATAATTAGAAGGGGGAAAATCAGAGTTTACCTCTTGAGAGTTGGAATCCCAAGCCAAAGTCTCCAAAAAGCTCCAAATCTACCAAACCAAGCTTCCAAGCTTCCAATCCAAGCTCCAACACCAAATTTAAGCTCTATCTACCTAGGTTAGGGAAGAATGTAGGGTTAGGGTTAACAACCATGGAGAATAGAAGAAAAAAGAAGAGGAATAGGGCACTTACTTGAAGTGGGAAGTAGAAAGGAAGAAGAAAGAAGTAGTGGAGAAGAAGAAGAAGTGAAAGAAAATGGGATGGGGAAAAGGGGGCTGCTGTGTGCACGCTGGAAATGGGGAGAGGGGTCGGGTCTCACACAAGAAATAGGTTTACAATATGTCCAAAAGACCAAAATGCCCCTCCCCTTTAGGATGCAACTTGGAATTTGGGTTTCGGGTTCCAAAAGTACTTAAACTAACTCCAAATCTCTCCAACTAACCCACTAAAATATAATAAATATTCTAAACCCAAAAATAAGTCTCACAAGGGTGTGGGCAGGGTCGGACATGGGTCCACTAGGGTCTGACATGGGTCCAGGCTAGCCAAAACCCTAAAACAATCAATAAAAAATAATACAACCACTAATTAAATATAAATATAATTAAATATAAATAATACACAATTAACCCAAATTAAAAAAAAAAAAAAAATATCCGGCTCTGGAAATGGGATGGTGACACTTCGTCTCTGAGCATGTATCTTTCCTATAATCACAACAACATAACTTGCTCCACCGTAACCCCCTTGTAATTTTCGATCACGTTCAGCCCAAATATTCGATACAATCGAGCATTGGAGGAATATATGTCCTATTGATTCAGCATGTCTATCACATAGAACACATCTTCGATGATCCACCGGCACTCCAAACGTGACAAGCATGTCCTTTTTCAATAATCGACCAAGCAATAGTTGATACATTACCAACTACATCTTTCTTGCAAGTCCATGTACCCATATGTATTCCAAATGATCAATAACAGGGAACTTAGGTCTCAAGATTTCATAACCGGAGCTGGATGTGAAACCTCCTTTACATGTGCCTGAGGAGGTGGTGCCCGACTCCCATTCCCATATGTCAGCGCTAGCATCAGCATCTCTAGGCACTACAGTATTTCTAGTCACAAATCTAGCAGCAACCGGGTGGTGACCAACCTGCCACATGCCTTGGTGCAGCAAAAAATTTACCGTTTCTTTCCTACTCGCCTCCATATGAAACCAGCCAAGTCCAACGGACTACGGTGTGAGATCCATGGGTCTAGTCAGAGATTCGTGCTCATGCCATCATGTATAACTCTTCGAATGGCACCTTTGATGCGTTCCCGATGTCTCAGAAGACATTTGAACGTAGCTGATTCATTGTTATTGGAGCGGTACGTCCAAAAGTTTCTCCCCTTAAGGTATCTGTGCCTCAACCATTCAGACCATAGCGAGCTTCCATTCATAAATTTCTACGTTAGCTTCATACCAGACACATTTCGTAATATTTGGAACGAGCGTAGTCTGACACCCCTCCTTATATGGACGACATAGTTGGTTCCAAACAATAGCGTGCATACCACCCCTCCATATAAAATTTGCACACAAGCATTCTACTTTCGGTATAGTAGAATTTGGTAACATCATAGCTTGTAGCCAGAACATGGTGATCGCAGTAATAACAGACTGTACAAGCTTTATACGTCCTCCAAAAGAAAGGCATTAAGCATGTCATCCTTCTACTATCCTTTGAGTAATCTCTACCAAGTTTTACAATCCATATCCCAAGAATAATTGACACATAATTGGATGCCAAGGTACCTGACAGGAACCTCACCTTTCTCAACCCCCAATACTGCTGCTCGCTCCTTTTTCTTATTAAAAAGAGTATTAAAGTAGACTTGACTCTTGTCTCGGTTGAGATGCAAACTAGAGAATCTCCCAAACTTTGCCATAATCTTGGCGATGGTAGCCATCCCCTCACTAGAAGGTTTTAAAAACACAAGGAGGTCATCAGCATTAATAAGGTATGTGATATGAGGGACCACCTTCTTATGTAGCGGCTAGATCTCCTGCATGTGCTGAGTTGTGTCCATCATACTTATGAAATACTCCATCACGAGCGTAAACAGTAAGGCGATAATGGATCCCCTTGTCGCAGACCTTGGCTACTCTGGAAGAATTTGTGCGGGTGACTTCGTATCAGGACGGAGAAGGATGTCGTAGTGATACACTCTCGAACCCTAGCCACCCAAAAACTATCGAAGCCCATATCCAGCATCAATTTGCAAAAATAATTCTCTATTTACTATATCATAGGCCTTCCTTAAGTCCAACTTCATGCAAGCTTTTGTTTCTCCCACTTTATTAAAGTCTTGGACCAACTCGTGTGCTAAGAGGCTATGTTCTGCAATAGACCTTCCCTTGGTGAAGGCTGCCTGGTTCATAGATATCAGACATTACATAATTTTTTTCTATTCTTCTTCACATAACATGAGTAATAATTTTATACAGATAGTTACAACATACAATCGGCCAAAAATCTAATAGTAATGTAGCACCCTCAATCTTTGGCACCAAGCTGAGGAACGTATGGTTTAGATCTCTCAACAGCCGACCATGCGTGAAGAAATCCTCCACCACCTCCAGGACATGATGTTTGAGTCCATCCCAATGCAACTTATAGAATTTACTATTAAACCCATCTAGTCTTGGTGCTTTATTTGGATCAGCACTCTTAACAATAGCCTCAAATCATTTCCATAGTTACCAGTGTTAGCAGTTTACTATTCCCATAGCCAGTGACCACCTTCTTGCACACAAGAGTAGGAAAATTAGATATAATCAGATTGGTTGTATAGCTTAGAGTAGTACCCGACAGCTTCTTGTTGTATGCTAATTTGCGAGTCCACCATGCGTCCCTTCCTTTCCAACAGACTCGTGATACTGTTGCAGTGTTGTTGAGCCCGAACCACATCGTATAGAAGAACTTACTACGGAGAATACTCACCTCCTCATTTAGCCGCTTTTCTTTCTCCGCTAATGAGGCACTCAATATATCCGCCTGCAGGTCATTCTCACTTGATGGAGCTCCCCTCCTCATTTAGCCGCTTTTGGCTCGTCTATTGTCACACACGTTCCCAGATTTGATATTCTTGAATTTGTGATATTTAAAATTGTTCATGTAGATGTAGTCATGTTGTGTTTTATATGTTGATTCCTATTAATTATGATAATTTAATTTAATTGTATTCCTGTTTATTGTGTAAGATAACCTGAGACCAGTAGTGAACACCTTGGCAATTGCCATGGACTCGTGCTAGGACCCTTATATAAGATGGATATCAGACCTGGTTTACTATTGGAACCACTAAGGCTATTTTGGATGGTTGAGATTTGGTTGGAGGGTGTCATGACTTAATCCTAGGGCTAACCTCATTTCTCCACTTGGTATATATATGTGTGGTTTTCTCTCTCCTCTCTCATTCTTTCTTATTTTTTACTTCCCTTCTTCTTTCTTCTTCCTCCTTCCCTCAAGAGCTCCCCTTGACCGAAATCCTAAGCCCTATCTCTAGACTTGGTTCTAGGAAGAGGTTTGTTAGTCCACCAAGGCAAGTACATCTTGCTCAAAGTGGTGAAACCAAATTTTTTTAGATTTTTATATATGTCTTATTTAAAAATATATTTGATAGGAAATATTCTCCTTGAGTTGCTGATCATATTTAGTTCTTGGAGTTTTGGATTTTGATGTATAGATTTTTGTATATCTTAGTTTCAAGTTTAGGATTTTTATGTGTTCTATGAGTTTTTCTTCGTTTTGATATACTAAAACTCTGTGTTTTCAAAAACTAGTTGTTCCTGATGTTAGAGCATTTTTTTCGAGCATTTTGGCTTTTGTTTCACTTGATTCAGAGTTAAAATAAAAAATTTATAAATAAATAATTTTCGGGTTTATGGAGCTTTTTTCGCCATGGCTGAACTTGCTGTCTGGAGAAAACAAATTTCGCATGCGGCCAGTGAAGTTATGCGGCAGAGGGTGATATGCGGCATGAAAATGCTATTCGGCCTGAACTCCTTACCGCATAGCAGCATGCGTCCATTTCTTTTGGTCGCATGACTGACTAATACACATGTGTTCTAAAGGGACTCCTTGTGTTTATTCGCTGAACGAATAAGAAATTCGCTAAGTCCAAGAGACCTCCATGTGGCATCGACCTCCATGCGGCACCGACCCATATGCGGCAAGCAGGCATATGCGGCAAGCAGAGTATGCGGCCACTTTCCTTTGGACGCATGACTCTGATTGTATTGGCACATCTTTTTATAATTTTTGTCTTTTCTCTCTGATACTTTATGGCATATATCATCCATCACTTCAGTCATTTCACTGGCATGCATTTAATGCACGTCACTTCGATCCTTGTTCCAAGAGAGTGGACTTTTTTCGGAGCATGCGACTTGGAGAAGCATGCGGCCTGGGGTAGTATGCAGCCAGCTCGTCCATACGGCCATCTCTTCCATGCGACCAGTTGCTTATGCACCTAATCAGTACATGTGGCATGTCCCATGCAGAAATACATGTATTCACTTCTCATGCTCGTATGTGATCCTATGCGACCTTAGTAATATATATACACGTTCCACGATTTCTTGGGTTTAATTATTTTATTTGGAATGTTTCTTAGTTCTATGTGGTTGGTCTTGACAATTGATTTTGATTGATCCTAAGGAATAGTGGACTTAGTAAACCAGACTTATGAATTAGAATTGGCTATGTGCATAACATGATATTATGTTGACCCTACTAGATGTGAGTGTCATACTGAATCAGTACCTGCTAAGTAGAGTCAGATCTGTGGATTATATCTTATTTTTTCATTGGACAGGGTGAGGGGTGTAGTTCTACTCGAAAGATGGTCTGCTACCATGGTCCTTGTTTGGTTTAAGGGTCCTCGATTTACTTTAGAGTGGTTCATACAATTTTCCTTTCTCTCGTCTGGCGGCATTGCATAATTGTTAATTTGAGGATGGTTAGTAGATTGGTTACATTTGCCTTTGACCGTTGAATAGAGTGAGGGCGTAGTTCTTCTCGGGAGACAATCTGCAATCTCGGTGCTTATTTGGTTTAAGGATTGTGGATCTGCTCCAGAGTAGTTCACATTTTTTTCCTTACTCACGTTTGACGGCATAATTGTTAATTCAAGGATTTCATATGAATTGAGCCTACCATTTCCCGATAACTTATGAACCTAATTCAATGTGATAAGAAGATTTAGGTGACTAATTTATAGACCTGACCAACTGTATCATAGTTAATACTTCTTTCGCACTGAGTGTGCCACATGATTTTACCTGTGCACCGAAGTGCGACAACCTTGCTAGATGTAACATACTATCTGACTCTTGAACTAGTTAATATAGTTATCTGATCGACTGATAGGCCTGTTATCTTGACATAATTTATTGTATCTGTGCTGATACATTTTTAACGTGACTATTAGCTCACTTGTAGCCTACATATTCATTAAGATGCAACTTGATCATACTAAGTGTACATGCTATGCGTTCTTATTTTCCCTGGCACAGGCATAGTGATTGTTCAATAACTGTAGAGTGGTTAGGATGTTTGTTTGATTGATTTATTGTATTATGCTTGGAGGAATCCAGGTTTGGCTCTCGAGCAATAATATGGATTTGTACCTAGCGTACACGTACCACGGTGTGTCATATAAGGAGGATAATCGTGTAACCACGACACGATGTTCTAATAATTGTAGGGATAATTAAGCAACTGAACTTGTAGAGCATTGGAAGAAAATGGAATCTCGAGATCATGCTTGGTAGCTACCGTTAGGACATATGTCCTAGGGCGTCATGTTGGTCCCCAACGGATACTGTATATCATCTACAGTAGTAGAGTGCAGTATCCGGCTATATTGTATATTATTACATGATAACTTGAGCGGTGGCCTTACGAGGGACCGGTTCTTACATACTATGTGATATGCGTTTATTGGCTCGACTAGCCCGCCTCACTATCAGTATGATATGAGGATTCCAACATTGCATTATTCTGCTGAGATAACTCAGAATCCACATAACAAGCCATAGGATTGATTGGCCGATTTAAAAGAGTATATACTGGCAGTTTAGGGACATGAACTATTATGGTGCGATGGTTCAACCCTTGTCCTTATTTGGTTATAGGGTTGCGCCTATGTGTCACAATAGGCCATGGACCAAAGCTACATACTATACGTATCTATATCTTAGCTTACATTGTGGCCTGTGTTTTTTTTATTATTATGATTTGTGCCGTCTGTTAATAGTCTGAGGACGTGGACTATCATGGTATAGTAGTTCAACCCTTGTCCTTGTTTGGTTGTAGGGTTGGACTATTGTGCTACGATAGGCTATGCACCAAAGATACGATACCGATATCTGTGGCGTGTCCATGATTAGTAAGTCGTACCCTATTACAGAGTAGTGTAATACCTCTTTTCTTTATTTAGTTATAGAGGTGTCCTACTGCTTCGATGAAAGGTTATACGCTTATAATTATGGCACGAATCCTAGTTTATGTACTTTATTGGGTTTTGCTTAATTTACTTTTGCTCCTTTTTGGTACTTGCTATCGGAGCCTGATCCCGCTGGTTTTGTTTGGCCAGGTTTAGTAGCAAAGCCCGAGGATCCTGTCCTGTATCTCACTGATGGCGCACACCAGAAGGATGTCCGCCGAGGAACTTGAGTGGGTTTCTTCTTCCCCACTATGAGTCTCATTTTGTATTACCTTTTTGGCGTTTAGCCGACGGCACCTGTTAGCCGATTTATTTGGACATTAGTTGCTCTACATTATTGTATATTATTCAGACCATGGCTTGACTTACAGTCATGTACTCTTGGCAATGTACTAGTGTACCATCATGTATAACTAGTTTCATGATCATTCTGATAGAGCGTCAGAGACGCCTAACTGCTTTATCTTACATGTCCATTCTTACTGTTTTATGGTTGATGATTGAGACATAGAGATCCTTGACTCTAGGTGACTTGATTGTAGTATGTACCCCATTGTCTCTAGACAACCTTAGCACATTGTGGCTTACTTTGATATTCCGCAAGGTGTGGTTGGCTGAGTCACTCCTCCGCTCTCCAGGATTCTGGGACGTGACAGCTATGATACCATAGCTTCAGAGCCTTCTATGTCGACTTAAGTTTCTAAACAAGGGTGAACTGAGAATTACCTCTAACTGGTTTGAGAAGTCTATGTGTTACCACCTCAAAATATTCCTCCTGGAGATGCCAATTGTTAGCGTACTTGAACGGGCGAGACTTTCCTTCCGCCCGATCAAAAATAGCAACCTTGATAGGGTAGTGGTCGCTCGTCCCTGCATCCAGTCCCTTCGCCAGCGAATGCGGGAAGGTGTTGAACCAAGCATTGTTCCCCTAAGCCCGATCAAGTTGACATGCCACCCGATTCATCAACGCCTTATTATGCCAGGTCCAAATGTGCCCACTTCTTTCCAAACTGCGAAGGCATGACATAGTAAGATAGCATTGGAAGTCATATAAAATAGAGTCAGGGACATGCCTCCCCTCCCCCCCCCCCCCACACACACCTTCTCCTTCGTATATAGAAGTGCATTGTAGTCCCCCATAAAAAGAAGAGAAAGTTTGGTGCCTTCTGTTATAGTACTCATATGTATTATCTCCCGCCATAGCTCCTCTCAGCGTCTCCTATCATTACTGCCATATACAGCTCCTAAGATGAATTTTAAACCACCTTTGTTTGTCAGCTCTATCGTTATCACTTGCTCCGACCGAAGGATAACAGTCCCAACCCAACTTCTTATGTCCTAGCGTACCCAAATTCTTGCCATGTTACATAAGGACAAATTGTGTACCTGCTCCCAATTTGGTGGAGTCCTATTATGAAGGATCGAGGCCATCTTGATCTTAGTCTCAAGCAAAGCATTAATGGATGCATGTTCTCTACGTAAGACATCACATATCTCCTTCCATCTCCCTATGGAGCAATATATATATATATATATATATATATATATATATATATATATATATATTTGCAACGATCGGCGGGAGAGGGTGATGTAGTCGTGGGGGAGGAGGGGGGTGAGAGTGGAGGAGGTCGGGGTGAGAGCGTCGGCAGGTGCAACAACAAGATGTCTTCGACCATGTCCTCGGCCAGCTTCACGCCTTTCGTGCCACCATCACCCACAACACCGACTTCTGGCTTATCGCGACCTCGACTTCAGCCCCCTCTCCTGTAGGTTGCGCAAAAAAAAATTGTTGTATTTTCGACAAACTGGGTGGCGAGTCAATTTGTCTGGCAGAAAGTATTTCAATTTCTAATTTCTCAAACTATTTTATTTTCTGGCCTATTAAGTTAAAATTCTTATTCCCGAACAAAATTTTTATGTATAATAATTTTGTAATTCAATTAAATAATATAAGGATAAACAGATTATGATTCTTTGACTCATATTTCTACATGAGTCATGCACATATGGACCAATTGAAATTAAGTGTACTAGTGCACATGACATATAGAAGTCCATTCATATTGATCCATATCTCCATGGACATGGACGGATCCAACCATATCGTGGGGTGTGCTGGAGCCCACTCAAAAAAAACAAAATTCTCTTTTCTTTTTTCTTTTTTTTCTTTTTTTTATTGGTTAATCCATCTTAGCTCACTCCAATCTATTGTAATCAATTCCAACTTCAATTTCTGAATCCGTTTCAGTTCCTGTGCATGACTGACGTAAAAAATATAAACCGATGGCGTTTACCCTATAATCTTGTTTGATTTTTGTTCTTCTCCTATCATAGATCAATTAAGATGACTTCAAAAATACTCTTACAACCTCAAAACGATTATGTCAAACATAACACAACTGTTTGTACACAATCCTTGTCAATGAAATTCTCAACGTAGATAATTTGTCACAGGCTCGTTTCTGCTTGCAGTAGTGTGGCATGGAGCGTATCAAAATTAAACTATTTAAACTATTTGTAAATTATCCACCATTTATTTATAATAAAAAAAATTACATAAATATATATATATATATATATATATATATATATATATATATATATATATATATTTTATAAATAATACTGCAGGAATTCGAAATCCACCTACTATGGAGAATATTTTTTACCTTAACCACATGAGTTAGAAAATTTATTTGTCTATAATTAGATAATATTACGTAGTCAAATAATTAGTTAAAATTTATTTATTTCTTAAAATTTTAATTATTTGAAGATATACACTTATACGATTGCCGTTTTCAAGATTTTTATAAAAAATAGAAATATATCCATAAAAATTATAATTAAAATTAAATCGATAACAAATTATAATTAAAATATAAACATAAATATATAATAAATATTAATTTAACTATATTTAAATATTTAAATAATTTTATAATAATATTAGAAAATAATTATTTTATATACAAGTAACTTACTTTTACTAGGATTAATAATGTGTACGTACTCATTGGGCTAAAACTCCACACAAGTAAGTTCCGTCCAAGCGTGTGTGGTCTAAGTTGAGGCTGCTGCAGTTGTCGTACCCAACACTGGTGATTGCGATTCCCATCTTTATTCCAGGAACAAAAGTAAGTAATAATTTGATCATCTAAGGCTAGATAGCATCTTTATTGGGGCTCTTGATAAAATCACTACAAAATTTTTTCGGAACAGTCCAAATTTCTATCATTGATAATTATAAATTTGTCATTCTCAAAAACTATTCATTGAACTGTCCACTTCCAATTGATTTTTTTTATAATCAGAACTGTCAAAATTTTGATCCAATTGGAAGAACTGTCAAAATTTTGACAGTCCTAACAATTTGTAGGACTGTCAATAAATTTACAGTCCTAAAAATATATGTTAATTTTTTAGGACTCTCAAAATTTTGACCAATTTTAAAATTTTGACAGTTCGGAAGGAAAGACTACGCGAGGTGACCACGAGGGATGGGCTGCGTGGAGGTCGGAAGGGGGGACGAGACGGAGGAGCGGGAGGGGAAGGAGGCGGCGGGCGGCGGGAGGAGGAGGAGGAGGCGACGGCGGGAGGCGGAGGAGGAGGCGACGGCGGGAGGCGGCGGTGGAGGACGGGAGAGGAGGCGGAGGTGGAGACGCGTGCGCGGTGGAGGACGGGACGGCTGCTGCGTGCGGGGGCGGTGGTGAGCGGTGGGGGCAGCGACGAGCGGTGGAGGAAGGGACCGCTGCTGCGTGTGGGAATGATGGTGAGCGGTGAGGGCGGCGGCGAGCGGTGGAGGAAGGGGCCGCTGCAATGTGCGGGGGCGGTGGGAGCGGCGGCGAGCGGTGGAGGAACAGGAAGGACAGCAGGAGGAGGGAGGTGAAGAGGGTGGACAGCTCTAGAAAAATTTGGACTAGTCTGAGTAAAATTTCTTCATAACTGGACTAGTCTCAATACTGGTCTAGTCCTGAGTGTACTTTGTAGTGCCTTTATCACAAGTTTTATTGGGGGATGCTATGCCTACAACCAAATGTTTACAACCTTTTTACAACCGTCACGTGCTGACCACGTGACGGTTGTTCATTGGAGAAGGAGAGAGAGGTGAAATTCGGTGGCTGTTCGATTGACCGTGACAGTCATTCGTGGGAGAAGATGTGGGATCGAATGTGACCGACATAGCAAGAATGGTGTGTAGAGAGGGTTGTAAGTATTTGGTAGTAAACTTAGCATTATTGCTATTTGATTTGAGTGAGAATTATGGAGCATTTGGATGTAAAGTACCAACAACGTCCAATCACTCACTACTCCATGTGAACTCACAGGCAGGAGAGAGAGAGAGAGAGAGAGAGAGAGAGAGAGAGGGGGAGGGGAATGAAAAAAATAACAAAGTCCATAGACGGACTTATGAGTTCTTAATTTTTAGAATTCATACAAAATATAAAAATATAAAAGAATAAACAAAAAAATTTGTTCACTTGTCATCTTCTTGTTGCTATAGCGTAGCGTATCATTCACGTATGGGAAGCGTGTGGAGCTAGGTTGTGAATAGTTTGCTTGGTTATGAGTAGTGCAAGGATCAATGCTCTATCCCCATCACTCTAAGCGGTTGAGTAGAGGAGGAGGAGATGGATTGAGGAGATTCCTCAGACTACTGCCATTGTAGAGCTGCGGCTGGTTAATAACCGAAATAGTCGGTGCCTTCAAGGAACAGAACAGTCTTATATAGGGATAGAGACCATATATAGCTAGCAATGGCGCAGCATGAATGCTGCACATGCATCACTCTTTTCTGATGCAACAATTCTCGCTCTGCCTAGCTAGCTCGGTCAGTAGTGATAGAGCATCCACCAATTACTTATGATCAGTCATGCATGCATGCATGTATGTACGTCATGATCCTTCCTAGCCAGCAGAACACGTAACACATACATGGCGGGAAGAAACTAGTTCGAGTCCATTGGTTTGTTCACCCTTTCTGTGGATGTACGTTCTTCCTTCCAAATTTGTTTTAGATTTCATAAAAATCACACGAATAACACTAAAGTGAGAGTATGAATATACATTTTAGATTTTGTGAGTGAACAAAAATAGACTCAACTCGATCAACTCTACTTGGGAGCATGGTCGACCCTGAGGTAAACTGGACAAGTCATCGGACTTGGACAACCTCTCTAGCTAGGGCAATCCTCTCCCTCCGATTTCTAAGTTCCTACCTCTCTGTCAGTAGAGTCTTCGCGGTCAACCCAAACTCCTCTTTATTAGTTGAACTAGCAACCTATCAGATCCATATTTTGAGTTTCTACTGAAAAGACCTCTCGAGTAGCTCAATGAGAGAAATTTATAATCCGAGCTCCACGATACCGTCAAAGCTTTAGACTTCGACACCAGCGTCAACCCAAATTTTTTTATATCTTTTTTTTTGGAGTCAAAGACTTTTTTTTTTTTTTTTGAATCAAAGACAGAATAATCAAATTTAGTTAGGTATATGATAACCCTACCATCCGCCCGGCCCTGCTTGGGAGAAAACTTTCGAGGATCCAGACAATTGTATTTGAATAGTAGCTTGCTACATATGCTTGGATGTGTCTTGTTTTGTTTATATGAAAAAGAACACTAAGTACTGTTGCTTGGACGATGATTCAGTTTGTGAGATTTGAAATGAAGATAGTAAGAAGTAAGATAAATGATGGTGTAGTGCACAAACTTGATGGGTTAAATTATGTACAATAATCTCATATTGTTAGGGGGTGCATTGGACAATAAAAATTGTAGACTTTTAGTAATTGTGGAGTTCTAAGGGTGGCGTGTTTGTGGCACATTACCCATATTGAAAGAAGAAAAGTACGGACAATATTTACTCTCCTCGATAGGACACACCATTTGAGGTAGCGCTCGATGATTTTTGGAGTAAAATGATTGGATATTCGGAATGATTCGTTTATAGGGGATCTAAACCTTTCATGGCTCATGACGATGAGCAAAATTTTTAATTTACCTTGGTGTGACAACTGTGATTGCAGAATGCTCTGACATGGACGATGTTACGAATATAAAGCAAGAAAGTCTGGCTTGAGTTTTAGAGATAACCTTGACTAGTCGCCTGGTGTCAAAGGTTGAGGGAGTGATTCTCGTTAGATCAAGACTATTACCTAAGGTTAAGGATGACGGTTGATTCATGCTTGATGATACTACCAAAATATGATGAAATAGCAACGTTTTTAGTGACGTCATATTAAAACGTCGCTAATATTAAATATTTGAGCGACTCCAAAAATAAACGTCGCTATACGTCGTTGTTGGCGACATATAGCGATGTTTAGCGACTGTAATTCAGTTTTTTAAAAGAATAGTTGTTATAAGCTTCTTTAAGGTCGCTAAACGTCGCTAAGTTTTTTGATTTAGCGACGTTTAGCGATGTATTTAGCGACGTTAGTTTTTTCGATTTTTAACGACGTCTATAACGTCGCAAACTTGAAAATTAACGACTTTTAGCGACATCTAGTTATGACGTCGCTATTATTATTAGCGACGTCATAAGTTGACGTTGCTAAACGTCGCTAAATTTTTTAATATAGGTTTCGATTCCCCCCTTCTGTCGAAATCTTTCCCCAAAATTTTAAAAACTCCCCTCTCTTCCCCCCCACCCCCCACCCCCCCCCTCTCCGGCGAAGTGCCCCCTCCAGCGTCCTCCACAGCCCCCTACTCCGGCGGACCCGCGAGTGCTCCCCCACAGCCCCCTCCGTCGGACCTAGGGCTCCTCCTCCTCCTCCTCCTCCTCCTCCTCCTCTAGGTAAACCCTAACCCGATCTCTCTCTCTCTCTCTCTCTCTCTCTCTCTCACACACACACACACACACACACACACACACACACACACACACAGATGCACACGACATGACACTGACACAGATAAGACACACACTGACACAGACACGACACAGACTAACACAGAGGGTATAAACCCTAACCCTAACTCTCTCTCTCTCTCTCTCTCACAGATGCGGACACGACATGACACTGACACAGACACGACACACACACACTGACACAGATACGACACAGACATTGTCACAGAGGGTGTAAACCCTAACCCTCTCTCTCTCTCTCTCTGACATTTAATACTATATAATTAGTACATAACTTATACTATCATGACTTACTAACTTACAATAAATGCTACTAACTTAATATAATTGATACCAACTGAATATCAATATTAATGCTAGATGACTCTAGACTAACTATACAAACTTAGCTTACTCTAACTGATGTCTGATATTCTAACTTGATATCTAACTCAAATAACTAAAATCTAAACTTCACCCTAGCTGATAATTACTAACTAGCATTCACTAATCGGGATGATAATATAATTATAATATAAATACTCAATATATCTCATAATATAATAATATAACCTGTCAATGATATCTCAACTTCAACTGGAGGACAAGATGATAATATAATTATAATATCAATACTCAATCACAATGAACTATAAGGAAGATGAAACACATGACATGATATAAAAGAATAATATACATCTTAAATCATCAATGATAAGTCTAAGAGTCTAAATGTCTCAACACCAATATAAGCCTCAAATTAATACAACTCATAAGTCTCAAAGTTGAAAACAAATTCATTACAATAATGCTAAAAAGGGACAACTAGGACACACACACACACACACATACTGGACACAATCAGAACACGTGGACACACACATGACACAACTAGGACACACACACATACCACTACTAGAAAAAGCGGGATTAGCGACGCATTTTAGCGACTCCGAACGAAAATGTTGCTAAATCAGCTACTCCGTTAAAAACGTCGCTAGACGTCGCTGAATGGCGACATTTAGCGACATTTAGCAACTTTTATTAAGATTTAAAAATATTAGTCGCTATAAGTTTGATTAAGGTCGCTAAACGTCGCTAATATGTATAATTTAGCGACGTTTAGCGTCGTAATTAGCGACGTATGTATTAAAAATATTTAGCAACGTATTTAGCGACGTGTTTGACGTCGCTAAATTTTTATTTAGCAACATTTTTTTTACGTCGCTAAACGTCGCTAAATTTTGGTTAATTAGGGCTCAGTTTTCTTTTTCCCCATCTGCGAAAATTTTGAAAGTTTTCGTAACCTTTCGATTTCTCCCACCCCCCTTCTCCGGCGACCGGCGACCGGCTCTCCACGACTGCGGCTACTCCGGCATCCCCCTCCTCCTCCTCGAGCTCTAAGTAAACCCTAACTCTCTCTCTCTCTCTCTCTCTCTCTCACACACACACATGTGACACTGACACAACACACACTTGACAGACACGACACACACACACAGACGCACATGACACACACACACAGACGCAGACACACACACACACACACACACAGACACTGACACACACACACGACACCTAGGGTTAGGGTTAGGTTTTTTGACCTGGGGTTAGGGTTAGGTTTAGGGTTTTTGATCAGGTGTTAGAGTTAGGGTTAGGGTTAGGGTTATGTTTTTTGACCTGGGTTAGGGTTAGGGTTAGGGTTAGGGTTAGGTTTTTTGATCTGGGTTAAGGCTGGGGATAATAAGGAAAAAAAATCAAGGTTTACATAAAACAAGAAATGTACAAGGAGAAAGCAATAAATTTTGTTTATGTTTATGGTGGCTTGTTATTTGGGGATCAATTTGGTGGCTTGTTATTTAACCCTAACCCTAGGTGTCGTGTGTGTGTGTACAAGGCTGGGGATCAATTTGGTGGCTTGTTATTTAACTTTTTAGGTCTCTCTCACATCATAAGTCAGAACATTACTTGTACTTGATGTTCATGTTTATGTGGACAGTTCTTTCTTTTCGATTATATCTTAGAGGAATATGTGCCTGTCCTCTGACAAAGATGTAACAATAAAAGTGTTCAGTAGACATGAAATTGATTGAACTCTCTTTATTAAGAGAGCCAAAGTTGTGGGCTTTTCATATTATTGGTATGATATGAATCGACTAGTAGTTTCAGCTTGATTTGAATATGAGGAACCTATTGTATCCAGTTTTGTTTTACTACTTTTTTCAATGTTATGAGAAGTCACTACTAATAAGTTTGATAGAGCTCTAGTGATAGTTGACCAAACATTTTATTTAGCGAAGTGAGATATAGTTAATTTTTTTTAGTCTTAAAATCATTAAGAGAATGTTGCACATTTCTATTTACCAAATTGTTGAACAGTACTTTCGTACTTGGGTGATACTTATGATACAAAAACTATGATACTTCATACTTATCTTATTTTTATGGAGAAAGATTATGAGTTGTTAAGGCTAACTCTCCTCTAGTTCTGCTAACCTTCTCATGAACTCCATCCATAAAGTAAAGGCTTGGACTTGGTTGCAGTAGCAAGAGTTGGGCAACAATGGTAACACTGATGTGGAAGGGTAGTATGTGTGTAATTCTAAGGTATTGAGGGTTGATTTGATATGTGTCTGAGAGGGCACTGCAAATGTGAATGCAGGTGTCCATGTGTTGTGTGAGTTCAGGTGTGTGCAAGTGAATGAGGATAGTACTAGAGAGGTAAGTAACAGTTAAGTGTTGAGTGCCAAGGTAGATAGGTAATTGGTTAAGATAGGTTAGATAGTAAGATATTGGTTAAAAGAAGTTGATATCAGTTAGAATAGCAATGTGGAGTAGTGTTATAAGTTGGGCTAATAAAATAGAAGACTTGACAAAACCCTAATAATCATCATCATTCGTATTATCATCTCCATCATCAACACTACCAATAGATTTGTATCCGTTAGTTGACTAGATACATCTTATAGTGTTTTTATTGTTAGGACAAAATATTGAGCAATAGATATTATGGTATCATTATTATACTGCAATAAACAGCTAATTCTTTGTGAGTCATCTAATTCTTCCATTCCGCATTATTAAGGATATGTCTTAAGTAATATCTGTTATCAATTATATTCTTTATTTTTATCTATCTTACCAGATGGCACCCAAGAGAGCGACACCTCCTACTATTAAGAAGGAAGTGATGCCTCCTACTGTTAAGGAGAAAGTGATGCCTCCTACTGTTAAGGAGGAAGAGATACCACCTGCTGTATCTCAGACGGGGAGTTCCAGTCACCCAGCACCTATAGCGGTTGTATCTCAGACGGGGAGTTCCAGTCACCCAGCACCCATAGCGGAGATTGATAACATAAACGATGTTTATGCGCAGTATTTGAGGGACTGGTATCTGCCCCAGCGTATTGGATATCCTCGAGATTGATACTGTGATGTTTCATATACTTATATATTATGCATTTTGTGTGACTGTGATAATATATATTTTGTGACGCTGTTTATGCCCTGTGATACTGTGATAATTATATATTATGTATTGTGTGACTGTGATATTTGTGTGTATTAATTGTATGACTGTGATATTTGTGTGTATTAATTGTATGACTGTGATACTTTTATTCATATTAAATGTTGTTAATCCGGTGTTGAGTGTTCCACCGAAGGGGTCGGCGAACCCAGAGAATTCAACGGAGGGTTGCTCCGGGTCTATTTTTAATTAAAAATTTATAAATTGCAGTTTGGAACAATTCAGTTTTTTTTTGTTTTTTTTGTAAATTTAGCGACATATTTAGCGACATTTAGTGACTCCTAACGACATTTTTTATACGTCGGTAAACAAGTCGCTACTTAGCGACGGCAAACGCCGTCGCTAATGACGTCGCTAAACGTCGTTAAATACGTCGTTGTACGTCGTAAAATGCTGACATGGCAGTACTGCCAGGTGATTAAAGACGTCGCTGTTACGTCGCTATATAAGTCTCTAATTAGCGACGTTTAGCGACATTTAGTTACGTCGCTAATTAGTGACTGAGAGTCGCTAAACGTCGCTAAGTTAGCGACACGTTCTAAGTCGCTAAAAAATGTCGGTATAGCGACGTTTAGTGACGTTTTTCTTTTAACGATGTTATTATTATCGACTTCTGTAAAACGTCGCTAATTACGTCGCTAAACGTGTTTAACGACATTTTTTTGTCATTTAGCAACGTTTTTGGACGTCGCTAATTTAACTTTTTCTTGTAGTGTACTGGACACAATCATGACACATGGACACACACATGACACAACCCTAACCCTGGCACATGGACACACACACACATGACACAACCCTAACCCTGACACAATCCTAATAGTCTCGAACGGACAAGTAGATAATGTTAAGACGAACCAAAAAAGTGTGGGTAGAGCCGAATCGAAGTGTTAGCTAGGTTTTTCTTAATTGATCATTATACTTTTCAATAAATTGTAATCTAATGCAAGCTTGTTTCCATTTGGAACATCTTCTTTTGTATAAACTGTATTATCTTTTTTGTTACTTGTTCTCAAGTTATGTTCTTATGTCCACTTGATTTGTATTTGTATAATTGTATGTATCATTTTCTGGTAATATGGTATATTGGATTCTTGGAATTACATATGGTGAATAACGCTTCTTCTTAGGATTCTGAAGCTTCCATGTCCGATTATAATTATTATATATATTTTTGTGATTTCTACCATTCTTCTATGGTTCATGATTTGTCATAAGTATGATGGGTGTTTTAAGTATAGTGAGATTTCTCTTGACATTTAAGATCATGCTTCTTAGATGTGCGATGTTGAACATGTTATTCTTCATAATCTAAATTACTTGTATATAAATTTTCTTTTCATTGAATCATTTATTGACACTCTTGGGTTGCATACATAAAAAATTTGAATGTCTGATCTTGGTTATCAACTCTTTAAATCATGTTATTCCCTTAGTTTTCTTGTATTACTTTACATTTAATCATAAATATATATCATAGCAAAATGTTAAGAATCTAGCGAAAAAATCCATCAAATATAATGTGTAACGATACCTACATTAAAAAGTTTGTTTAACTCTCTTTTGGTTAAGTGGAGGTTTATTTAACGATACATACATCAAATACAATGCGTAACGATACCTACATCAAATACAATGTGTTAAGATCCTAGGAGGGAGAGTAATAGAGGGTTAAGTGGGGGTTTGTTTAACCCTCTTTTGTCTATTTTTGTAATCTCCCAAATCGGGAGATTAACGAGGTGGAAGTGAGAAATTTTGTTTAAAAAGTAATAAATATACCTCATTTAACTCTTTTCTCCACTCAAAATCTCCAATCCAAGCAAGGGTTATTAAACACACCCTACTTAACTCTTCCTTAAATACAAACAAAGTTATATGTATTGAATCCCCTCTCCCTCACTTAACTCTACCTCACTTAACCCCATTTAACCCTGCTTATTTTTTTTCTCCTTAATTCAAGCAGACCCTTAAGGATATATAGTGTTCGAATGAAGTTAGAGGAGACCAATTGAGAACAAGACTAGAAAAAAATATCTTAGGTGGTTTTTGTTGGAATGAGTTCTCTTCCTATCTGGAGAATGCCCAGAAGTTGATGGCCAGCATCCTTTTAAGAGGAGAAGCTTGAGGCGTGAATGTGTATTCTTTTTAGATGCAAATTTGCAGATTTTCAATCTCATGTGCTGTTTTTCTACAGAAATAAAACCAAAAATTTGATAGTTGTTCCTGCACTACCGGTTTCTCTTTGTCGCACACAACTTGGAGAGAACGACCAGGACTTAGCTCTGTCCAGAGCAAGGAGAAGAAGAACATCAAAATATGTACTACACCTACCTTAGATTTTCAAATATAATATCACTATCGTATATTGTAGGATACAATAACTTTTGATAATTCTTTTACTTGTTTCATCGTTTACAGTTCAATCTAGTTCTAGAATCCAAATTCTTAAGTATACATGACATCATGACTCAAATAGACAAACCTACAAAACTATCATCCTAATTTGTATTTTATTAGATAAACCAATATTTATGAAAATAGTAGTATATCATATCGTACCATAAGATTGTATTATACACGATACTAACAACATAGTAGCTACCTCTTCTTGATGTGCATAAAAGACTCATTTATAACACAATGATATTGATCATTAGCACCTATCTTAGCTCTATTAGTTTATTTTTATTCAAAAGACGAACTATTGATGATAAGATCATAATTTCAAAAAAAAAAATCTAAGATTATATATATATATATATATATATATATATATATATATATATATATATATATATATATATATATATATATATATATATATATATATATATATATATATATATATATCCTCCTTCGTCGACCCCTCTCTCAGGCGCTCCTCCTCCCTTCCTCCCGGCTCGGTAAACCCTAACCCAGACCCGAACACAACTAGCACACACACACACATAGTGGACACAATCAGGACACATGGACACACACTAATGACTGCTACTAACTATAATAGTATACCACTAACTTAACTAACTGTTAACTCATATCATTTATAACTATCTAACTAATATTACAACTAACTGATATGCTAACGGATGCATAATCAAGTGTGCATTCGTCACAGTTCAGTCACCCCCTTAATCCACGCTTCCCCCTGCAGACCTCAACATTCATACTAACACATATGTGTTATCATCTCACACACACACTTAGATACCACCCTCTATATTGCACATTATCACACACCCCACTTGCAGTTATAGGATCAATGCTACTGTGGTTTCATAACTTATGCCCCCACCCACTTCAGATATTACTGTATCTCACTTCACTAACACATAGGTTAATACTTACCTAATCTCTCTCTCTCACACACACACATCGGGTATTAAAGTGTATCATGAATAAACTTGTGCACACACATTTGAAATCAATCCTACCTAGAGGCTGCTTGATCAGTTAGGAATGACATTCATAAGCAACTATGACAAAGCATAAGTAAATGAAAGTGAACTAGAGACAAACTCATGTGTTTGTGGTACTCCTATTTACCAGCTCCTATTTACCAATATCTTACCAATGTAATATACTTTAACCTCACAACATTATCTTAAAAGATATTTTAGTAGCTACTACTTACTAGCACTATCAAATGCACTGTTGAACCCATACAATATTACACAATTCCATTTCCCCCATGTTTATTAACAATGTAAAATGTCTAAATTACAATAAGAAAATAATATTTATGAGTACAATAACATGAACATATAACAACTGAATTTTGTACTATATTTTTAATGTGGAACATAACATCTATTTTAACTATATGGATACATATATTTATATATGTTATCAATTATATTCTTTGTTTCCATCTATCTTACCAGATGGCACCCATGACCTGAGCTCGTGCACTGTCATGCCCCGGCCCCATGGGCCGCCCGGACCACCGCTTCTCCCCGCCGAGCCGGAGGACCGGACGCGAATGACCATGCCTCGGCGCACCGGACGCGAATCACCGTGCCTCGGCGCTTCCCGACGGGGTACCGTATGGCCGTTTAATACCGGGACGTGATGCCGTGCGAGCCTGGGGTTGCGCACGCACAAGGCAACATCGTTTAAGTTATTTGGCTATCATCGCATCAATCGAGTAAGCAGCGGAGGGACATTGTTGCAATATAATGCATTTAGCCAACTGAGTATTCGGGGCAAATCGAGGGACTTGGGTTCTCTTAGCAAAGGCATCGTTCTATACATTATGCCCCTTTATACGATAGCAACTCGAGGCAATCGAAACCAGGATTCCGGGTCTTGGAGATGGGGCACGCATATCGCTCCCTCGGACGATCCAGTACATGCAAGAAAGTAAAATGTTGGTGGGTCAGCACTTTTATAAGTACTGGTGAGATAAAATAACTAAACAGAAGTAAGCATTCACTAAAGCCAACACTAAGTAATCATGTTATAAAATATTACATTACTAGTGATCTTTCTAGTTTTACCTATATTCGTTTCATGCAGTTGATAGCAGAGTCATATTACTTCCTTTATAAAATATCTTTTAAAATAGAGTTTCATATTGAATAAGCAAGCAAGCAAGACCAGCCGTTCGTTCTGTTTCAGGGTGTGCGCAGCGTGTCTTTGAGCTATACTCAAAGACTCGAGGGTCAAATGCACATATAGACACCAATGCATATCTTAGGGGCGGTCATCTATCCAACCCAACACAATGAACTAGCTATATGCAATGTGGTTCCCGAGTATCTCAGGATCGACAGCTGTTGGTCCAGTATACCAATGACTCATTTATCTGATACTATTGGCAGCTGTGACTCATTGTTGCTTTTTACTATCTTTGTAGCAGCCGTGATACATGCAGTTCATCTCTCCACCAATAACCATTGTCCGACCAATGCGAATGCATGAAACACTATCAAATAAACTCTAGTATGCAAACGAGACGAGCCATTAGACGATATTACATTTGTTGCGGGGCAAGCCGCGTTATCTTTGAACACATTCAGGCACACGATATGGTTCTCTCGGAGCATAGGCGATAGTGAAACATGTTCTTGCAAACACATAGTTTTAGACAGGTGTTTCAGGATCTCTTAGTTAGGCCGACATATTCGTTTCAAAGACAAGCTAGGTGAGTTCGTTTATTAGCATGCAATGCAGGTTCTATCATTCTCTTATGAAAACAAGCAAGCGAAAACTCAGATTCATTATTAAGGCGTGCAAGAATCAGAGAACAAAGTTCTGCCCACTCACCTTGATACATAATGCCGACGCGGAGCGGGGTATTACATACTTACCCACCAACAAAAAGTTTCGTCCTCAAAACTTTAAGGATAAACTTCTCGATATTTCGACCAGCGATAGTCCTTATCCCTCGCCGTACTCAATCGAAACAATCAAGCAAATCATGTCCAGAAAATATTTGCACAACTTTGAGGATATCTATGGATTTATTGTATGGAACGCTCTATTGCAATACCATATCGAGCCAATCTCAGAGTTATAGCAACGAATTGGGCAAGGAATCGAATCCGCTCTAATACCATTATGTCATGCCCCGGCCCCGAGGGCCGTCCGGACCACAGCTTCTCCCCGCCGGGCCGGAGGACCGGACACGAATCACCGTGCCTCGGTGTACCGGACGCGAATCACCGTGCCTCGGCGCTTCCCGACGGGGTACCGTATGGCCGTTTAATACCGGGACGTGATGCCGTACGAGCCTGGGATTGCGTCCGCACAAGGCAACATCGTTTAAGTTGTTTGGCTATCACCGTATCAATCGAGTAAGCAATAGAGGGACATTGTTGTAATGCAATGCATTTAGCCAACTGAGTATTCGGGACAAATCGAGGGACTTGGGTTCTCTTAGCAAAGGCATCGTTCCATACATTATGCCCCTTTATACGATAGCAACTCGATATAATCAAAACCAGGATTCCGGGTCTTCGGGATGGGGCACGCCTATCGCTCCCTCGGACGATCCAGTACCTGCAAACAAGTAAACTGTTGGTGGGTCAGCACTTTTATAAGTACTGGTGAGATAAAACAACTGAACAGAAGCAAGCATTCACTAAAACCAACACTAAGTAATCATGTTATAAAATATTACATTACTAGTGATCTTTCTAGTTTTACCTATGTTCGTTTCATGTAGTTGATAGCCGAGTCATATTACTTCTTTTATAAAATATCTTTTAAAATAGAGTTTCATATTGAATAAGCAAGCAAGCAAGACAAGCCGTTCGTTCTGTTTCAGGGTGTGTGCATCGTGTCTTGTGAGCTATATTCAAAGACTCGAGAGACAAATACACATCTAGACACTAATGCATATCTTAGGGGCGGTCATTTATCCAAGCCAACACAATGAACTAGCTATATGCAGTACGGTCACCGAGTATCTCAGGATCGACAGCTGTTGGTCCAGCATACCAATGACTTATTTATCTGATGCTATTGGCAGCTGTGACTCATGGTTGCTTTCTATTATCTCTGTAGTAGCCGTGACGCATGCAGTTCAGCCCTCCACCAATAGCCATTGTCCGACCGATGTGAATGTATGAAACACTATCAAATAAACTCTAGTATGCAGACGAGACGAACCATCAGACGATATTCCATTTGTTGCGGGGCAAGCCGTCTTATCTTTGAACATATTCAGGCACACGATATGGTTCTCTCAGAGCATAGGCTATAGTAAAACATGTTCATGCAAACACATAGTTTTAGACAGGCATTTCAGGATCTCTTAGTTAAGCAGACATATTCGTTTCAATGACAAGCTAGGTGAGTTCATTTATTAGCATGCAAGACAAGTTCTATCATTCTCTTATAAAAATAAGCAAGCAAAGACTCATATTCATTATTAAGGCGTACAAGAATCAGAGAATAAAGTTCTGCCCACTCACCTTGATACATTATGCCGACGCGGAGCGGGGTATTACATGCACGTCGCTTGAGAGAGGCACCTCCTACTGTTAAGGAGGAAGAGGCACCCCCTACTGTTAAGGAGGAAGTGATACCTCCAACTGTTAAGGAGGAAGTGAATGTTAAGGAGGAAGATATACCTCCTACTGTTAAATTGGAAGCGGTTTTTAAGGAGGAAGTGGCAACTTCTACTGTTAAGGAGGAAGTGGAGCCTCCTACTGTTGGGCATGCACCAGCTCAGAGTGGGAGTTCCAGTCACCCAGCACCTATAGCGTAGATTGATGAAGTAGACGCTGCTTATGCGAAGTATCTGAGGGACTGGGTTCTGCCCCAGCATATTGGATTTCCTTGAAAGATTGAAAAATTGGATAAGACTTATGGTGTAACTGTGATACTTTTATTGTGGTTATTATGTGACTGTGATACTTTTATATTATATTTTTTGTGTGACTGTGATACTTTTATTTTGTGTTTATTGTGTGATTGTAATATTTTATATACTTTTGTGATATTTCATACCCAGAAAATTCAACGGAGGGTTGCTCCGGGTCTGTCTATTTTTATGAACTATTATAAGTATGTGTATTTATTTAATTCATATTAAATGTATGTTAATTTATCGGTGTTGAGTGTTCCACCGAAGGGGTCGGCAAACCCAGGAAATTCAACGGAGGGTTGCTCCGGGTCTATTTATATAAATTAGAAATTCATAAACTGCAGGAAGATTGGTTTGGAAACCATTTTACATTCTTTTTTTACAAAAAAATTAGCGACATTTAGCGTTGTTTAGCGACGTTTATATATGTCGCTAAATATGTCGCTAAATACGTCGCTGAATGTCGCTGAATACGTCGCTGAATGTCGCTAAATTGTTGGCATTGCAGTATTTGCCAAGTCAATAAAATGTCGCTAAATGTGTTGCAAAACGTCGCTAAACAGAAAAAATTGAGCGACATTTAGCGACACAAAATACGTCACCAATTTAGCGACGTTGAGTCGCTAAACGTTGCTAATAAGAAAAATATTAGCGACGCAAATACGTCGCTAGAAAACGTCGCTATTGCGACATTTTTTCTATCAACGACTAGCTTAAATGCGACTTTATTAAAACGTCGCTAATTATGTCGCTAATTTTTTAGCGACGTTTTTAGGCCATTTAACGACGTTTACAGACGTCGCTAATTTTAATTATTCTGGTTGTGTGAGTTAGATGACAAATATGATAGAGTATTAGGATTTTGCCTCGTATTTGCTAATCATAATAATAGATATTTAAAAGAAAGTCATAGTCAAACCTTGATTGATATTAAGTTTCCAAATAATGAATTAAACTTAGGTCATTATTATTTGAGAATGGGTTTCTACGTATGGAGTCATGATCACATATTATATGTAATATCCTGCTCCCATCTTACAATGGATATTTCTACTTTATGGCTAGACATTGGGGTTAGATTGGGTTTGAATTCGAGTTATGATTATCAAAGTTGGATTTGATCATTGTTTGTTGCTTTGGACTTAGATTTATTTGTAACTGGTTCAACCATTGCTTTGGATGACGTTTTGTGCTTGTTTTTGGTTTGGAATTGAGCCCACTTGTCCCTTGGGTTTGATTTTGGTCATAGTTGGTTGGACCATTTGATCTTGGTTGGACATAGACCCAAGTGTATTTTGTCGATTTGGATTATGTTGCATGGCTCATTGATGTTGGATAGTTACATCTTGTTTAATAGTTTTGGAGAATTACCTTAATGATTTGGATACTATTTGTTACTTTTGGGTGAATCCACTTTGAGGAAGAATGTCCATTAAGAGATATTTCTATTTCAAATTATAAGAAAAAAAATTCTTTGACATCTTTTTGAAATTTGAATATTATTAAGTCTTTTACCTATCTTGAGATATGTACTATTGAAATTAATCTTATCTTAATTGACGTCATTCTATTGTCCTTGGGATCGTGGCATGTTGGTTATGATAGTGGGCTCATGTGAGGATGGATACGATTTGAATCTTCCCTTGAAAACTTAGTTCATAATCCAGTGGAAAGAACATATAAAAAAATGAGAGAGAGAGAAGGATTATGAGAATAATGATTTTACGGGAACGTCTTTTATGCAAATTTTACATATTTCAACAAACAATGAGTGGAAATAATCCGTCTCTCTTAAATCTCAATTCTAAATATTTTTTTTATATATTTTGTCCACTTAAATACCCTAATAAATATTACCAGGATAAGAATGATATTATTGTGCTAGTATGTTTTGTAACGATATCTTCTTTGCTAATTTACTCTTGAATGGATACAGGAAAGGAACCTATTCATAGAACTTCACTTATTACTATTTTGACTCTATTATGCATTTAAGTAATGGTATTAGATAACTTAGAACAAGACTACGAATTATCAGGTATTATTATGACTAAATGCTAATTAAATAACTGCTATGATTGTTTGCTAAGTACAGAACTTATAATATGGACTGCTACAGTTAATTGTTACGAAACCTTTCATATATACTAGATATACACCTTATTGTTGTTGGCTTTGGACACAATAATTTGGTAGGCTAAAATACATAGAAAGAAACACGGAAAAGATCGTGAACAATAATAAAGATAAGATTAGTGGTACTTGAAGAGATCCATAATAAAAGATTAACAAAAGAATGAATAAAGCATTCGAGATGTTAGTGTAATTATTGGGTTTTTAGTAGAATAATGTTAATTAATGGAATCGTTGTTCCATTGTTAAATGATACAGCTATCGACACATATTGTATTATATTGCACGACTATGGATAGAATATTATAGCATTTTTGTGACTGGTACTGCGAATATGGTACTAATGTTGGAATCTATGTGGAACTATTGTGCAACATGAGATGGATTTTGTGTTACATCCACCGAATTTGTTGTTTGGTTTTGGGGAATAGCTTCAACGTTAGTTCCCAACCAATTTATCATGGGCTAACTAGTGGTTATACCAGCCTAGGCCTCGTTTGTTTGACGGAAAAGAAATGAACGGAAATCAAAAAAAAAAAAATTAGAAAATTATAATTTCTTTTCCAATGTTTGGAGAGAATAACAAAATTAAAAATAATAAATTTTCTATGGTAGAAAAGTTGGAAAAGTGATTCCTTTGACATTTTTCAGGTCATTTAAAAAAAAAATGAACCCATGAGTTCCTCTAGAAATTGTTGTTAATGGTCGAGTTTTAAAAATTAAGAACCCATGAGTTCCTCTAGAAATTTAGATAGAAAAATTAAGGGTTATTTACATTAACTTTCCTATGGTTTATGGTTATTGCATGAATCTTCTTTATTTTGAAAATAATTATACGGACCTCTCCTAGATTTTATGTAGAGGATTATTACAATATCCACCCTTATTTTAAAATATAAAACATAGGAGATGTCACGTCCCGATCTCCCACTGGAATCAGCCGTCCCCGCTAGGTGCGAATCACCGCACCAGCGCTCCCGCGGGACGATCGTTTTCATCTGGATGTGATGCCGCGCAAGCCTGGGGTTGCGTCCGCGCAAGGCAAATATCGGAACGGCTGTTGATAACTAGTTCACCAAGTCGATATAGCGGAAACATAGAATAAACACAAGTATGAATACAAAATAGCTCTTTATTGATAATGAATAAGATTACAAACGGCGCTAGGCTAAGCTTACAAGTCGCTCAAGCTCTCTCTCTCTAAGAATATAGACGTGTCAAACGGCTTAAAACTTGGGATGATACATAGGTGATGTTGCAACATTATGTCTTATATATGTGCTTCAGCTCCGGACACAACACTCCAAGGCTCCAGAGTGAACTCCACGCCTTAGCACGCAAGAAGGAGGCATCCGCACTGAACGATGTTCTTTCGTACCCTGCAAGCAATCTGGTGGGTTATCAGTACATGAATGTACTGGTGGGGAGGCTTCTCGCCCGCTCGACAAATCCAACATGTTATATTAGTTCCGTGCACCAACTATTAAGTGATCTTGCTATTCTTGCCTTAGGATCAATTTCATGCATAAGATACAAAGCCTATCTCGTGTGGCAGTGCGCCGTACGATATACAAAAAATACGACGATACTTACCAACTTACCATTTGTCCTTCCCTGTCCAAGTATAAAACCAAGTTAAACCCAGCACGAATATAGATATATACAGAAATTCCAAGATCGCATAACGAACAAATGTATGCTACGAGCGTGTTTCTAAACCAAGTGCACGATATACACAGTTTACAATACTCTTATCATTTTGTGACTCGGGTTGTGCAGATTACTCAGATATCTTATACTCATTTTGCACCGGCATGCTATACTTGTATAGACATGTTTTACTCAAACTACTCAAATGTGTTTCAAACTTCATGTTACTTTACATCTGTTACTTCCACCAGTTCCTAACGAGCCCATACGTGGGTTGCCGCCATATATGCAATATACTAAAGACAAACTTGGTCTTATGACGTGACGAGATGCCATGGACAAGGTATAGTCTCGACACAAAAATAGAATGCAACGCAGGTAGAGATCCTCGCTACACGCCTTCCCGTCCGAAGCAACGACTATCTAAAATATTCCTGACCGATTCGGATTAGCCCCGGTGCGACCAGCGTACCGTCCGCAGGAACCTGAAGCCTGTGCACAGGTTGTCCATGACCAATGATGATCAACACTAAACTTATATTATATGCAACACCTTAAGACCTTGAATGAACATAGCTACTTGACACAATATTTATACACTTTACTCGTTCAGAGATCTCAAGATCTGTTGTTTCTATTTCATGCATTATTTACGCTGTCGTCTTACTACTTATTGCAGTTCCCATTTTGGGAGTTGCCTTGGCGGCCCAATGGTCCCGAAGACTTTCCATGTTTCTATTGTATGGCTTGGAACGACTATTTTGATAGTCTTCTGCCACAGGTAAGTTAACCAAAATCAGTGTAATGAGCATTTTAAGACATATGGAGCAATGTACTTCAAGAACATATAAGGAACAAAAGATTATTACAAGGTAAAATTATAAGAACTGTAAAGCGAGCCTACCATTCCGTTCAACCGATCTACTTCCATGTTTTATACAAAGATACATCAGATGTGATTATTCTCTTAGCTAGATGTGTTGAATTCTTTAATAGCAAGCAAGGGATGATTCGTCTAGCAACTAGCATATATCAACCGTATTTTAGGTGTGCTGGCTAAGCAAAGACAAGTTCATCGTATCCACCTACCTTAGCGATGATTCGCCTCAGTCAAGCGATACTCCGAGCGAGCCTCTGAAAGTCTAAGTCTGAACTCATGAAGGGCCAAGTCTGGAATTTCTTTACCTCAAGCAAGTCTTCTCGCTGAGCAAAGCGGATCGGGTCATCGCACTTGTTCCATTTGAATCGGTTATCCGCATAGATACGGAGCAGGTCGTTACATTATACACCACTCAAAACAAGTCTCATCCTCGAGACTTCCTGAGTGCAAATCTTTATATCGAATACTATGGAGTCTAACTCAAGCATATCAATATTTATCATTAGATCCGTTCGAACATAATTTCCTACTCGCTTCTCATTCCGTGTCACGTTCGTGCGGGATCTGCCTCATTGAATGACTCTATCATTCAATCCAACTTCTGACTCAGTCTTTACTGCAACTTAGCGTGGAACATATATCACTTAACGCGGAGTATGTTATAACCCATCACAAATGATTATCTATGGCTGAGGCAATCTTACTTCAGTTGCTATACTCGTCCATGTGAATCCGAAATTTTTTATTTGCAGTTGTATTCGAGTTATTCATATAGCTAAGTCTGGATCGTACCCATATTCAAGTCGTCCCCAAATATATGTATTTCAACCAAGATTAGTGACAGCTAAGTCGGACAAGCTACTCGTAAATATCTTTTGAATCATCGATCGCTTCGCTACTAGAATAACCGAACTTAAGTTTATTTCAGTTATCGTTTACTCTAATCTCACCCAAACTCAAGTATTGCATTACTAGCAATGCACCTCTTCCAAGTAATGATCTAATTTGTTATGCCCACTTATCTCGAATATCACCAATTTCAATCCTAAGAGTTCCGTCCGATAATTCTCTAATATCGTCTTATTCCTCACCGTCGCATAACTTATTCAACCAAATCAATTATCACTCAAGTCCTATATTCCATTGCGTTCATTTTAACTCTAACGTCGCTAGCGTACACTTCCAGTTCCAAGTCCTAACTCTAAGTCTCGTTGCCCCAGTTCTAACATTTTCCTGAACGATACTCTGAAGTCAGCCACTCTAGTTCAACTCAAGGCATAGGGTCGACTGCCTATTCACTAGGTCAGCTCACAAGGTCATAGGTACATTTTTAAGTTCATGATTCATTATCGAGCAAATTCATTGCACGATACTCGTCCCAAATTCCTAAGGTCAAACTATTATTCTTTTATACGGGGTATTCTACCCAAGCTCGTTTCACTCAGATTTCTAACATCGAGCACAGATCATTTTATCCACATCAACACGTTCACTTGCACAGTATCCATGTTCGTTTGGCAAAACCATTCCTAAGACACGTTTGTTGAATCAAATCTATGATATATCCACGTTGTGGGTCCAATACATCGATTTGCATAGTCTATCTTCTCCCTTACGTTTGATAGAGTCCACTTATCCATTCTTTTCTAAGCTTGGACCACCAAGTCACGATTCCATTTTAAACCATCGATGTATATCATAAACTCTAAGTCGTCCAATACGATCTACGTATCCATTCATGAAACCATCCAGCATATCTTACTGCATGTTCTAGACTAACTCCTCCTTAAAAATACTTTGATTCATTTGTATCCTAAAATCCATCTTATCGTGTCGAACCACAAGTCAAGACGATCATTTAATTATTACGCTCCGGTCTTCCACAAGTTCAATCATCCCCGTTGGACGTGATATCACCACGCCAACGCTCCCGCGGGATAATCGTCCTAATCCGGACGTGACGCATGTACGAGCATAAAGTTACGCTCGCACAAGACAAGAACGTCGAGCAATATGGTTATCACCGAAATTATCGAGATACCTTATCATTTTACTTTGCTCCATCCAAGTTATATATACTTATCCATCAAGTCATATCCATTCATGCCATAATTATAATTCATCTAGCAAGATCATCCAACTTCAACGTTTCCATTTGATAAATCCATAGTCTACTTCTAGCATTACTCAAATAATTAAGTTTTAAATCCCAAACCCAAGTGTATTCACTATAGATACGTTCTATTTTATCGAGTTCGTTTGGAAAATCTTCGAACGTGTCCCTGCGAGTTCGATCATCCCCGCCGGACGTGAAATTACCACGCCAGCGCTCCCGCAGAATAATCGATCTCGTCTTGGCCTGATGTCGAGTATTTTCTATTGAACTCGACTCAAGATCGTTCGTCCAAGTCAAGATCAAATTCATTATCGCCTACCTTAATCATTGAATCAAGATTTTCTGACTTGCATCAATCCATGCTATCTTCCAACCATTGATATGATATAAAGTCTCTCAAATTTGAAATAGTAGTATTTGTACTCAGACCGAACTCTATCGAGCGATATCCTACTCAAATCCAAATTTATTATGCGCTCTATCATTTGTTCGTGCCATTATTTTTAATTATACTAACTCCGATCACATCCCTGATTATTCCATCTCAACTCAAATTTTAATTCATTTGATTCAATTCAAAATTGCTCGTACGATCCACTAAGTTTTTCCGACTGTGATATCAATTCCATGTACTCTTTGTTCCTATTCGATGTAAGCCTTATCCCATGTTCAACTCATTCTAACTTGTTCGAACCAAATTATGCATGATTCCCTCAAATTCGCTTACTTGCTAGGCATTATTTATACTAAGGCTTCGCACAATTATGTCATTACTGCTAGACCCATTTAATACTCCAAAACCCACGATTTGCTTGAACATTTATAAGTCGACCAATACACCACTCAGGATTCGAGCTATATCTATGAATCTTTATAGCTTATTTTTATTCTCAATTCACTTACTCGATCTTGAGACTATCGAATACACTACTCAAAAATTGAGTCATCTTAATAACTCCTGAATCGCGTTTGCGATGTTCACTCATATATCCAATTCGTTCCTTAGAACTCCAGTACAGTCCATATTCGCTGCCTTAACAAACTAAGCCTCGTATGTACCTCTATCGATAGCCCTTCATACAAACTATGTTTTTAGTCGTAACTTATCGATACGAACAACCGTATGAACTTTATGTCAAAACCCAGGCACGACTCCCAAGATTCGCCTAAGCGATAGTCCGATCACGTTTCTATCAATTGCCTTTCTAAGTCTGTCTTATCCTTAACTGAACGATATTCAAATCTCGTTCGCCAACTTGCTCGCACCTAAGGATCTTATCATACGATATTTAACACAACTTAGCCAAAAGGTTGTGTGCATAGGCAACTGTTCGAACGATATTCTATCTCGCACACTAACCGGCTTGGTGTTCTCGCATAGGCATTCAGTTTTACATATATCTTGCAGATTCTAACATAAGTCTATTCTCACAAAGTTTGACACAGATTGGCACAAAGGCCTTCTATCATGCCCCAGTCCCA
The DNA here is from genome assembly GCA_036927795.1 of Iris macrosiphon. Lineage (NCBI taxonomy): Eukaryota > Viridiplantae > Streptophyta > Magnoliopsida > Asparagales > Iridaceae > Iris > Iris macrosiphon. Next base: position 186,052,208 of record JAYESA010000004.1, read on the forward strand.
AAATACATAGGACTAGGACACGTAAGCATGCCAGCCACATGGATATGACGACTCCAATATATGGAAATAAAACCTATACGTACGCTGTAATATGAATATCAAATCCACAAGTGGTATAAATATATGTCACAAGTAACAGGGTATAATTTAAATCTCATCCACGAAAATCAAATATAAATAAATAACCAGTATTTATGAAACTAGATCTCAATAAGAAGTATCTAAGGATGATAGTTGGGTGGAAACAAATCCACTACCAACTCGAATATAAGAGCAATTACAATATAAGTATACCACAACAAACACAATATAAGAATACCAGCTATCAATCACGGCTCGAAGAGAAGACCTTCTCGAAACATAGGTAACTATCCGAATCTGCGCTCCTGCGAACACTCAAGAACAGATACACCTGGAAGGGGCCAGGTCCTCAGAGGGACATAATAAGATACATAAAAGCATGCCAATAAAGTACTGAAATAAATATCCAATGGGGTCGCCTAACCATCTAAGTGAATGCAATTAAGAACAACTTTCCCCACAAGTGAGCTATCTGGCTGAAAACTGGGATTTGGCATGGTTCTCTATTGGAGGTCCAGGGGCCTAAAAGGCACATCGTCTTTTGAACGACGGAGGCCCGCCTGATAATATATAATATATAGTGGTCATCACCACCCGTATCTCCAGCGGAGAATCCGGACGCACAGGAGAAAAGTACAAAGGAGCTCAAATGCGGTACTTGTTGTTCTCCCCACCCATGCTCTAAGCATGTCACATCCATGACAATATTTGGTTCATAGCCTATTCTTAGTACCCTAGCCCAATCCTGCAACCAAATAAGGACAAGGATGGGACTACCGTACTATGATAGGCTATGTCCATAGACCTCTAATAACTGCTAAGTCTTCTAGCATACAAAGTTTATATTAGCAGTTATCCCTAACGCACGGCCCATACGTACAAGAGGCCAGACCTGTCACGCAGTCCGTGATCTATATGAGACTCATACTCGTGTAACAACTGTGTCACGGCCAATGAACCTAATGATGCTACATGATAATGGGGTAGTCTCGGAAACAAGGTCAATGCAAATAAATAAATAAAAACATACCGCGACGACACCGTCGCGCGCATTTTATATAACAGTTAAAAAATATATGACCTAAAGACAGAAAATAAAGATGAATGCAACATATGGAATATAAATAACAGTACAATGGCAAGTTATACTTGCCTCCTCTGAAAAAGGATGAAGTCACAACTCAAGGCGTCGTCCGATCTACCCGTCACATAAATTAAACAAGTTAGGTTACAAAAGTGGGTGAATAGGTTCCTCCATTTTAATTAATTTTTAATTCTGAATAAATAACCTAAAATAGTATTTTAATCTTATTATAATCTGATTTTATTGTTAAATCCTATTTTTGGTCAAAAGAAAGTCAAATTTACGGATTTGTGATCCATGGTATACAATTCAAGGCAATCCATTGACCAAAAAGTCAACCAACTCAAATCCTAGATTTGTGTGTGGAATCCTATAGATTTTAACGCTACATGAACGCTGGAATCAACAGTTTCATAAAATCATAAGTCGGTAAAGAGTTATGGCCAAAAGGGCGCACAGATGACAGTTTTCGGTGGTTTCCTATTTACGTCTACGTTGTACAAATTTTACAGTAGAATAAAATTATATTTTAAATTCTATAAAAATACTTTTTTGGAATTTCATCATGTCAGTTTTCTGAAACTTCGAACGGTTCATAATTCCGAGTTCGGGATCTCCAAAAATCTCGAAAATACAAAAACGCGTTTAATTTCGGACAGCTGGCACTTTCGGAATATTATAAAAAAATAGGTTCTTAAATTACTGAAATAATTTATATATTCATAAAACTAACCTTGATATGATTCTAACAAAAAAAAACTAGAGCACGTTTGGAGTCCGGAGCTAGGAGATATCGTCTTAAATTACTGAAATACTTTATGACAAATTTTGACTATTTTTGGACGAAAAAGAGAGGAGTTTGGGGATAAAAAATATGAAAGATGATTTTATTCCATAAGTCTAATAGGTATTTATAATGGTGAAGATTGTTTAATTGAATTAGACTAGGATTGTCTAATTTGGATATGATTAGGATCAATTTAAATAAGGATAGGATATGCATGAAGTTGTTTTCCTAGTAGACTCAGGATTTGAATTAATTTAAAATAGAGTTTGAGTTAATCTCAATAATTTATAATCTTAAATATAATTAAAGATAATACAAATAATTTATATATAATCATATTAATATCTATTAACACTAAATTAGCATCTATCTAATATTAAGACTTTATATATCCAAATAAATCCTCAATAATTCCAAAAATCCAATAATTACTTAAATTCTAAATAAATTACAAAAAAATATATTTAAATATTTTAACTCTAAAATAAATATTTGGTAGTAACAACATTCAAGTATGGTCTCATAGTAAATCATGGAAGTCCTAAAAATTTATGTTTCCTATATTTTAATTACCAAAAATTCTAGAAAATCTCCAAAATCTAAAGTAACCTAAAATAATTATAAATAAATATTTATATAAGTAAATATATCAAGAAATTTATTTTCTAATTAACTAAGAGAATACTCTAAAGAAATTTAACATCTATAATAAATATAATAATATAAAATACACACAAAATACCTATTTTGGGTGAGGGGGTTTACAATCTATCCAACTTAAAAGAATTTTGTCCTCGAAATTAAAAATAAGGCATGGTTTGATAAATCATTCACATTCGTACATAAGGCAAGTCAATCACAATTTCTTCCAAAAATTGAAATATATTTTAATCCATCGCAATCACTTCAAGGTTAAGATAATCACTGTTCCAATCAAAATTCAACCTATTGTAATCTCTTCTCACTTTTTAAAATTATCAATATTCAAATTTAATTTAATTTCATGTAACATCTTCAAGAATTAAATACGCATATAAATTTTATATCACGATCTTCAACTATCATAATCTCCTCTAAAAAATAATTATAGTCCAATATTATTCCTATTTTCACTTATAAATTTTAGTATTCTTCAAATTTTTAAATTCAATTCACATCCTCAATATTTCAAATACGTAATCCAACAATCGAATTTTTAACTCTTAATTCAAATCATCAAATTGTAGAAATTTTAAATTCAATCCACCAATGTTCAAGTCTGAAATTCTACATTTATCTTCAAAATTCAAATTGATGATTTTACCTTCAATATTCAAAAATTTAAATCATGTACTTGAGGTATAAATATTTGGTCCGATATATCAAGATTTCCAAATTTATTAAATACTCATCATCTAACTCCTTCTTAAAAATTCTCCACATTTAAAATGACTTAATCTCTCAATCTAATCCTACGTGATCACAATCTAAAATAATTTAACCTCAAATTAACAATATAACTTCTACCCATCTTAGAATTACCCATCTATCATATAAGGCTATGCACTTAAGAAAAATATTCCTTAATTTGTTTACTCATGTCATTCAATCCTCGAACTTTAACACTGACTATATCATATATGATAGGCCCTTAATCAATTATAAAAGACAGTCACCAAATAATACGATTGGCCCCTGGGTATCTCTAGTAATATCTGTATATCAACTTATACCAAGCACGAGGTTTCGTCTTTCTAAAATAAGGGAAGATGGAAAACAATGATAAAGATTTCAAGGGAAAGGTAATAGAATAGAAGTATGGGGATCAAGGCGATTAGAGAATTCAAATAAGAATTGTCAAGGCAGTTGTGGATTGAAATCCTCTTTTGGTAATTCTTTGTTCGCATGCTCGTATTAGTAAGGTTATGTAACCGATATGATACGCTTAGACATATCTAGAGGGCAAGTATATTCATTTACTGGTCAACTATATATCTCAATCCACGTAAAGTAGCATTGCAAAGGGCGAACCAAGCGCACTAAGGCTAGCTAGACCTTAATACACTGATTCTGATTAGACAAATGTATTAGTGTGTCGACCCACTAATACATATGTCATGAACAAGCTCGATAAAAGAATAAGCTCGCAAAACTAGGCTATAATAGCGGTATCAGTCAAGGTAGTACATAAAATATAAATACGCTGGATCATGATGAAATAAGGTACAAAATAATTCAATTTCACAAAAAGATAAGACTCAAAAATCTTACATTTGTCATACTAACTCCTTGTCGAAGTCGCTAGTCGACCAAATAGGGTATGGGCCTCAAAGTTCTACAGTCTGGATAAACATTATTGTCTTATGCTAGCATATAGTTAATGTTGTTCAGTTACACTTCAATAATAGGTCAAAAGACTATGTGATACTATGTTGTGTGGCATACTACCCAACTTATAAAAAATTAAGTAATACTGTGACAGTTTTAAGGGAAATCTACAAAATAACCTTGCACATGTAAATAAAAAAGAAACTCTTATTAGGGTATATGAGGAAAGGTCTTGGTATATATTAGGGTCTCTTATTGCATTATATAGGCATTAGTCATCTTAAGTCTTAGTCATAGTGCTTATGGAACAAGTGTCAATAGCAAGAATGTGAAGGTTACTATCCTCTAAGTGAGAGGGAATATACCCTATATTGAGGTGTGGTACAAGTTACGCAATTTGATAACTAAGGGATAATCATCAGGTCACAATCTACAAGATCAACTCAAACTTATCAAGCTCTAACTACCAAGCACATAATAAAAAAAATTCAAGATTACAACTATAATCCTAGCAAACTATGTATCCTAACATAGAATAAAGTCACTTGGTCTATAATCAGAGGTGTCAGGTGGCACGAGTTGAAAGATGAAGAAAAAGAAGAACATAATTTAGTCGTCGTGCAATTAGCGAACGTTAAGGTCGCAGAGGAACAATATATGAAATTAAAATAGAGGGCTCTAGATAGCATCATGGTTTTCTAAAGGGGAGTGGGATGCTAGTTGCTATGTTCGAGGCATGATCAAGGAAAAAAAATATTGTTCCTCTAGGCTTCCTGAGGTGCTGTCTACTAATAATAAGACAATGACCTAAGTTTATAGTTCTCCAATACTATCTAACTATAAAGGTTAGGTTCAGTCCTAATATTCAATTTTGATTTTCTATTGGTTCCTCAATACTAGGGTCAAACATTATGGTAAAACTTCTAACTAACTATAGTAGTGTCTATACTACTCTCAAGTCTTCATAATACATCAAGGGGTAATGGTAAACCATTCTATAGATAAGAAATTCTAGGGTTCACTAGATATTCTAAACTTAGTGGTGTGTCAACACTCTAGTTGTACTCTTAATAGGAAGGTTACCCTACTTATCATCTAACAACATGGACTTCTATATTCTAGGAGAAGGCTATGCTCAAGGAACTATTAGGGAAGCACATGAATCAAGCAGGATGCATTTATTTAGATAGAACGGATTGGAAGGAAAGTAATCATAGTCAATTGTGGATGAGATCCTATATTCTAATCCTAGGTGCAGGCTTGCTTGGTACAGTAACGTAACCGAGACAATATGCTCTCGACCTGCATGGGCCACCACTAAAAATATGTCATGCCCTAGTCCCAAAATACATAGGACTAGGACACGTAAGCATGCCAGCCGCATGGATATGGCAACTCCAATATATGGAAACCAAACCCATACGTACGCTGTAATATGAATATCAAATCCACAAGTGGTATAAATATATGTCACAAGTAACAGGGTATAATCTAAATCTCATCCACGAAAATCAAATATAAATAAATAACCAGTATTTATGAAACTAGATCTCAATAAGAAGTATCTAAGGATGATAGTTGGGTGGAAACAAATCCACTACCAACTCGAATATAAGAGCAATTAAAATATAAGTACACCACAACAAACACAATATAAGAATACCAGCTATCAATCATGGCTCGAAGAGAAGACCTCCTCGAAACATAGGTAACCATCCAAATCTGCGCTCCTGCGAACACTCAAGAACAGATACACCTGGAAGGGGCCAGGTCCTTAGAGGGACATAACAAGATACATAAAAGCATGCCAATAAAGTACTGAAATAAATATCTAATGGGGTCGCCTAACCATCTAAGTGAATGCAATTAAGAACAACTTTCCCCATAAGTGAGCTATCTGGCTGAAAACTGGAATTTGGCATGGTTCTCTATTGGAGATCCAGGGGCCTAAAAGGCACGTCGTCTTTTGAACGGCAGAGGCCCGCCTGATAATACATAATATATAGTGGTCATCACCACCCATATCTCCAGCGGAGAATCTGGGCGCACAGAAGAAAAGTGCAAAGGAGCTCAAATACGGTACTTGTCGTTCTCCCCACCCCATGCTCTAAGCATGTCACATCCATGACACTATTTGGTTCATAGCCTATTCTTAGTACCCTAGCCCAATCCTGCAACCAAACAAGGACAAGGATGGGACCATCGTACTACGATAGGCTATGTCCATAGACCTTTAATAACTGCTAAGTCTTCTAGCATACAAAGTTTCTATTAGGAGTTATCCCTAACGCACGACCCATACATACAGGAGGCCAGACCTGTCACACAGTCCGTGATCTTTATGAGACTCATACTCGTGTAACAATTATGTCACAGCCAATGAACCTAATGATGCTATATGATAATGGGGTAGTCTCAGAAACAAGGTCAATGCAAATATATAAATAAAAATATACCGCGACGACACCGTCGCGCGCATTATATAACAGTTAAAAGTATATGAACTAAAGACAAAAAATAAAGATGCATGCAACATAAGGAATATAAATAATTGTACAATGGCAATGTATACTTGCCTGCTCTGAAAAAGGATGAAGTCATAACTCAAGGCGTCATCCGATCTACCCGTCACATAAATTAAACAAGTTAGGTTACAAAAGTGGGTGAATAGGTTCCTCCATTTTAATTAATTTTTAATTCTGAATAAATAACCTAAAATAGTATTTTAATCTTATTATAATCTGATTTTATTGTTAAACCCTAATTTTGGTCCAAAGAAAGTCAACTTTACGGATTTATGATCCATGGTACGCAATTCGAGGCAATTCGTTGACCAAAAAGTCAACCAACTCAAATCCTAGATTTGTGTGTGGAATCCTATAGATTTCAACGCTACATGAATGTTGGAATCGACAGTTTCATCAAATCATAAGTCAGTAAAGAGTTATGGCCACAAGGACGCATAGATAACAGTTTTCGGTGGTTTTCTATTTACGTCTACGTTGCACGAATTTTACAGTAGAATAAAATTATATTTTAAATTCTGGAAAAATACTTTTCTGAGTTCAAATGGTTCGTAATTCCGAGTTTGGGATCTCCCAAAATCTCAAAAATACGAAAACGCGTCTGATTTCGGACATTTGGCATTTTTGGAATATTCTGAAAAAATAGGTTCTGAAATTACTGAAATAATTTATATATTCAGAAAACTAACATTGATTTGATTCTAACAAAAAAAACTGGAGCGCGTTTGGAGTCTGAAACTAGGAGATATCGTCTTTTTAAGTCGTCATAACTACTAGAAAATGAGGCTGAATTTATGACGAATTTTGACTATTTTTGGACGAAGAAGAGAGGAGTTTGGGGCTAAAAAATATGAAAGATGAGTTTATTCCATAAGTCTAATAGGTATTTATAATGGTGAAGATTGTTTAATTGAATAAGACTAGGATTGGCTAATTTGGATATGATTAGGATCAGTTTAAATAAGGATAGGATATGCATGAAGTTGTTTTTCTAGTAGGCTCAGGATTTGAATTAATTTAAAATAGAGTTTGAGTTCATCTCAATAATTTATAATCTTAAATAGAATTAAAGATAATACAAATAATTTATATATAATCTTATTAGTATCTATTAACACTAAATTAGCATCTATCTAATATTAAGACTTTATATATCCAAATAAATCCTCAATAATTTCAAAAATCCAATAATTACTTAAAATTCTAAATAAATTACAGAAAAATATATTTAAATATTTTAACTCTAAAATAAATGTTTGGTAGTAACAACATTCAAGTATGGTCTCATAGTAAATCATGGAAGTCCTAAAAATTTATGTTTCCTATGTTTTAATTACCAAAAATTCTAGAAAATCTCCAAAATCTAAAATAACCTAAAATAATTATAAATAAATATTTATATAAGTAAATATATCAAGAAATTTATTTTCTAATTAACTAAGAGAATACTCTAAAGAAATTTAACATCTATAATAAATCTAATAATATAAAATACACACAAAATACCTATTTTGGGTGAGGGGGTTTACACATTCGCTTCACAATCTCGTATAAGCAATCAAATCATTCACATGCACCTTTCAAAAATATTTAGACTCATTGTATGGAACATCCTGTTGGAACTTTGAGAGAGAGCGTCTGTAACATAACCCACAAACGAGCTTTCGAAACTGAGAGAATCGATAAGAAGTCCAAGGACATAAAGCCATGCTCTGATACCAATATGTCACGCCCTGATCTCCCGCTGGAATAGGCCATCCCCTCTAGGTACGAATCACCGCGCCAGCGCTCCCGCAGGATGATCGTTTCCATCGGGACGTGATGCCGCACAAGCTTGGAGTTGCACCCGCGCAAGGCAAATACCGGAACGGCTGTTGATAACTAGTTCACCAAGTCGATATAGCGAAAACATAGAATAAACACAAGTATGAATACAAAATAGTGCTTTATTGATAATGAATAAGATAACAAGCGACGCTAGGCCAAGATTATAAGTCGCTCAAGCTCTCTCTCTCTCAAAATAAAGACGTGCCAAACGGCTTACAACTTGGGATGATACATAGGCGATGTTCCAATATTATGTCCTGTATATGTGCTTCAGCTCCGGACGCAATACTCTAAGTCTCCAGAGTGAACTCCATGCCTTAGCATGCACGAAGGAGGCATCCGTACCGAACGAGATTCTTACGCACCCTGCAAGCAATCTGGTGGGTTATTAGTACATGAATAGACTGGTGGGAAGGCTTCTCGTCCGCTCAACAAATCCAACATGTTATATTAGTTTCGTACACCAACTATTAAGTGATCTTGTTATTCTTGTCTTAGGATCAATTTTATGCATAGGATATAAAGCCTACTTCGTGTGGCAGTGCACCGTGCGATATACAAGAAATACGACGATACTTACCAACTTACCATTTGTCATTCCCTGTCCAAGTATAAAACCAAGTTAAACCTAGCAAGAATATAGATATATACAGAAATCCCAAGATCGCATAACGAATACATGTATGCTACGAGCGTGTTTCTAAACCAAATGCACGATATACACAGTTTACAATACTCTTATCATTTTGTGACTCAGGTTGTGCAAATTACTCAGATGTCTTATACTCATTTTACACCGACATGCTATACTTGTATAGACATATTTTACTCAGACTACTCAAATGTGTTTCAAACTTCAGGCTACTTTACATCTGTTACTTCCACCAGTTTCTAACGAGCCCATACGTGGGTTGCCACCACGTATGCAATATACTAAAGACAAACTTGGTCTTATGACCTGACGAGCCGCCATGGAAAAGGTATAGTCTCGGCACGGGAATGGAATACAATGCAGGTAGCGAGCCTCGCTACACGCCTTTCCATCGGAAGCAACGACTATCTAAAATATTTCTGACCGGTTCGGATCGGCCCTGGTGCGACCAGTGTACCATCCGCAGGAACCTGAAGCCTGTGCACAGGTTATCCATGACCAATGACGATCAACACTAAACTTCTATTATATGCAACACCTTAAGACCTTGAATGAATATAGCTACTTGACACAATGTTTATACACTTTACTCGTTCAGAGATCTCAAGATCTGTTGTTTCCATTTCATGCATTATTTACGCTATCGTCTTACTACTTATTTTAGTTCCCATTTTGGGAGTTGCCTTGGCGACCCAACGGTCCCAAAGACTTTTTATGTTTCTATTGTATGGCTTGGAACGACTATTTTGATAGTCTTCTACCACAGGTAAGTTAACCAGAATCAGTGTGATGAGCATTTTAAGACATATGGAGCAATGTACTTCAAGAACATATAAGGAACAAAAGATTATTTCAAGGTAAAATTATAAGAACTGTAAAGCGAGCCTACCATTCCGTTCAACCGATCTACTTCCATGTTTTATACAAAGATACATCAGATGTGATTATTCTCTTAGCTAGATGTGTTGAATTCTTTAGTAGCATGCAAGGGATGATTCGTCTAACGACTAGCATATATCAACTGTATTTTAGGTGTGCTGGCTAAGCAAAGACAAGTTCATCGTAGCCACCTACCTTAGCGATGATTCGCCTCAGTCGAGCGATACTCCGAGCGAGCCTTTGAAAGTCTAAGTCTGAACTCATGAAGGGCCAAGTCTTGAATTCCTTTGCCTCAAGCAAGTCTTCTCGCTGAGCAAAGCGGATCGGGTCATCGCACTTGTGCCATTTGAATCGGCTATCCGCATAGATGCGGAGCGGGTCGTTACAGGAGATGCCCGTGTAATTATCTTTAAAATAAAAAAGGTCCGTGTAATAACCATAAAATATATGGAAGGTTATTATAAATAAGCCTAGACTAGTTGTAGGAATATTTTGGTCATTGTTGGCAAAATGACCAAATGCTCTTATTTATGTTTAAACGACTAGTATTTGAGAGTATTTGGGTAGAAATATTCCTATTTAATAAAACTAGTAAATTCACGTGTGTTGTATGTAAATTATTTTTTCCTTTCTAATATTATTGAAAAATAGTTTAAATATTTAAATATATTTGAATTAATATTTGTTATATATGTTTATATTTTAATTATGATTTGTTATAGATTTCTTTATATTTTAATTATAACTTGTTGTGGATATATATGAATAAATGAGTGAATTTTTGGTTATGCGGAAGAAAATAGTTAGTTTTAGAATTACTATTTGTCATGTCCCAAAACTAGAATACTGGAGAGCGTTGGCAGATAAAGCCAGCTACGTACACCAGAGTACTCTATACCCCGAGATACGGACACGACTGTCGAAACATGTGAGGGTTTACTTTACAATCCAATAGTCATTCCTGGGTCAAGAGTCCTAGGTGTCTCAATCTCAAGCAGGCTACAAGTTACAAGATGTATTATCACCGTACATATAATAGTAAGGCATCCCAAATTATACATACACAGATGATCATGAAGCTAGTTACAAAATGAAGAACTAGCAAGAGTACAATATTACATGATCATCTCTACCTATAGTCTAGAATATGCTTTACATGTAGGCCCGCAGGATAGAATATCAAGTTCCAAAATATGAGATAAACACGTGATCGGTGGCTAAATGCCTCAAAAGTATAAGTACAAGATCAAGTGGGTGATGGAGAAGAAACCCACTCATGGCCTTTGGTGCTCCTGGTGTTCACCATCTTGAGGCAGAAAGTACGAAAGATCCTGCGGTGTTGCTCCAAAATCTGGCAATACCAAACCAGTGGGATCAGACCCCAAAATAACAAGTACCATATTAGAGCCAACTTAGGAACTAAAACCAGCATGCAGATCAATCAATAGCATAAGGAACAGTTAAACAAGTGCAGCAAAAAATAACAGTTAAACAGTTCTGGAATATAAAGAATATCCAGAATTCGGGCTCAAGTTATAATTCTAGAATCAATACTCAAGTTCAGTTCAGGAATCAATGGTTGGATGATCAGAAGCAAGGCAAGACTAGAAATTATGCAATCATGTCGAATCATGTCCTACGGCTTGCTACCATTAACTATCTAGAGTTATCACAATCTTGGTTACTAACAAATACAATTGAGATTCCATATGACCACATGCCCTACAGACTATCCGGGTTATCCAGGCATAATGATATATAGTAAAATAAATCAGGTATAGCAATTTCAAGTAAAATGCAACACTCGATGGCGTGCTGGAAGTGTGCCCCTCACGACGGAGAGCTCCAAATCCATCAGGTGTCGCTGGGATATCGAAATTGCATGTAGCCAGGAATCTCGCTAGATGCTTCTAATTTATTTATTCTAGTTGTTATCCTGGACAAGCTATCAAGAATCCCTGACCGTGGTGCTCATGAATTTGCCTTAGACGTGATGCAAGATAGGATATGACAGTAGCTTGACAAGTACATTCAAGACAAGGACAAGCAATCAACCACGAGAATTTGTCTTATCAATTAAGCAACTCAGTTCAAGAGATTCTAGTATGTCAAGAGTGTGCTTCGTCGAGACACTATCAGAAATATCGGTACATGTTAGGATAACTCGATATGACGAGCTATTCTCAGTATTATCAGTACAAGTCTGGAGTCGGGAGTTTAAGATTATCAGTGTCACTCCCCGTTCTCGATATACGTATTTGGAACGTATTCTTTTTCTGCCTATGTTATTTATTTATTTTATGTTAATTGGTAGCATGTCATGGAGACTAAACTCATTCTTTGGTTTAATTAGACCCATGGTCTAATTGTTTGGTTGGTTTGGTCATGAGTTGAACCCATCGTCTAAACCTCAACCCTAGCTTTATAAGCTAACTTATTTCTCTCTCTTCCCTCATTTCTCTTATTTCCTCCTACCTTTATTTCTAGCCAAGTACACCTTGCATGACATGGAAAGGCTCTTTGAATTTTTAGTTCTTTCTCTTACTTGTATTTTATTAGTTTATTATGTGTACATTATGATTCTAAACACTTTTAATAATTGGATTTTTTGGTTTTGATGGATAGATTTGTGTATATCTACATTTTTGTTAAGGGTTTTTATGGGTTCAAAAAGTTTTTCTTGGTTTTGATCTATTAAAATATGGTATTTTAGAAAAACTAATTTTTGTGGGTGATTGAGCATTCCATTTCAGGCATTTTGGCTTTTAGTTGACTTGATTTGGAGTTAAAATGAAGTTTTTATGGAGAAAACATTATTTTGATTTTTAGAGCTTTTTGCCATGGTTGAACCTGCTGTTGGAGAAAACGAACTTCACATGCGGCCAATGAGTCATGCGACTGAAAGTGCTATACAGCCTAAGAGGGTTATGCAGCCTGAACTCCTTACCGAATAATGATAGCATGCGGCTATGTTGTTGGACGCATGACTGCTTATTCATACAAGTATCCTTGAACTCCTTGTATTTTCACTCGCTGAACTAATGAGAAATTCTCTAAGTCCAAGAGACATCCATACGGCATGATCCTATGTGACAAGCGGAACATGCGACCACTTTTTCTTGGGATGCATGACTCTGAATTATTGGCGCATGATTATGTGATTTTGTCTTTTCTGTGATATTGTCTTTTCTCTTTGTCATACTTTATTATAATTTTACATCAGCCACCTCACTCACTTCAGTCACTTCTCTGACACATTAATGCACATCACTCAACAATTATCCCAAGGAGTGGACTTTGCCCGACCCATAGACGACCAACTTTCCATGCGGCACCGACCCATATGCGGCTGACTTACTATGCGGCACATGTCATATACGGCACTGACTCTAGGCGTCCCTGATCCTCATGCGGCCTATGTACATATTTTACTATTTTGTTTGGTTTGGACGCTTTATTGAATTTTTGTGATTCTATGTATGATTTTAATGATTGATAATGTATGTAAGCTAAGTGACCATGTGTTAGACAAGACTATGTGCTAGAACCCATGTGATTCACAATAATTAGTACTTGACTATTGGTATCCGTGCTGATACACTTACTACGTGTTATGTGTCCATGTGTGCTAAGTGATTCTACGTGATTATGTTACATGTTCACACTGAGGTGTGCCTACGTGTGATATGATACGATCTCTCCAGCATGGACATGATAGTTAGTCAATAACCAAGTGTGGTTAGGATTTGTTTGAGTATTGCATCATGCCTTGGTGAATCCAAATTGGACTGCCAAGCGACAAAGTGGATTCACATCTAGAGTGTCTGTACTACAGTACGACATGTAAGAGGAATAATATATGACCACACCATGTGATTCCGGCTAACCATAGGGTTAATTAGAAAACTAAAATATGTAGAGCATTGGGAGGGACAGAATTCCGAGATCGTTCTTAACTAGCCACCCTCAATCATTACAGGGGGAGTGAAGGCTGGCCCCCATGGATATTATTTAAATCCTCATTAGTGGATGGAAATATCCTACTATTATATTATACTATGTGTTCTATACGATCCTAGCACGTTGGCCTTACGAGGGACCGGTGCATACAACTATGTGTTATGCGACGATTCATGGCTCGGCTAGTCCCTGCTAGAATATGGTTCGATCTGAGGAATCCTATTCTATGCATAATATTTCTAGGATAACCCAGACTCCACCTAGTAAGCGTACAATTGATTGGTTGATTCTGTAACTGAACTTGATTGTGCATTGTACCTTCTGTTAAATAGTTTAGGGACATGGACTATCATGGTGCGATGGTCTAACCCTTGTCCTTGTTTGGTTATAGGGTTAGATTGATGTATCACAATAGTCTGTGAGCCAAAACTATGAGACAGAACTATATATATGTAGATATTTTATAACCTGATTTTGTTTCTTCATTCGTGCTTCCTTTGTGGTACTTGTTATTTGGGCTCTAACCTCACTGGTTTTGCATATCTAGGTTTAGAGCCAGCACCGAGATCAAGCGTACTTCCCCTTAAATAAAGGTGCACACCAGACGGATGGCCACTGAGGAAAATGAGTAGGTTTCTTCTTCCCTGCTCGTTATTGCATATTTTACTCTTTTGGGCGTTTAGTCACATGCACTTGTTAGCCGTAAGTCTGGACATTTAGTTTCCTTACATGATTGTAATTAATCAGGCTGCAGCTGATCATGGTCATATAATTTTTCTACTTTACCCGCTTTCTTATTTTGTACAGCAAGGTTCCAAAATATTATGGTAGGACGTTTAGGACGCATTACTTCCTTGTCATACATGTTCTATGTTTACTATCATTACTTGACTGATTGAGACAATAGAAGTGATGTGTGACCCTAAGTGACTTGCTTGTAGTATGCACCCCCTTGTCTATTTACAGCCATGATCGTCGTACGATATTCTATACCTTGTACGGGGGAGCTGGTCATGTCCATCTCCGTATTCCGATACTGGGACATGACAATCAATGACAATACAGTTCATGTTCAGGGATTTCCATGTTCTGGCAAGTTGTCACAATAAGGTTATATAAGCATTTAGAGAAAATTTGCATTCAGGTGAATTTAGCAAAAAAAAGCTAAGCAAGGAAAGCATTGATCACAAGAAAATATCAAGAGAAGTTAGACTACTACAAGTGTCAAAGTCACATGGGATAAATTGGCCGCATGTAACAGGCTGACCGCATATAGCGCACACTGGCCGCATACAGGGAGCTGGCCGCATGTAAACTCGGGTCGCATACTAGGATCGGACCACATACCATAGTCTGGCCGCATACTATATGCAAAGTCCACTCCTTGGTTAAAGTGTTGAGTGATGGATCATTAAATGCATGCCAGGGTCGTGAGTGACTGAAGTGACTGACAAGTGACAGGCCATAAAGTGTATCAGGAAAAAAGACAAAAAGTTATAAAAAGACGTGCAAGATCGGTGCCGATCCATGCACCTAGGAGAAGAGAACATTTCTCCCCTATCGTATACATCGAAGCCGCATGCTCAGGCAGGCCGCATGCTTGGTTTGGCTGCATGAATACTTTAGCCACATGAATAAGAGTTCTGTGACTTAGACTTTTCAAGCACTTAGTTTTCAAAACTCCAGTATAAAATAGTTACGTGCCCAACAAGATAGGCACATGCTATAAAGAAATGAGAAGGAGAGGGCAGGCCGCATACAAGATGCTGGCCGCATAACCCTCTCAGTCGTATAAAGTCTCCTGGCCGCATAAAGTATTCATCGTCCCAAATCAGCATGTACTGCCATAAAATTTCAAGTTTTCCTAAAAACTTGTTTCCTCTACGAAATCCTCATATCATGTCAAAATCTAGAGAAGTAAAGTTCAAAACTGCATAAAATCTAGTGATCCTCAACATGGAACTACTAGTTTTCGAAAATAACAAGTTTTAGTAGATCAAAACCAAGAAAACTCATAGAAGCTCCAAACATTCAACTCATATCTACTCTAACCAAGCCATCAAAGCTGAAAGTACAAAGATGTAAACATGCAAAGGAACACATAGAGAACAACATAGAACAATAATAATGCAAGAAACTAAATAAAAGGCAATATAGCAAGTTCTTCCTCATTGGCAAGGTGTACTTACCTAAACCCACTACTAAACTACTACCACTACTAAACCCAAGGGGGAGGAAGGCCGGCCACTGGCTAGGGTGCTCTCGGCTAGGGGAGAGGAGAGAGAAGAGGAAATGAAAAGGAGGAGAAAAAGAAAGAATAAGGAAGAGAGAGAAAGAAAGGGGTTTATATAGTGAGGGTAACTAACACTATTCACCAAACTAGAAATTGCACAAAAGCTGTTAGAAGATCCAAAAAATATACGAAAAATAATTATACAGTAATAGCATACATACATACCAGATATAAAATAAAATAATACTAAAATAGTGAGACGGGTCTCACAACTCTCACCTCCATAGAAAATCTCGTCCTTGGAATTTTAACAAGGTACCGGGTCTATCAAGGTAACTCTAGGGATCAGGCAATAAGCTAGAAAATTATGGGTATCAACCACAAGTTAGCTAGAACAAGCCAAGCATGCACAAGACAAGATCAGGGTATGAGATATACGAACAAGCATACCTCATGAGTCAAACAAATACGGGTATCGAGCTCGGATATCATCATCGCGCTCCCAAGTCGACTCACCCGGTGAGTGATGCCCCCAAGCAACTCGGACTAAACGAATGGTCTAGATCTTGAGAATCTTCTCTCTCCAGTCAAAAATGGATACAGGACTTTCCTCATACGAAAGGTCGGTACCATGACCAATTCCGAATGATCCAAGACATGGCTTGTATCCGGTATATACCGTCATAAATAGGATACATGAAAAACATTATGTATCTCGTGAAGCAATGATGGAAGAGCAAAACGATAGGAAATATGTCCTACTCGTTTGAGAATATCGAACGGACCTATGTACCGTGAACTAAGTTTTCCTCGTATACCGAATCTGAAGACTTCGCAGGTAGGCAAAATTTGAAGGAATACATGGTCGCAACAGAAAACTCAAGTGGTCGCCGATGCGAGTCGGGCCAATGACGTTGGCGATCTTGTACTACTTTGATATGTTTCTGGACTTGCTTGACTACTTTGACTGTCTGGACTATCATTTCAGGACCAAACAATTGTCTCTCGTCAATATCATCCCAAGCTACAAGGGATCTGCACTTTATGCCATACAGTGCCTCGAAGGGTGCCATCTGGATACTTGCTTGGAAACTGTTGTTGTAGGAGAATTTGACCAAGTGCAAATGATCCTTCTACGAACCACCAAGGTCAAGGGTATATGAATGAAGCATATCTTCTAGAGTCTGGATGGTACGCTCTGACTGACCATCTATCTGCGGGTGGTAGGCTGTACTGAACCTTAGACGGGTACCCAAACTTTCTTAAAGACTTTGCCAAAAGTGAGAAGTAAACTCTATCTGAGACTATGCTAACTGGCACTCCATGTAATCTAACAATCTGTCTCATATATATCTTGGCTAACTTTTCTGTGGATTGGCCAATTCTAAAAAAAGAAAGTGTACAACCTTCGTGAGTCGATCCACTATTACCAATATAGCATCTCTTCTAGCTGGGGATCTAAGAAGACCTGACACAAAATCCATGGTGATATGCTCCCACTTCCATTTCGAAATCGATAAAGGTTGAAGAAGTCCAGCTGGTCTCTGATGCTAAGCTTTAACTTGTTGACAGACCAAACATCGAGAGATAAACCAAGCTATCTCTCTCTCTTCATTCCATTCCACCAGAAATACTGACGAATATCTCTGTATATCTTTGTTTCTCCGTGATGCACTAAGTAATACGAACTGTGGGCCTCCGACATAATCTCGCGACGAATGTCTCCATTTGGTACACAAAGACGATTCCCAAAGCGAAGAGTTTCGTTACTGTAAATCTTATTTTTGGTCTACGTCCTTTCCCATACTCTGTTCTGAGTCCCTGAAGCTTGACATATGTTGCTTGTGCCACCTTGATTCTTTCCACTATACTGGACTGAACTTGCAGACCAGCCATCAATGATGTATTGCCAGGTAATATAACTTCTAAGACCATCTCCTGAAGATCTTCTAGGATCTCTCGTTGTGCCGTAAGGAAATAAGCTCCCGCTCTCTGGCTCAAAGCATCCGCTACGACATTGGCCTTCCCAATATGATACTGAAGGTCAAGGTCATAGTTCATCATCAACTCTAGCTATCTTCTCTGTCTCATATTAAGATCCTTCTGAGTAAAGACATACTTCAAACTCTTATGATCAGTAAAAATTCTACTCGATCTCTATACAGGTAATGTCTCCAAAGTTTGAGCGCAAACACTACTGCTGCTAACTCTAAGTCATGCGTCGGATAGTTCTTCTCATGGTCTCGAAGCTGCCGAGAAGCAAAAGCTATAACCTTGCCATGCTGTATAAGAACACATCCTAATCTTTTGCCTGACACGTCACAATATATGGTGAACCCGCCTGACCCATTTGGAAGAGTCAAAATAGGTGCCGTAATTAACTTATGTTTGAGCTTCTCAAAGGAGATTTGACATTCATCTGTCCAATCAAAGCGTACATATTTACGAGTTAACTGTGGTAAGGGTGCAAAATTTTTAGCAAAGTCTGACACAAATCTTCGGTAATATTCGACTAACCCCAGGAAACTATGAACTTCTGCCACTGTTCTAGGTACTAGCCATGTCTCAACGGCTTCTATTTTCTGGGGATCCACTTCTACTCTACCTCTAGCAATAATATGTCATAAGTATGAAATGCGATCAAGCCTGAACTCGTACTTGCTGAACTTGGCATACAACTTATGCTCTCTGAGAACTTAAAGAACTGCACGAAGATGTCGCTCGTGCTCTACTTTACTTCGACTGTACACCAAGATATCGTCGATGAATACTATCACGAACTGGTCCAAGTATGGCATGAAAATACGATTCATGTGATTCATAAATACTGCTAGCGCATTGGTTGCTCCAAAGGGCATTACGAGAAACTCCCAATGGCCATATCTTGATCTGAACACCGTCTTGGGTATATCTTGCTATCTAACTTTGATCTGATGATATCCCGACTGCAAATCAATCTTGGTTAACATTGCTGCTCCACTAAGCTGATCGAACAAGTCATCGATCCTAGGCAAGGGATACTTGTTCATGATGGTTACCGTATTGAGGGTACGATAATCAACACATAATCATAATTAATCGTCATTCTTCTTCACTAGTAGCATCGAGGCTCCCCCAAGGAGATCCACTAGCACAAATGAATCCCTTGGCTCTAAATTTTTTAATCATTTGGTAAAAGACTTCTACCTCTGAATGTGCCATCATGTAGACTCTCTCAAAGTAGATCGATGGTAAATTCAATCTCTCTCTCTAGTGGCATGCCTGAAAGTTCTTCTAGGAATACATCTGGGAATTCATCAATAACTTTGGGGAATCGTACTACTTCTGCTACTGCCATTCTCAATGTTGCTGGTGAAGACTTCGTCTCGCCTCTAGAAAATAAGAATTCTTTTTCACGGGGAATATGGAAGATAACCTTGCAACCATGCCAATCTATCGGGCACTTAACTAATCAATTCATAGGACAACGTCATAATCTTCCATATAAAATTCTATCAATCTAGCAAAAAATTCTCGACTGCATACTATGACTCAACACGAGACATAAACTCTATCGACTGCCATGATATCGTTACCAGTAATTATATTGAGTCTTACTGATAATAATTCGGGTTCCAAACCAACTTGTGTTGCAAATCGTGCAGACATAAAAGAATGTGATGTACCTGAATCAAACAATACTGAAGCTGAATAAGAGTTTACAAGAATAGAACCTACCGCCACCTCATTAGAGGCTAACTGCTCTTCCATAATAAGCGTCATTGCCTTACCTCGTCCTCTCGGTATTGGTCCTCTCTGCTACGGACCTTCTTATCTGGCATGTACTTGAGCTTGGGCCTGCGTATACTGCTGTGGCCTTTGTTGCTAGTGTCACGCCCCGATTTCCGCTAAATCGATAATTATCCCCCGGGCGTGATGCCGTGCACGCATAAGGCGCGTGCACAAGGCCTAGGCATAAAGATATACTTTAGAACAAATGCAACAGAGTACGCAAATAAGATATCACACCTTAAGATATAAAAAATTTCTCTTTATTGATAATGAACATCTGTTTACAAACTTTTGACCCAAAAGTAATAAAGGTGCCACACGGGCTTACAACTTGGACACAAAATGAGATAGCCGGTCCATACATTATATCCCTTTCTAATATTTCAGAAACACAAAATACTTTGGGTGCGAGTTAGCACCATCGCCTAGTAGCTTCAAGAGGTGAGAGCGAGCTCCTTCTTGATTATGTACTTAAGCTCCCAAAAGTCACAACACGAACATGCCTTGATCGGGGAAAGGTTGGGGGGAAAGCTTCAGCTCCTCGTCGCGTCACCTCGGCTCGGAGAACCTGCTGCAACGAGGGTCAATACTTTGAAAAGTACCGGTGAGGGCGAGCTAACCCAACTACCAAGACCGATAACATATTCATGTGAACATACAATATTATTATTATGTGATCTTTCTATCTTGCCTTAGTTTAATTCTTTATATATGATAGAATGGAATGACATAATAAAATGTGCCACCGTTCGGTGACTTTACCTATACCGTCTGAACCACCTGTACAAAACTTACCATGATCTTCCCTGCCATGAAGACATAGTTAGTCTGCATAGTTTAAATATACATAACAATCACTTGGTCGGACGAAAGATGGGTCGGCTGCCATTCCGCTTCGGGTAGCTAGCCTTTGGCGGACGCACGGACCCATCCAATGCTAGGCCTATACTAGCAAATTATTCTACCCGGGTCGAAGCGGTCCCAGTGCCCCGGCGAACGTTGGTAGAACGACATCTCTTATGCACAAGTTGTCCAAGACCATGCCTCGCCTACAAACTAAGTTATCAATTGGAGCACATTTTAAGCGGTATAAGTAAATAAACTTCATGCATTTTCCATAGTCTATGCTACCTTGCACAATGATCACATTTTCAATTTTGCACTATCCATTAAACAGTTATAGATAAATAAGTTCTAACTATAACTGAACATAAAATAGCTATAGGCATGTGGACAAGCATGCATCGATGTGATCATTGAGAATTTTATATGACAAGCATTATAAGTGTTTCAAGTCTACTTCTTCTTTATTCTGACTCAATTTTTATTCTTGTGTATCGTTGATCGGAATACACAAATGAGTCAATTATTAGGAATGAAGACTTGGAAGAAGGGCGCTAATCGAAGTAAAGCCACTCACAAGTTGGTGAACTGGAAAAAAAAGGGAGATCTTTAAGACTCCGTTTGCGCGTTGCCTACACGATCATCTGCATACACCAACAATTGATTAATATATCCTGCTTCGATCTCCAAGGGTTCGATACGAATTACGAAATCCAAAGAACGAAGATAATGAAATCCATCAAAATCGTTCAAGAAAAACGCAAATCACAAAACCAACAAAAAGGCAACCAAGCGGTATTCGAAAACGGGCAAGGAAACCAGCGCAACGGAAAGGCCCCTCTCGACTCTACCGCCGAGTCCTACCTTAAGGCTGGGACCTGATTCTGAAGAAACCAATCCATAACGAGGAAATAATCTTGATTCAATCTGTCTCTATCGAACGATACCAAGTATTCCTTAGCCGCGCTCCCCGGATAGGGGGAACGAGACACTACAGCTGGAACACTTGAGATTGGGTCGACAAAGGCCTCTGACCCTAGTATTGTTGAACCGACACTGGAGCCCTATATTCTGGTCATGTTGGGGAAGATAATGATGAACTGGATCAGTGTGGGCAAGATCCCACTCTGTGTTATGGAACTCCATAAGCTAAGCACAAGCCTTATGCTCTGCGGCACTCATAAAATATGTGCCCAGGTTTTCCACAATGAGAACACCCTGTTGACGAATGTGTCATTTGCTGCTGAGGTCGGGTTGTTACCGTTTGCTGAACTGATGCTATCCTCGGAGATCCGATAGTTAAAGCCCTAACTGTCGGGGCTTGTACTGAAGAATGGGTATAAGAACCTCAAGATGTGTGGGTCCTCTTCCGTCCCTCGGTTCTATCAACGATCCTATAGGAGGTATATTCTTGCCTCCTTGCTGCTCTTAACACATCATCAAAAGTCTAGAACTCATGTTATTCCAGTGCCAATATGATCTCCAGGTAAAGTCCCTGCTGGAACCTCCTAGCTTGATCTAATTCGGTCTCCACCAAGGTGGGAGCAAACTGACTCAGTCTGCAGAACTCTGTCGCATAGCCATTGACAGTCCTGCTCATTTGCTTCAAGTTATTAAATCTCTGTTATAGATCATAACGCAACACCGCATCAAAATATCTGGTCTGAAACCTTTCATTGAAAATAGCCCAAGGGACGGGTACTGTTAAAGAAATTATTTGTGTTGCCCACCAGTCTCGGGCCAAGTCTATCAACTGTAGTCGAACTACTGACACTTTCTCTCTTCCAGGCACTTATACAACCTCTAGAATAGCTTCAGTGTCCTGAAGCCACGCATCTGATGCAATCGCATCATCGGTGCCATAGAAATACGAGGGTTGAAGGTGATTGAAGTTGCTCGTCGAGTTGTTGGCACGATGTTCGCCTCTTTCTAAGACCTCTTGTACTGACAGAATGAGTACGTCCTCTTGACGTACTTGAGTTGCCAATAATTTCTAAAGGATACCAATTAGCACACTATTTTTCCTTCTTACATCAGATACTGGTTGCATGGAAGGTACTGGCTGGATCTGAGGCTCCTCATTTTGAGCTGTTCTGGACCCGGCCCCAGAATGCTGAGGCTGAACCTCAAGGGTTTGCTGGGCATTTGGATATTGTTCTGCCACTGGAGAAACTCGAGATGGATGATCACAAGGACCGTGAACAATGTCCCTGAAAGATAAAGTACACAAGGATCAAAGGGAAGGGGCAAGATTGATCAAGGATCAAAGCTGATGTTGAATCAAGATTTCAGGGATATAAATTCAACATTGGAGGAGATCATGGAGTAGCATGATTGAGACATCTAAACACTGATAAAAAACCCCATATTTCTAAATTTTTAGACCTGCATAGGCTACCACTTAAACCGTGTCACGCCCCAGAACAAGAATACTGGAGAGCGGGGGCAGACAAAGCCAGCTACATATACCAAAGTACTCTATATCCCGAAATACGGTCTCGGCTGTCTAGATACATGAGGGTTCACTTTACAATCTAATAGTCATTCCTGGGTCAAGAGTTCTAGGTTTCTCAATCTCACGCAGGCAACAAGTTACAATATTTATGATCACCAAACATATAATAGTAAGGCGTTCCAAACTATACATATACAGAAGATCATGAAGCTAGTTACAAAATAAAGAACTAGCAAGAGTACAATATTACATGATCATCTCTAGATATAGTCTAGAATATGCTTTACATGTAGGCTCACAGGCTAGAATGTCAAGTTCTAAAATATGAGCTAAACACGTGCTCGGTGGCTAAACGCGTCAAAAGTATAAGTATAAGATCTGGTGTGTGATGGAGAAGAAACCTACTCATGGCCTTTGGTGCTCCTGGTGTTCACCATCTTGAGGCGGAAAGTGCGAAAGATCATGTCGTGTTGCTCCAAAATTTGGCCATACAAAATCAGTGGGGCCAGACCCCAAAATAGTAAGTACCACAAGGGAGCCAACTTATGAACTAAAACCAGCATGCAAACCAATCAATAGCATAAGGAACAGTTAAATAAGTGCAGCAGAAAAAATAATAGTGAAACAATTCTGGAATATAATGAATATCCGGAATCTGGGCTCAAGTTATAATTCTAGAATCAATACTCAAGTTCAGTTCAGGAATCAATGGCTAGATGATCAGAAGCAAGACAAGAGTAGAAATTATGCAATCACGGCCAATCATGTCCTACGGCTTGCTAATATTAACTAACTAGGGTTATCACAATCCTGGTTACTAACAAATGCAGTTGATATTCCATACGACTACATACCCTGTAGACTATCCGGGTTATCCAGACGTAAGGATACATAGTAAAATATATCAGTTATATCAGTTTTTCAGGTAAAATACAATACTCGACGACGTGCTGGAAGTGTGTCCCTCACGACGGAAAGCTCCAAATCCATCAGGTGTCGCTGGGATACCGGAATTGCATGTAGCCAGGAATCTCACTAGATGCTTCTAATTCAATTATTCTAGTTGATATCCTGGATAAGTTATCAAGAATCCCTGACCATGGTGCTCAGGATTTGTCTTAGACAAGATGCAAGACAGGACATGACAGTAGTTTGACTAGTACATGTAGAAGCATGAAAAATACGCTGGATAGCTCTACGCAGCATGTTGATACAGGACAGCATAAAACAAAGGACCTCAGAGCCATCAAACGTGCAACAGAGCTTTTCTGCTGAGCACAGCGTAAAATATAGGCTCAAGGACCATCCGCATAATGCAGTATGTCCAGGCTGCTTCAGCGTAAAAAGGGTGCTATATCGCCTTTATGGCGTAGAATTCATTCGCTTTTAATGTAGCACTGAAGTGTACGAGGAACGCTTCGTATTCTTTGAAATGAACCTGTCAGATCATGCAATGAACCTGACGTCTGGACTCCTGACAAAGAGTACTGCACGACTATCCAGGCGACGACTATAATGATGGCGTGACACTGCAACCCAGGCTGTCATTTACTGCCATTTTCTTGGTATAAATCGCTTTTATGCAAATAAAGGAATATGCTGCCTAGTTTTACACAGGCAAATGTGAGCTGTTTATGCTCCACAAAAGACAAACAGCCTGCCACGTCAAAAGCTGCTCTTCGTACAGGGCTCGAGGCACGTCTCTGCATTTAATGCGCAGACCGGTGACAAGTTCTCGAGGCACGTCTCTGCACTTAATACGCAGAATACTGACAGATGTCCGAGGCACGTCTCTACATTTAATGCGCAGAAGGGTGGCAGACCTTCAAAACACGCCTCCGTATTTAATGCACAAGATAATGGCAGATCTCTGTATTTAATGCAGGATATTTGATTAAATGTCACCGAACCGTCGTTTAGTGACATCCCCTTTGCGTAAACTTCTTTAACGCATACAAGGGGATACGCTGTCCAGTTTTACACAGGCAGACGTGAGCTTCTTACGCTCCGCAGAAGACAAGCAGACTGTCACGTCAGCAGTTACTCTTCGTACAGGATTCGAGGCACGTATCTGCATTTAAGGCACAGAATGATGGCAAATCTTCAAGATACGCCTCTGTATTTAATGTGCAGGATGGGGGCAGATCTCCGCATTTAATGCAAGAGATTTGATTATTTCTCCAAAAGCTGTAATTTTGGCTAAGACGTCCACATCATCTCGGCTTCTACGCCCACTCAGTTTCTACGCCTACTCGGCTTCAACGCCCACTCGGCCTCTATGCCCACTCGACCTCTATGCCCACTCAGCTTCTACACCCACTCGGCTCCTACGCCTACTCGGCTTCTACGCCTACTCGGATTCTATGCCTACTTGGCTTCTACGCCATGGTGACAGTTATTGGCTTCTACGCCAACCTCTTCTACACAAAGGAAAACTATCTACGTGGCTTCTACACCGTGATCTTCGCAACAGTTATATGCGTTGTCCCTTAGTTGGACACGCGTCACACGCTCATTCAAAAGGTCATCTATTCGCGGGCAATGGCTATTATAACCGTCGTATAAAAGGGTGCTGTACTTTCTACTACTCGGTTTCTACACCGACTGAGTGTCACTGTCACTAAAACTCTATAAATAGAGACCTCTATCAACAGAGGAAAGGGGGGAAGAATTGGAGGTCGACAAAAAGAGGAGAAATTAGGAGAGAAAACGGTCGAGAGAGAGAAGAATCCAGAGCTCAGGCAAAGAGAAGTGATCGACGACTTTGGCATCGGGCATCCACTCTCTTTATCAACCTTCGAAGCTGCTTACTGTCTTCTACGGCACTTCTTTATCATCGTATGGTCCAAGGGACAAAGTGATCGACTGCAGATCAGACTCCTATAGCAATATTTACCCAGATTAAATAAATTGTACTCGACATCCTCGTATAGGATTAAATTGTACAATCTTGTTTGTAAACACCGAAGAAGAGCGGGTTTTCCTATAAAACCTCGTTTTCCACATATTATCTTTCATTTATTTTATTAAACAACAAGATGGCGACTCTGCTGGGGACATCTTTCTCTTCTGACGAGGAAGCAATTGCTCAACACGATACGGTATCTGTGGGATCCGTGAAGAAGACACTGGTCGTCCAATTCGACCAGTCTGCCTACGAAGACATGCTTCAAACAGGGGGTAGCTCTCACTCTCTTTCTGTCCAAGACAACAGGAAGCTGCGTAAGGTCTGGATGCCCAAGACATCCTCTACCATTCATGTCGACTCTTCGACCTCTCCGATCTCTCCGACCAACGAGGTTGTAGCATTGCTCCCTCTGCGCCTTGCGCATAAAATTTAGTCGCCTGTCTTTGACAGGGCAGACAAAACTTCTGGCAATGCCTCAGTGCCAATCCAGAAGTATACTCCGTGCTCTGCCCATAAAATTCAGTCTCCCGTCCCTGGCGGAACAGACGAAACTTCGGACAATGCCTCAGCGCTTGTCCAGAAGCCTACACCGCGCTCTGCGCGTAGAAACCAGTCTTCCGTCCCTGGCGGAACAGACAAAATTTCTGACAATGCCTTAGCGCCAAATCAGAAGTTTCAAACGCGCTCCGCACGTAAAAATGCATCTGCCTTTCGCGGAAAAGTATATGATCCCTGCAATCTACGCAAGGGAAAGCAAGCGGTGGACTACTCAACTTCTCGGCCTTTACGCCAGCAAGGGAAGAATCTGCCATCCCTCCGGATTACGCGAGGAGCTGACGGCCGACTGAGGACCTCCTCGGCTTTACGCCAGCCCAAATTATGCCAGGAGAAGTCCCTCAGCGTAAAGAAGGCTCAATTCGCGGAAAAACACCCTTCTCGGGGATTATCCGCTACCTAGATGGCCAACCTGTTGTATATAGGTGGCACAGGGAAAACTATGGTTTCCAACATCTGCATACCCACTGATGTGAACAGAAGGAACAAGCCATCTTCTTCTGTAAATCCTCCTGAACTGCATGGGTACCTGATCCAGAAATACAAGGAGAGGGGATCTTCCAGCATGTCTATTATGCCTCCTAACGAGCACTATTGTAATAGTTATAGGATTGTAATTAACTGTTGCTGTTCTGAAGCAAAATGGTCAATTTTTGACCGGTTGAGCTACTCTCCGTCTTTCTAGGAAGAAGAGCCCACACATGCATCGGTGAACATGGCTTCACACATACCTAGAGGAAGATCGAGCTCAAGACGTCATCCCTCTAGAGCTCCGAGCCGAAGAAGATTCAACCAGCTCCTTAGAAATACTGAAGCTGGGGTATTCCGAAACACCCGTTCGAGGTTGCGACAATCGACTTCGTACCCTTCTGATTTCGAAGCTGGGGGTCGCCAGTCTCTCGAATCAGATATTGAAAGTATAGAGTCAACTTCAACAGAGACCTATACTAATCCTTCAATGACACCCAGAGAGATGGGAGTTTATGCCATTGGAGATGAACACGAGGAAGCTTCCCCATCGGGGAGCGCTAAGCAGCGCATTACTGTACTAGAGACATCTCTGAAAGAAATGCAATCCATGATGGAGAACATGCACCAGATGATGTTGACTCA
Organism: Iris macrosiphon; assembly: GCA_036927795.1. Taxonomy (NCBI): domain Eukaryota; kingdom Viridiplantae; phylum Streptophyta; class Magnoliopsida; order Asparagales; family Iridaceae; genus Iris; species Iris macrosiphon. Next base: position 186,080,188 of record JAYESA010000004.1, read on the forward strand.
ACACACAGATGCTATGGCTCAAGCGTCGGTCCCTCCAACTCAGATACGTGTGGGGGTGGACTTACCACCATCCAACGCGAACCAAGAGCCTGCTCTAGATCAGGAGTCCGCAGTTCCTCCGCTTTCTCACTCGGAGAATGTATTACCTTCCGTCGGAGTCATGATGTAATCGATTCCTCATCACTCCGTGGTCCCGCTACCGGCTGAAGATCCGATACAGGTAGTACGGGAGTTGAAAGCCTAATTTGATGCCCTGAAGCACAAAGATCAGCTCAAGAAATTGGGAATCAACCAACCTTACCCAGCTATCTGGGAAGAGGTCCATTTCCCTCTTAGATACAAACCATAAACTATGGCTTTGTTCGAGGGAAAGACATCACCGAGTCAGTACATGAACTACTTCAGTATGATGACGGTGTTATTACAAGGGAACGACGCCCTCCTCACTCGGGTGTTCAAGGGCTGTCTCTCGGGGGTAGCTTATCAGTGGTACCGAAGTCTGGCGGACAACTGTATTACTTCCTTTGAAGACTTCAAGGCTTTATTCTTCACGCGATTCTATGAGGGAGGGATGGACATGTCTATGTCCTCTCTCATCGAAGTCAAGCAGAAGGAAAAAAAGAATGTTCGCACTTTCATCGAACATTTTCGTCAAGCCACTTTGCAACTGCCTCCAGGAGTTCCAGACTCGGCATTGGTGGACATCTGCAGGAAGAACCTTCTTCCCGTGATCTCGGTGTTCACAGGACCATATCAGTTCCATGATTGGCCCTTGTTCATCATCTCAGCAGTAGCCGCGGAGGACAACAGTCAGAAGGCGCGCGATAATGGCATCATGATCTCGGCCTCTGATAAAGGCAAGAGGTCATCCTCCAACATCGACCATCCTCGTGGTACCAAGGGTAAAGAAGCTCTGGCGATCAACACGTCCAGGCAAAAGACTGTGGCTACCACACAGACGAAACCTGGGACTTCCAGGCCCATTGAAGTGTACTCTTTCGACGACAACGATATTCCGAGCATATTCGAATGTCTCGTCAAAAGCGGCAAGATTACCCTTCCTGAGGTGAGACAGCCCAACGAAGCCGGCAGTACCAATAACCCCAAGTACTGCATCTTCCATAGGTACATACACCACCCCACAAAGGCGTGTTATGTACTAAAGAGAAAGATCCAGGAGCTGATCGATGCTAAGGCCATCACTCTGCGCAACAGCGAGAAGACGGTCACAGCCAACATGATCTCTCTACAATTTAGCAATCTGCCTCCCCAAGAAATCTCGGATGGTGTTACACTTATTTTCCGGACTACGATGAACATCGTTAATCTTCCTCCAACTAGAGGTCAAAATCATGACCTGGTACCCCTAACTACCCAGCGAGGCAAGATTATGTGGGTTCATCCAGATTTGGTGCTCGGGATCGAGAAAGAGACTCAAGCTGCTAAGGCTAAGTCTAAGAAGAACTCGAAGCGTAAACCATGTCACATGGTTGCGGCAGACTCGGCATCAGAAGACGAGGTCTTGGCCACTGGAACCCGTTCAGGGAAAGCTTACCTCAAGGACCATGGAGCAAGTCAGGAAGATGCACCGGCAGACGCTTCAGCTACCAAGCCGTCAGAACCAGAGCCCGCCGTGCCAGGGGCCGGTCCTTCGAGACCAACTTCGGCGGACAAAGGGAAACAAAAAGAAGTGTGTTTCGACAAACCTGTGAAAAACATTCAAAACAAAGGTTTAGAGAAGCCATACAACTTCGACATCCTAGCCCAATTGGCTAATACACCAGCCAGGTTGTCTATCTTCGAACTACTCAGGCTCTCTCAAGACACTTGTCAAGCCCTGAGTGAAGCGTTGATGCAGGCGGATGCATACTTGACCCAGCTCAAGTTCCATGATGAAGAACCCGTGGCATGTCCTCAATGCCACAGTGTGATGGAGGTGGTCCCGAATATCACTTTCACTCAAGATGACATGCTGTTAAAATATAACAGGCATGACAGACCCCTCTATTATACCGGGTACGTCGGTTCCATAGAGGTCGATCGGATTCACATAGATCCGGGATCATCAATCAGCATCATTCCTCATAGTCTGCTCAGACCGCTGAGAATTCCTACCAGTGAATTGGCTTACACCACCACTACAATCGTGGGTTTTAACGCAAGGAAAAGTAAGCCGTTGGGGAAAATTCGCCTGAGAATCCAGATTGGCAACCTCAGATCGGTGGCTACATGTTATGTCATTAATTCAGAGGTGTCCTACAACATTCTGCTGGGCAGACCTTGGATCCACGACCACAATATTGTTCCTTCAACTCTACACCAATGCTTTAAATATGTAGACGCCCGAGGAACAGTACAAACGGAGTTTGCTAACCTGAACCCGTTTAGAGGAGTAGAATCCTACCACTCCGATGCCGTGTTGTACTCTCAAGACTACACGGAAGAGGTGTCAGCCGAAGCAGAGAAGGAAATCCACCGGGAGCCAGAAGAACCCTCTGCCAAGCAACCTCTGTCAATCAAGGTGAAAGGACGGACTACTCGTCCAAAAGCCATAGAGCCTATGGCGATCCACCGGAACAAAACCAGGTCAGGAAAAGGGGGTGATCCTCTAGTGATCACTTTGAACCAGAAGCCTCCATCCTTGGTCATCAACCTTCGGTGCAACAGGCAGCCGATTGATGTAAATACAACCGGGAACGAGGTTTCAGATGATAATAAAGAGCCTTTTTTCCAGTATATTGACGCTCAAATTCCGAATCAGGAATCCTTTCCCCATGACGATATAGAACCTATAGCACAAAAGTTCTTGGGAGCTATAGATTCCTATCATCCGTATATGTGGGAAGTAGCGTCATCATCCAATGTCACCACGACATATGGACCACATGAGGATTCTATCTTCATTGTCCTGCCTACTTACAGCAGTCAGCGTTCAATAGTCTTCGGCCGCATGCGCAATGGACCGACTGCACAAGAAGATTCTTCCGACGACGATGTTGGTAAAATGCAGGTTCACAGATACAGCCCGCAAGCTCTGAAGATCATGCAAAGTATGGGTTATGACTTGAAGCTGAAACCAGGCCTCAACTACGTGAAAGGCAGACGAATGCCGCTGCATGGAAATCCCTACTACCAACGAACCAGTTTCGGGTTAGGGTATACCACCTCCCTTGCAGCTCCTGAGTCAAACGAGGATATCTTTTCCTCTTCTCAAAATGGCTCAGCGCCCTCTGACTCATCTCATGCTCTCGAACAAACATTATCAGTAAATATGGTAGTGACAGATTCCTTCGAAGAAGACGAACAAGAATCTGAACTGTTTGAGAATGACGCTTGGGCTCAACAATTGGATACACAATGGGAATTTTGCTTCGAGCAGAGAGAACCTCCCACTGAAGATAAAGTTATCCAGATTGACGTTGGGGATAAAATTTTGCCAAAGCCGATATGCCAGGTCTTGATCCAAAGGTGGCTACTCATAAGCTCAATATATTGCCTGATTCGAAGCCTGTGAAGCAGCATCAACGCCGGTTCCGCCCGAATATGATGGACGCCATCGAAGCTGAAGTCAAGAAGTTGATAGCCTGCGGCTTCATCCGAGAAGAACAACATCCCGACTGGGTCGCCAATATTGTCCCGGTCATGAAGAAAAATGGAAAAGTACGTGTCTGCATCGATTTTCGAGATCTGAATGCAGCCTGCCCCAAGGATGAGTTTTCTCTTCCCATCATAGACGTCATTATTGACAATACATGCGGTTTTGAACGTATGTCTTTCATGGACGGATTCTCGGGATACAATCAAATTAAGATGCATCCTGAAGACGAGAAGCACACTACCTTCCGGACACCATTGGGGGTATATTACTATACGGTCATGCCCTTCGGATTGAAGAATGCCGGGGCTATGTACCAACGGGCTATGAGTAACATATTCCATGAGCATTTACGCAAGACAGTGGAGTATTACGTGGACGATGTAGCTGTCAAAAGCCGCCTCAAGGATAATCACATCCAAGACTTGAAGACAGTATTTGAATTGATGCGCCAATATCAACTCAAAATGAATCCTACAAAGTCCTTTCTGGGGGTATCTAGTGGCAAATTCCTGGGATTTGTCATTACCGCCAAAGGCATTCAAGTGGACCCTGATAAAGTCAAGGCCATCTTAGAAATGTGACCGCCCCGTAATCTGAGGGAACTCAGGGGATTTCAAGGCCGTCTGGCTTATATCCGGAGATTCATATCCAACCTCTCTGGGAGATGTCAGCCCTTTTCTCGTCTCATGAAGAAAGGTGTATCCTTCGTATGGGACGAAGCCTGTCAGCAAGCGTTCGGTGATATCAAACGCTACCTCACTAGCCCGCCAGTTCTGGTGCCTCCGTCATAGGAAGACCATTCGTGCTGTATGTTCGAGCGATGGATCATTCTCTGGGAGCTCTTCTCGCACAAAAGAATGATATGGGCCATGAACAGGCTATCTACTACCTCAGCAGGATGATGGTCGGAGCCGAACACCGGTACAACCCCGTGGAGAAAGAATGCTTGGCTCTGATATTCGCTATCCAGAAAATGCGGCACTATGTCACGGGCCAAACCATTCACATCATCTCCAGGATCAATCCTCTTTGGGTACTGATGAACAAGTCAAGCGTTCTTAATTCCCGACTTGCGACTTGGGCAATATTGTTAACACCATATGACATGGTGTACGTCCCTCAGAAGTCCATCAAAGGCCATGCATTGGCTTATTTTCTAGCTGCTCATCCAATCCCGGAGACCTCCAAGCTATACGAGGACATTCCCGACGAAGTTGCAGAATATAATTCCGCAATGGAAAGTGATGCATGGCAACTGTTCTTCGATGGTGCCTCCAGGACTGGTCCTAGAGGAAATATGGTCTCAGGAGTAGGAATTGTCCTGGTTACTCCTGATAAGCTCGTCATCTATCGAGTGTATTCTCTCAGTGAGCCCTGTTCTAACAATGTGGTGGAGTATAACGCTCTATTAATTGGGCTCCAAGTCGCTAAAGAATTGGGCGTCGAATCTCTGGAAGCTTTCAGTGACTCTCTGCTGATCGTCAATCAAGTCAGAGGAATATATGAAGTCCGGAATCCAGACCTCATCCCCTATCACCGAGCAACGGTCGAGATAGCCATGACATTCAAAGGATTCTTCCTAGAGCATGTACCTCGATCTTAGAATCTGGAAGCTGATGCCCTAGCCAGTCTAGCTGCAGATTTAACTATTCCTATAAGAAGGCAGAATTCGGTAATCCTTCTTAGCAGAGATTTATTCTGTGTGAAAAACAACTTTCACATAGAATGCAGCTATGCTGTGAACACAGATCCTCCCAGGAGAGACTGGAGAAGTCCCTTTATAGATTTTGTGGCATACAAAATCTTGCCGGAGGACCCTAAAGAAGCAGTATCCGTCAAAAGACGATCATTATGCTTCTATTTCGAGGAATCCTCACAGTGTTTATATCGTCGGACCTACGACAGAATGCTATTGAGATGTCTCTCAGATGATGAGGCACAGCGGATCATCCGTGAAGCTCATGACGGCGTATGCGGAGCGCATCAACCCGGGCCTAAGCTACAGGATCGTATCAGGAGAATGGGATATTACTGGCCTACTATGATCGCAGATGCAATAAAGTATGCAAGACAATGCAAAGCTTGTCAGGTCCATGCAGACTTTATCCATCAACCTACTGAACATCTATATCCTACGGTTGCGTCCTGGCCTTTCGAAGCATGGGGTATGGATATCATCGGTCCTATTCACCCGTCTTCTTCCAAAGGTCACCGGTCCATACTGGCCATCACGGATTATTTCTCCAAATGGGCAAAGGCTATCCCTCTTGCTAAGGTAAAGGCATCTAATATGATCAGCTTCATCAAGCATCACGTCATTTATCGCTTCGGGATATCCCAGAGAATAATCCATGACAATGGGCCTCAATTCATCAACCAAGCGTTTCATCGATTTTGCGATAAAAATCGGATACAAAATATGGCCTCTACGACATATAATCCTGCTGCTAATGATTTGGCGGAAGCATTCAACAAAACTATTATCAAGCTCTTGAAAAAGTTTGTCTCTTCGAACAAGAGGGATTGGAATAAGAAGCTGGGAGAATGTCTCTGGGCATACCGCACAACGGTACGAGCACCGACAGGTTGTACCCTATTCTCACTGGTTTACGAGAGCGAAACAGTTCTCCCCATCGAAATCCAGATTTCGTCACTCAGGATAGCCGTGGCTAATGAGCTGACTCAAGAAAAGAACGACCTTTTAAGGCTTCAAGAGCTAGAAGGATTAGACGAGAAACGCCTCCAAGCTCAACAGCGCATCGCATTCTACCAAGCACGCATTTCCAGAGCTTTTAATCAAAAAGTAAAGGAAAGAGTGTTCAAAGTTGGCGAGCTAGTTTTAGCCGTAAGAAGGCTAATGATTCTTACTCACAGAAGTAAGGGCAAATTCTAGCCCAAATGGGAAGGCCCTTATGTGATCGAGACGACGTTCTCAAACGGCGCTTACAGGTTGGCCAAGCCTAATTGAGACTTGTTGATGGCTCCCATCAATGACAAATTCCTGAAGAGGTACTATGCTTAACCTCCTTTGCACAAGTGGAATAAGGCAAAAATCTCATTCTGACAAAACTACTTTCAAAACGAAACTAGTTGGATCGTATTCTATCATGTTCATATTACCTCTGAATAGATATGTTTAACTAATTTGGAACTTCAAGACCTATTACGTCCATACTACCTCTGATAGTATTTTGTGTATAAATTTTAGCTAAAAGCATATTCTATCATGTCCATATAACCTCTGAATAGATATATCCTGCTAAAACTTACCGAGAGTATATCACGTCCATATTACCTCTGATATCACTTTCACCCAAACCTGTCATTTATATTCCAAAATGATGGATCCACAAAGTCAGATGAAAGCCTCTTTATTATTCCCAAAAAAGAGCGAAATTACATTGAAAAGCAAAAAAAGTACATCATTTGGGGGAGCAGTTAGATCGCGAATCTGCTGTGCCAGAGCAACCATTCTCTCATCCCGGGAGTTCAAGACGTCGGCGCGAGCCCGTTCCAACCTTGCCGTATTGTGGTTCAAAGCAGCTAGCTCAGACCGAGCCGGCACAAAACCTGAGTGGAAAGCACCCACATGCGTCAGATTCTGCTGAACAGTCGCCCGTCGCTCCTTCAGCACATCTCGGGCTGCCGACAAAGAGAGAGCCTTCGCCTCTACTCGAACGAGCTCATCCTTCAATATGCGGGCCTTCGCTGCCACTTCCTCATATTCGGCTTTACACCGGGTCAACTCGGGGATGACATACTCCAATTGGACATGCTCACGATCCATCTCCTGCTGGTGAGCCTCGATGGACTTATTCAGAGACTCCATCTGTTCAGCAAGCTGCGCAGTCAGGGAGTCGTACCTAGCTTGAACGAGACCGTCAATGTTGCCTCAAGCTAGCTGCAAGTATTCGTTAATGGGTTGCTCCAAACCATTAACTATCTCCTCCAGCGTGTCAGCTACCCCAGTGTCGTTGAATTCTCAGATCGGCATTATCGCGGACCGGGAGGACCTCCTCAGCGACGCAAAAGCTCAAATTCTTCTCCAACATCATTGATATTAACATTTTCAAGGTGGTGTAGAAGATACTAGTGTATTGCTCGGTCAGTGCAGCTAGATCCGAATGGACGCTGGGAGTAGGCGCGATAGTGGCGAGTCCCCCTCCAAGAACAACCACAGACGATGTTGCCACGGCCGTCGCCTCAACAGGTGGTGCGACAAAAGAAGAAGCGCCAACACCGGACGAAGTGACCGGCGTACTCAAAGGAGGCATTGTCGCAATGACAGGCTCGTCCTCCTCTTGAGATATCGGAATCTCTTCGACAGGCGAGCCGGCACCCGAAGATGTTTCCTCTTCAAAATCAGGCACCTCCGTGTCCCCGCCAGGACCTGACACAGAGCCAAAGGGCGCATCTACACTGCCCTCCCGGAAGATGTCTTCCACTGAAAAGAAGACAAAAGGAAGTTAATATCAACATAATGTTAATTTTCCAAAAGAAGAGGCATAAAAGATGTCACACCCCGGTTCTATGGATAAGGAACCGAGCCACGTGGCAATGGCCAGCAGTGTACTTCGGCGGGCTTTCCAATCCAATGGGCCCGTCGGAGTACACTTAAGCTGTGAAGTATAATGAATTAACCTAACACATAACACAAATATACTCAATCTAAATCTCATCCACAGGCAGCAATATAAGAGCACGATAGAAGTAAATACAACGACTAATGTGTAGGAAGGAAATATCCAAATAGTATCAAGTACAAACACTAGAGTAGTCACACGGGGACAAACCCGCTAGCACAAATAGACTAGAATGAAAGTAAGCAATAAGATAACTTGGGACGGTAGCAGGTAACTAGGTAAAGATACCGTCCCAAGGAAAGAGTCACTACCAGCGATCAGGCGAAGTCCTCAGGGATGACCTCGTCCTCGGCAGTGAGTACTGCTGCTGGATAGATGCCCGGTCCGTACTCCTCCGGGTAATCCTCGTGGCCTATACCTGGAAGGGAACCAGGTCCTCAGAGGGACGTAACAAGGTACAGGAAAATAATATGCCAAGTAAACAGATAGTACAAGTGCAACAACAGGGTAAACTAGTACAACCAAACAAGTGTGACACAGTTTAAAGACAATGTTCGACACATGGGCTTTCTAATATAAAACCGTAGCTCCGGACACGGAAACACATGGCACGTACCGCAGCTCCGGGCAAAGAGTCACACGGGTGAAACAGCTACACTAGATACAGGTATAACTAGAAAATACTACATATATATAAGCACATGCAGAGTAGTCCAAATGTCTAGTAACTGTCTTCCCCTTCCCAAGCGGTCAACGATTGTGCGTTGAACCTGAACCTCTAACTACAGTCTCAACACAAGGAAATAACTCAACAGACGCGACCCTAAGGTCATCCCAGTCTCTGGTCATGATGTCAGTATCAGGATACAGGAATCTGGTACGAACACAGTATATAAGTGTGTCCTGGGGTATCGATGTACTCTGGTACGTGCATCGAGGTTCTATGAAACATCAGTAATTATTCTAGGTCGTTAAGTCGAATGTCAACACCCGGTTGTGAACCGGACACGAAATATCGAACGCCAACGTAAATACGCGCACAATGTACAAAAAAGAAATAACAATATCTGTAAACTGAAATACAGGATGGCAAGGTACACTTGCCTGCATGCGGCTGCTGAAGACGGGGATCCGGTACCTCGTCCAAGTCCTCAGGTCCCGCAATACCTAGTGAAGGGATACAAACCAGAATCAATAATCTACTTAAGACAGACAGGTGTGCTACACACAGCTACATCTAGACTCAGTCTCAAAAATTATCTAATATTTTACCGTCCTTAATTCTTTGTCTCGTGATCCGATATAATACCCATTTCGAAATAATTCACCTGCTCCCCATGTCCATCACCCTTTTAATTATTATTTTATTTTCCGTCAAAGCTTTAAACAACTAAACCACAATAACAAATGCATGTTTAATAATTTGGACATCCGTCACATTTGGCATTAACACCCGCCCTCATTTGCATGTATTACATAACCTCAATCAATTCCTATTTTAACCGCAAATACTTGATTTTAATATTTATTATCAACCATGCATATTATCCATAACCTCTATTTGGATTCAAGCCCTAGTTCTACATTAAACCCATAAGTAAATGCCTCCAACACATACTACAAAATCATATTTTCCAAGTCCTTTTTAAATCTTAATCTATCATCAATATGTCCTACTAATAAAACTTTCATACTACAACAACATGAGAACCCATAGGTGAAACCCTAGCTAATACTAACCCATCTCCATATATGTAAATAACAACCCATTATATTTGATATGTAATAAATCTGGAATTAAAAGAATGAGAGGGGGAGTCGACCTTAACGATGCAACGCCGAGGTAGGGCCGGAGAAGGTGGCCGAGGTGGTGGTAGTGGTGGTGATGAAGGAGGGAGATATGAAAGTGTTGATGGAGATGGTGAAAATGGAGGCTCGCCGGAGTGGCTGCCCTTCCTGGCCGGAGCGGGGGCTGCTCCGTCGGAGTGGACGTACGGGAGCGGGGGTCGACGTCCAGTGGCGGGGACGCACGCAGCAGTGGCCGGAGCGACAGCGTCGGTGGGAAAGGACGGCTGGCGGGAGAGTCTCAGCGAAGGTCTGCTCGCTGGAGCTGGACGCACGCGCGGGGGTTCGGCCTGGCGGTGGGGGCGGCTGGGAATGGGCGGTGCTCGGCTGCAGTAGAGCAGCTGCTGCGGGGTGCGGTGCCGGCGTCGCCTGGCCGGCGTTGGCCGGAGGGGTCGGGCCGGAGGGGTCCTCCTCAGTGAGAAGAAGAGTGATGGAGGAAGAAGAGGAAGAATGAAGAAGGAAGAAGGAGAAGCTTCCTTTGCATGGAGAAAAAGAATGAAAGAGGAGAGAGAGATTTTTATGGGGATTAGGGCCGGTAGGTTTGGTTGAGGGTGGGGTGTAGGAGTCACTTTATAGGGGAGTGTGTAGGTTTGAATGGAGGGTTGGGATCATTCCTTGTAAAATGGGTGGATAAAATTTTACATGGATAGGATGAGGTTTCTTCAAGTGAGGAATAGGTGGGTGAGATTGGGACCCTATATTGGGACCCTCTTAAATAATCATGACCAATAGGATGTTGCCAACAATTTAATAATTGTGAATAAGCCCCCGTAAATTCGGGAAATTGTATGGACACATGAAATGACGCAAAAATTGCGGAGAAAAATATATTTAAAAAATTGTCATGGTGAGGGGGTGTTGCGCGTTAGGCGCGGGTCTAATTAGAAGGGCATTGGGATTAATTTAGGATTAAAAATAGAATTTACAAAGTTGATAAATCTCGATTTAAATAGAGATAACGTGTCCCGTGAATTTAATTTAATTGGGGCCCGTGGGGTCAAAATTCTGAAATGACGCAAAAGCCAAAAATGGTGGGGGCTTGGAGTCGGTCTTGGACCCTTTAATTGGTCCGGCTCAACGGGTTAAGTTGGTACCCCAAAATCGAGGGTAATGACACAGGTGTCCGACACGGAATTAAATATGGGTTACGATTTTCGGAATGTTGCGCAACTAATTTAGAGCACACAAAAAATTGATTTTAACAGTCAAAAAAGTCCAGTGCCTAATTTGGTGAGTTGAGTCGAGAGTACAATATTTATACGGAATTTATGGGCTGATAATGGGCTCCGAATAACTAGACAAGGATAGGGTGTGCCAATGGTTTTAATTAATCGGATTTAATTTCCAGATAAATTTCCTCTACTCTAAACCTCAACATCTGTCATCAAAATTTTCCAAAACCACTCTGACTATCTACAGAATAAATCGAGAGAGTTTACAAAAGACGGCATTTACCCATGGCCAATGGTATATATGTCGCGTCTGCGGCCAGTACATCTAAATCATTTCTTAGTGATGCTAGGCAAGCTGTCATACCTGGAGAAGGGGGTGCGCTAACAGACATCGGCAGGTACTCTTCCGAATCTTTGCCGAGATCCACTTGAGGTTCACCAGGTGGAATCTCGCTGGGTGCACCTACAGACACGGCAGGGGTCTCTCCCGATGCTGATCCGGATAAAGATATCCTCATTCGGCTCGGCCCCGAAGGCGATCTCGTTCCACTACCTAAAGCGGTAGCAGTGACAGCAGCCTCCAACAGGAATTCTCCGGCACAACCAGCTAGAACATTAGAGGGTCCCTCTCTAAAAGGCGAGGAACCTCCAATCAAAGAATCATCCCCAACTTGGGGAGATGCAGGCTCACTTCCAGGAGCCTCATTACCGGGAATTCGGAGAGGACGAGTAACCATCTTCTTCTTTCTCTTGCGAGGGGAAGTCTCCTTCGGAGCAGGAGCCCTTCGCTTCCCAGAGATTACCAAAGCCCCTGCAGGCGGAGGTACTTCACCCCTCGGTACCTTCAACAGAGGCTCATCTGGATTGACGGATTCCTCACCCTCGTCAGAAGAAACCGAGGGGACTTCGACTCTTCCCCCAGGCTTGGAAGAGGGCACCCTAAAACTTCCATGCATATCAAAATTGCGATGGAAGGTGTTCGTTGCCACATAGAACTGGGCATACGAGTGGAGAATGCGCAGCTCCGTGGAGAGTGAAATGACGGGCAAGGTAAAAATTGCTTCAGTGCAACCCATGATGAAGTATCGCCATCCTCTCGCTCCATCAATGAGTCCGCCTCTGGACCTGAAGCTGGTGACGGTGTTACCCACATGCAGCTGGTCGTACCCGAATTGTCTGGCAAACCGACTAGGCAAGTAGGGCTCGAAGAAGCAATGGTCTTCACTTCTGTATAGTAGATGGGAAGGTCTAATGCAGACCAACCAATTAAAAGCCTCAGGAGAAAGAATGATCTTCCCGTCGCCTATATCCTAAAGTCTGATCCCCTGTTGATTGAGATGTACAGGGGGGACAGTACAGAAGAGCTTCCAATTGTGACTGAAATTCAGCGCCCGCCGACAGTCTATAACTGTGGTCACATTCCAGGAGGAATTCTTGTAGTTCAACAAGAAACTACCCCCCGAGCTACTGCCAGAGCCAGGAGATATCACCCTGGGGTTATGGAGAATTAACCATCCCATCAGATACAGTTACGGTAATTCTACCCTGGAAAAGCTATCACGCGGAGTTTCATCGGCGAGCAGCCCGTCAGTCATGGCCCTCAGGCCAGCTTGTATGCGGCACACCATGGCAGGGAGCAAGCCCAGTCTTGCCCCAAACACCAGACGCACTGCAGGCCATAGCGTGTTACAGTAAATGCGGTCCGCAGATGCGATGCCGGGTACCACCAGTCGGCGCAGCCATATGGAGAGGAAGCCAGCCAGTTAAGCTTCCCTGGACAGAGGACTGCGGCAATGACTCAAATAACTATAGGCCTTAGTGCCTACAGGATACTTTCCTATCCCTTCGTCGAGGATCCAGTCCGGAGCCCCAGCGTCTTCCATGAGATCGTCGACTACCTGAGCATTAAGCACGCTCAGAGGATTCAAAGGCTAATCCTTGCCTTCTAATACCTTCTCTGGCTTGGCAGTCCTGGACCGGTGAAAGAAGAGGTAGGACGTCCATTTATTGATGTGAACCAAATCTGAAGGCTCTCCATAAAAAGCGGTGCAAGCAAGGTAGTGGCACATCAGCTCCTGGTACACTTCCACTACCCGAGGGTCTGAATCCCCCAACTCCCGGTTCGTGGGATCATACTCTTCATATGGAGTATCCCCCATCGGCAGTCTCGAGATCTCTGCCATCTCGTGGAGGGCCAATCCCAACTCCCCCAGTAGAGTGGCAAAAGTCCCGGTGAGCGAGATATATCGCTCCATCAGCGCCAGAAACAGGTTGGGGTTGAGAGGTAACCCAACACTGGTGGCACTCACAGTTGCAAACAGACCAATGCCCTCCAGCTCGGTCTGAAAATGCTTCAGGGCCCATTCAGCTAAGCGAGCCCATCGAAGATTTGTAGGGGTGATCCACCCACTTGTCCGAGAGTTTACCTTAGGGTATACTCCCCTGTGCCCCATGAAATCATTGCAGAAAGTCGATAATTGGACTGGCTGGATCACTAAACTGTCTTCACTCGGGACACTGCCCGGGTACAGTCCCCTGAACGTCGTCACATTGTCGGAAGGGCGGCTGACAAAAGACCCCTGGTCAGCTCATTTCAGATGAAATATCTTCCCCGGCCTGCCGTGAAGATCGGGAGTCAGCGTCCACGACATCCTCCTGGGATGTGTAGCATGGAAGAATGCCGAGATGGGATAGTCTCTCAGCATCTTGGGCAGATACAAAACCAAGTTCCCGGCAGGGAAAACCCAGAGTTCTTTCTTGGGCTTCGTCTGGGACTGCTTGTCAATCATGTCCCCGAAGAGGAAATACGGCTTTATGTATTGGTCCCCGTCTATATACGTTAGGGGCTCTCCGTTGATCATGTTCAGCAGCGTTCGCTCGCCCTGAGCCGATATCAAAATTTCTCTTCCTTCGGGATACTGGGGTCCAGAGATGGTAAATGTCATGTGGGACAAATCCTCCAGGTAGTTGGAGTGCAGCATCCCGGCGGCAGAACCGATCACATCGGCTAGCAGAGATGCATGCAAGTTAACTGCAAGAGTGCAAGAAAAACACATCAGTTCCTATAACTAGACATTACAGATCTTGCAGCATATGCCAAAAATTAACAGTCTATGCTTTATGCCAAGACTGGCAGTATACGCAAAGTTTTCGACAGTCTGTGTTTAACGCCAGACTGCCAAATTTTGAGTTATTACGCCAGAATTTCTATTCCTGCGTAACACTCAAATTATATAGTATACGCCAACTTTCGACAGCCAAAGCTTTTACGTCAGACTGCGAAAATATGGAGTTTTTGCGCTGACACATTAGAAATATGGGCATAAAAGATGAAACATCTATGTGCATCATCTTCCTCGAAGAGGCTATCAGCACAGAAGACGACCTAGCGCATTCACGTACAACATGTGCGAAGGATTTTCAGTCTTTTTTTTGTCCCAAGAGCTCTACCTTTAAGGCCGGGTGCACTGCTCGTCGGCGGGACACTTCGCTCAGAATGAAGCTCACCTTGCCCGACTGAAGACGCTCTCGCTTGAGCAGAAGAACGAGAAGAAGAATCAACCTTCTTTCCCTTAGAAGAGGAGAGTTGTTTCGAGGCCATTACAGGAAACCTTGAAGGCTCGGAGAAGAAACGAAGAAGAACTCGAACAGTCGAAGGCTTTCTTTCGCAGAAGACGGATGAAAAAAAAATTCTCTCAGAAACTTGGGGTATATATAGAGTTCGGATGGACTCCTCGAATCCCGAACCAAATCTCATAATTAATATTCGGTTATGATTGGGTACTACGTCAGCCTATTACTTAGAGAAGGCGGACAGTCAGCGAATTTGAAAAGTTTTCGTACGAGACAGGTTCGTGGTTTTTACGCTAAGGAGCTTTCTACGCTCGACGGCTACAGATCTACGGTTTTACGCTCAGAGGCTATAAGTCTATGATTTTACGCCCGGATGCTCTCATGCTCAGCAGCTTTTATGCTCGAGCGGCTACAAACCTACGACTTCACGGTCAGCAGCTACAAATCTATGATTTTACGCTCGGTGGCTTTTTACGCTCAGAGGCAACAGATCCACAACTTTACGCTCAGAAGATTTCCTTTTCAGAAGCTACAAATCTACAGTTCTACGTCCGGATGCTCTCATGCTCAGCAGCTTTTACGCTCGAGAGGCTACGAACTTATGATTTTACGCTCATCTACAGTTATACATCTATGACTTTTCGCATATCTAAAAAATACGCAGGCCAGAGTACAGTACATCTGAACAATTCTCAAGGCGGTCAATTACAAGGGTTCATACAGAAGATACTCCTTCTTGACCTCAAAATATCCCAAGTACCCAAAGCATACAGAGTTCAACATTGAAAGTTACTCTTCTTCATGGGTCGATTCGAAGTTCATCCAGAATCCAGTCTGAATATTTTTTCTACAGTTCAAGATGGCGACTCAGTTTTTGACATCCATTTCTCGCCCTGTTCCAAGGGATTTTTGAGAAACCATGCTTGAAGATGATAGTCTGAACAAGGATTCTGTTTTATCAGAAATAACAGTTCAGAATCGTACGCGGTTCCTCATTCCTGACAGCAGGATAGTTCGAACACTCGACTGCTAAGCGGCTTTCTGCGCATCCTTAGTTATGCGTAAAAGACAGGACAGGACCTAGCACTCTTTCTAAACAGAGTCAGCGTAAAGTATCAGACGTGTCAAAGCTACACATATTCAGACTTCACAGTAAAAATATATGACAAGATGATCATATGCACAGAAGAAAGACGATTTTTATTAAAGCATGATTACATATGAGGGAAATCCAGTCTACAATGGTTTTTCTTCATTTTCATGATCACATATGAAGGAAATCCCGTCTACAAAGGACTTTCTCATCGTCGTCTGAAGATCATGCCCAGAATCTGTTCTGCCAGGTTCTCGCATGGGCGGAATTCTTCATCCATCTTCTCCAGCAGTCAGTCAGTTCTCGCAAACTGACTGACATGAAATGATCAACGGCGGGAGGATACAAAATGGGCCTAGACCCATCCTCCAATACAGGAAAGCAGGATCAATCTGCTTTCCTGCGTCCAGCGCCGTGACATATTGAGTTGAGATATTTCACCCAACTCAATATCGGACGGCAGCTAGTTTGCCTGCCCTCGTCCACGAGTAACGGAAGAAGATACATCTTGCAAGCTGTGTGGTCTAATACGACCCTTCCTCTCTCCCGAAGAACCGTCATACAAAGTTGCTGATTATTCCGAGCAGAGGAGGCTATGATATCCTTTCATGATCCATCGTTGCAGAGGACATTTGCTCGAAGACGCCATCTTTTTCGGCTCCTTACATACTGGAAGAACATGGTCTCCTTCTTCCTCAAATTGACCCGACGAACTCCGGCCATCATCTCTGTGTGGTGAAGGAAATGTGGGAAGAACTCCTCAGCATTTTTATAGGCGAAAGAGATCACACCGATCCCCAATAACTCCGCCATAAAGTCAGCCTTGAAAGAACGTGTCAGACTTGACCGTTTCAGGCTCCATTCAGAGCGTTTCAAATTACGAGGAATGTTTCATGCTTCATTCAAAGCGTTTCAAATTACGAGGAATTTAAAAGCTTTGAAGGGGGTCTTGTAGAAGCATGAAAAATACGCTGGATAGCTCTACGCAGCATGTTGATGCAGGGCGGCGTAAAACAGAGGACCTCAGAGCCATCAAACGTGCAATATAGCTTTTTCGCTGAGCACAGCATAAAATATAGGCTCAAGAACCATCCGCGTAATGCAGTATGTCCAGGCTGCTTCAGCGTAAAAAGGGTGCTACATCGCCTTTATGGCGTAGAATTCATCCGCTTTTAATACAGCACTAAAGTGTACGAGGAATGCTTTGTATTCTTCGAAATGAACCTATCAGATCATGCAATGAACCTAACGTCTGGACTCCTGACAAAGAGTACTGCACGACTACCCAGGCGACGGCTATAATGATGGCGCGACACTGCAACCCAGGCTGTTATTTACTGCCATTTCCTTGGCATAAACCGCTTTTACGCATACAAAGGAATACGCTGCCTAGTTTTACACAGGCAGATGTGAGCTGTTTACGCTTCACAGAAGACAAACAGCCTACCACGTCAAAAGCTGCTCTTCGTACAGGGCTCGAGGCACGTCTCTATATTTAATACGCAGAGCGGTGACAGGTTCTCGAGGCACCTCTCTGCATTTAATGCATAGAATACTGACAAATGCCCGAGGCACGTCTCTGCATTTAATGCGCAAAAGGGTGGCAGACCTTCAAAATACGCCTCTGCATTTAATGCACAGATAATGGCGGATCTCTGCATTTAATGCAGGAGATTTAATTAAATGTCACCTAACCGTCGTTTAGTGACATCCCCTTTGCGTAAACTGCTTTTACGCATACAAAGGGATACGCTGCCCAGTTTTACAAAGGCAGACGTGAGCTTCTTACGCTCCACAAAAGACAAGCAGACTGCCACGTCAGCAATTACTCTTCGTACAGGATTTGAGGCGCGTATCTGCATTTAAGGCGCAAAATGATGGCAAATCTTCAAGACACGCCTCTGTATTTAATGTGCAAGATGGGGGCAGATCTTCGCATTTAATGCAAGAGATTTGATTATATCTCCAAAAGCTGTAATTTTGGCTAAGACGTCCATATCATCTCGGCTTCTACGCCCACTCGGCTTCTACGCTCACTCAGCTTCTACGCCCACTCGGCCTCTATGCCCACTCGGCCTCTATGCCCACTCGGCTTCTACGCCCACTCGGCTCCTACGCCTACTCGGCTTCTACGCCTACTCGGCTTCTATGCCTACTTGGCTTCTACGCCATGGTGACAGTTATTGGCTTCTACGCCAACCTCTTCTACACAAAGGATAACTACCTACGTGGCTTCTACGCCGTGATCTTCGCAATAGTTATGCGCGTTGTCCCTTAGTTGGACATGCGTCACACGCTCATTCAAAAGGTCATCTATAAGCGGGCAATGGTTATTATAACCGTCGTATAAAAGGGTGCTGTACTTTCATCTACTCGGTTTCTATACCGACTGAGTGGTCACTGTCACTAAAACTCTATAAATAGAGACCTCTATCAACAGAGGATAGGGGGAAAGAATTGGAGGTCGACAAAAAGAGGAGAAATTGGGAGAGAAAACGGTCGAGAGAGAGAGAGAGCGAAGAATCCATAGCTCAGGCAAAGAGAAGTGATCGACGACTTTGGCATCGGGCATCCACTCTCTTTAGCAACCTTCGAAGCTGCTTACTATCTTCTACGGCACTTCTTCATCATCGTGTGGTCCAAGGGACAAAGTGATCAACTACAGATCAGACTCCTATAGCAATATTTACCCAGATTAAATAAATTATACTCGATATCCTCGTATAGGATTAAATTGTACAATCTTGTTTGTAAATACCGAAGAAGGACGGGTTTTCGTATAAAACCTCGTTTCCCACATATTATCTTTCGTTTATTTTATCAAAAAACAGTACATTCAAGGCAAGGATAAGCAATCAACCACAGAAATTTATCTTATCAGTTAGGCAACTCAGTTCAAAAGTTCTAGCATGTTAGGACTGTACTTCGTCGAGCCACTATCTGAAATATTAGTACAAGTCAGGTTAACTCGATACGATGAGCTATTCTCAGTATTATTAGTACAAGTCTGGAGTCAGGAGTTCAAGATTATCAATAACAATACAGTTCATGTTCAGGGAGTTCCATGTTCTAGCAAGTTGTCACAATCAGGTTATATAAGCATTTAGAGAAAATTTGTATTCAGGTGAGTTTAGCAAAAAATTCTAAGCAAGGAAAGCATTGATCACAAGAAAATATCAAGAGATGTTAAACTACTACAAGTGTCAAAGGCACATGGGATAAATTGGCCGCATGTAACAGGCTGGCCGCATACAACATACTGGCCGCATGTAGGGAACTGGCCCATGTAAACTCAGGCCGCATACTAGGGTCAAGCCGCATACTATAGTCTGGTCGCATACTATATGCAAAGCCCACTCCTTGGTTAAAGTGCTGAGTGACGGTTCATTAAATGCATGCCAGGGTCGTGAGTGACTGAAGTAACAAAAGTGACTGACAAGTGACAGGCTATAAAGTGTGTCAGAGAAAATAGAGAAAAGTCATGAAAATACGTGCAAGATCGGTGACGATCCATATGTCAAGGAGAAGAGAACATTTCTCCCTTGCCGCATACATCGAGGACGCTTGCTCAGGAAGGCTGCATGCTTGGTTTGGTCGCACAAATACTTCAGGCACATGCACAAGAGTTCTGTAACTTAGACTTTTTCAAGCACTTAGTTTTTAAAACTCCAGTATAAAACAGTCATGTGCCCAACAAGATTGGCACATGTTGCAAAGGAATGAGGCGGAGAGGGAAGGCCGCATACAATATGCTGGCCGCATAACCATCTTGGCCGCATAGAGTCTCTTGGCCGCATAAAGTCTTCATCGTCCCAAATCAGCAAGTTCTGCCATAAAATTCCAAGTTTTCTCGAAATATTGTTTCCTCCAAGAAATTCTCATATAAAATCCATATCCAGAGAAATAAAGTTCAAAACTGCATGAAATCGAGTGCTCCTCAACATGGAACTACTAGTTTTATAAAACAACAAGTTTTAGTAGATCAAAACCAAGAAAACTTATGGAAACTCCAAACTTTAAACTCAGATCAACTCTAACCAAGCCATCAAAGCTGAAAGTACAAAGAAGTAAACATGCAAAGGAACTCATAGAGAACAACATAAAACAATAATAATGTAAGAAACTAAATAAAAGGCAAAATAGCAAGTTCTTCCTCATTGGCAAGGTGTACTTGTCTAAACCCACTACTAAACTACTACCACTACTAAACCAAGGGGTAGGAAGGCTGGCCAGGGGGATGGGGTGCTCTCGGCTAGGGAAGAGGAGAGGGAAGAGGAAATGAAAAGGAGGAGAAAAAGAAAGAATAAGGAAGAGAGAGAAAGAGAGGGGTTTATATAATGATGGTGACTAGCACTATCCATCAAACTAGAAATTATACAAAAGCTGCTAGAAGATCCAAAAAAATATATGGAAAGCAATTATACAGCAAAAGCACACATACATACCAGATATAAAATAAAATAATAATAAAATAGTGAGACGGGTCACACACTATTTTTATAAAAAATTAGTTAAATAGTGAAGAATTTATAAACGACTTGGACAACTCAATTTTGAGCAATTTTTAAGCTGCGTTATATTAGTAGAGATGGTTGTTAGAAGTTTTTTGTACCAAAATATTCCATCCAACAAAAATATTTTGGTCAAATATCCCGCTGTAACCTCCGTATCCTGAAATTCTAGCTTAAATATTGTTATTAGGTTAATTTGGCCATTGAGATTTTTTCTATAATTTTTTTGGTTAATTAAAAACTAGTAACACTAATTTTTTAGGACTTTTAAGAATTTATTTTAGGATCAAACATAATTAAAAATGTCCCAAAGTTTTATTTTATGTTCTAAATAGTCAAATATATTTTCTAGAATTTTTTGATTATTTTTAGCATTTATTTTGAGTTAATTATGAAAAACTGAATTAAAAACTATATTCTAAAAAAACCCATAAAAGTAATTATCCTGCCCAGTCAGCCAACAAGGGCCCGCCCGTCAGCATCCCGCAGCCAACAGTACTGGGCTCGCCTGTCATGACCCGCGAGTGTGGGTGAGGGAGAAATCGGTCCGAGCCGAGTCGAGCCGAGCCGAGCCGAGTCCTAATCTGACTCGGACTCAGCCGAGCCAAGCCGGGCCGAACTCTGGCCATCCGATCTGGGCGGGAGTGCCTGGATGGACGCCACGTGTCCCCCTTTAGCTGCGGCTCGTTCTCTCTCCTCTCTATATATAGTATTAAAGTTATAATTTCTAGGGTTTTCTTTTAGCCGATTTTGGAGAATTGTCATATAGGATTTTCTTCATCTTCCAGGAGCCATTACTCATAGCTTCGGACTCCAAATATGGCCCAGTTTCTTGTGTTAGAACCATATTGAGGTTAGTTTTTTGAATATATAAATTGTTTCACGAAATTATGAATATTACATTCTGGAAAATTCGTAGAGCATAGCATGTCCGAAAATAAATGCGTCTCGGTGTTTTCACTATTTTGGGAGAACCAGAAATCAGAATCATAAACTGTTTGAAGTTTCGAAAAGCTAATATCGAGATAATTAACATATGTTTTTCCCAGAATTTTATTCAAAATATTTATGTGCTGTTAATTCTGTAGAACTCTAGGTTAGCAATCAACCACCGTTGCATAATGCGATTTTGTATGTGCAATAATTTCCAAACAAATTTGAATCCGGATGAACCATAAATTCTAGCATATTTATGATGCTGAAATCTACAAAAAATCATGCATGAAAGTCAAGTTTGCATCGATTGACTTTTTGGTTAACAGATCGCCTCGATTTGTGTGCCATGAGTCTCGAGTGGATAAAATTTAGTTTCTTGGACAAAATTTAGGAATTAAACTAAAAATTAGAATAATAAGATTAAAATAGAATTTTAGAGTAATTATTCATGAATTAAATAAATTAAAATAACTTATCTTTTGACATGGTAACATATCATACATAGGATTTGGACTCTGAATTATGACCTGATCTAACCACAGCTAAGGACCACAGGCGAGTACATTTTTATGATTACTTTCAGTGCTTGATAGTCTCTATAATACATGATTAGTATTGATTATTTAATTCTTGAAACTTGTTACACGGATTAGTATGATGGATTCTTATTATGAGATACGTGACTGTTCTGGATTATTGTTATTTCTTCGTGACTGGTTTAGAATCCATGTTGTACTCCTGGGGAGGGGAAATACTTAGTGGATGTGTGAACTACCATTTCTATTCCATGGTCTTACTGGAATAATTGCAGCCATGCACGACACGTATGGTTTGCCGAATTTTACCCCTTAGTCGTTCACATGTCAACAAGGTATTTCAAATCATATAGAGTAGTTGTTCCTATCTATTCTTCCATATATTGCAGTTATTTATTTGTTTCTTGGATTTATTGTACTACATCTTTGCTATGACAGGACTTTAGCATTTAGTTATTCTAATTGCCTTATTGAGATTTCAGTTTTGTTGCTATCATATATTCTTTACTATTTATTATCTTATAGCTTCTACCATGTGTTGGAACTGTTTTTACTGTGATGTACTCGTTCCTTTCCTGACTGTTAACCATATTTTAGGTGACTACGATGAGGATGCAATCTCTATACATTATGGACCGTATGCTACCGACATAATAGAACCTGGTCTTGCCCTTCCGGAGGATCAGGGAGAGTTAGCAGCTCAGATACCGTCTGAAATGGAATAGTTTAGTAGAGTAGTTGATTCTGTTAGTTATTTTGGACTGGATTATTCTCCGATAATTTTTTTAAAGTATTTTGAATATTGTACATTGGATATTTAGTTTTGGGGAGACTCCTTGGACCCGCATCGAGACTGTTATTTCATTATTATCTTGGTATTTTTATTTAAACTAGTGCCTGTGATTGAGTATAGTGTGGAGATGAATATATAATGTGAGTTATAGATTATATATGTGGCTTATAGTACAACGTTCTACCATCGATACTGCAGCATAGGATAGGCTTGGCCACGTATTCGTATCCGAAAAATGGGTGCAAGTCGTGACACCCGCTAATTACTGATGAAGTGGTCCCTGAGTGGGTTCGGGTTGGCCAGGCCTAGGACTGGACGTAGGATCAGATCGCCGACCAGGTCGATCTGGATCTACATGATTGGGCAGTCGGATCTGGTTCGATCCTGATTTTGGGTCGGACCGGTCTGAACCGGACTTACGGACCGCGAGCATCAACCTAATACAAATTCAGATTATATGTGGGTTAGAACAGATCGACCTATTAACCATACCCAGGCCGATTTAGTACAGATTTGAACGTGTCTAATCCGGCCAGCCCGGACAATACACACCTTGATGTGTAGGAAATGAAAGAGTTACAAAAACTCGTTTACCATTTACTGATAAAGGCTCGTGAGAAGCAATGAAGAAACACATAAACATACTGTTGCACACCAAAAACAACAATCACAAACAGTTTCTAAGATGGAAAATCTGAAAAAAAAAAAGAGAAAATTGCATACATAGCATCATAGTTTACGTTAATTTTATCCAGAGCATCAAATGTTTAAAAAAATTATCCAAAGTATCAAAACGCCTATCAGATGGGCATTTTTTTTATTTTTTAACATTATTTTTACGTTTTACTTTCTCTACGGTTTAATGCCGTTAACGAGAAAAAATAATAATAGGAAAAGGAAAACGCACCTTGGAAGGGCATTTTCTCCTGAGAAAATGCCCTTCTCAAAGGCGTTTTCCTTTTTCTATTATTTTTTTCGTTAATGCTCTCCCACTCTCTCTCACTCACATCTCTCTCTCTCTCTCTCTCTCCCTCTCTCTCTCTCTCTCTCTCTCTCTCTGGTCTTTTTCTCCCTCTCCCCCTCCCTGTCACTCTCTCTCTCAACTCTCACACTCTCTTTCAACCCTCCCTCTATCTCTTAACTCTCTCTCTCTCTCTCTCTCTCTCTCTCTCTCAACTCTCTTATCTCTCTCACTCTCTTCTTTCTCTGTTTGCTTATTATTTCTCACCTCTCCCTTCTGTCTTTCTTCTGTCACCTCTCTATCTCTCAATCCTCTCTCACTCTCATCCCTTTCTCCATCTCTGTCACTCTCATCCCTCTTTCCCTCTCTTTACTCCCTCTCTCCCTTTCACTCTCTCTTTTTTCCTGTAAGCTATCTACACAAGCTAATACTAGTAAACTTTTTTTTTACACTAGGTAACGTTCATCTGTACACTAGGTAACGTTAAATTTGTAACTTTTAAATTTAAATGGTTAAATTTAGCTCTATATATATCACTCATTTATTTTCTATATCTCATTCACTATTTTTCTTCACCATATTCTTTCTGACTCTCTTCACCATATTTTTCTCATACTCTTATAAAACAACCGATGAATTCAGAAGCCAAATTCAAGTCAGAAGATAATTTCAACCATTGTCTCCTACCATCTTCTTCTAAGCTATTTTCTGACATCCCTCTGTAATTCTGAATTCATATGAAAGTCTGTTGACTTATATGGATCAAAATTTTGTAATAATTTGCTACCATGGAGGTATACTAGATGGATTATCTTACCAAGGAGGTAATACTCATCTTATTACCACTTATCAAAATATCACATTAGCTAGTTTGCGTAGTATCATCTGTGATCGCTTTTCCATAAGTTATGAATTTACAATAAGGTGGTTTTATGAAGATACGTTTATAATAGTAGATTGTGAAGAAACATGAAATTTTATTGTTCAAAGTAATTTAGTTTCATCTTGTATTAAAATTTACATCATTCCATCACTACCAAATATCGAAACAATTATCATTTTAATTAGTCAACATTTTTGTGATAACCAAGATTTTAATGCTAGTCCTAATTGTATAAATCACACTGAACTGAACTCTGATACTGAAAACAATGATGTTGACGATGAAAAAAGTTATGATTTGGTTAAAAATTTAGAATATTATTTAGATGATAATGATGCTAATATAGTTGGTTGCATTCCCGGATTAATTATTGGCAGAAAATTTGATTCTCCTCAGGATTTTCAAAATTTTATTAGCGACCTAGCAATTATATATAAATTTAGTTGTTCATCTAAACATAACAATCATCAAAGAATAGTGTATACTTGTGATTCTTCAAACTATTGTTGGAGAGTATACGCTAAAGCTAATGGTGATGGTAGTACATTTAAAATTCATAAATTTGATGGTAGACATTCATGTTTAGGTGGATTTATAGGAGGACATCATCCACTGGCCACTACTGCATGGATAAAAAATAAAATAATTGTTAAAATTAGATATAACAACTCGTATAGTTTGACACACATTGTATATGATATACTTAGAGAACATCATATACATATTACATATTCTAAAGCTTGGAGAGCTAGGAAACTTGCATTATCTGATATTAACGATAGTTACGTTGATGTATATGGTAGTCTCGAGAAATATTATTTTAAAATTATGGAAACAAATCCCAGTAGCAAATATTTTTTAAAAATAGTAGGAAATAATGTCTTTCAAAGAATATTTATTTTTTTCAAGGCTTGTACGGATGGTTTCTTAAGTTGCTATTTACCTGTTATTAGTATTGATGCTACTTTTCTTACATCTAGATTCCAAGGTAATTTATTTGTTGCTTGTGCTCACGATCCAAACTACCAACTATATCCTATTGCTTATTGTGTTGCTGAGAATAAAAAAATTGAGTCGTGGACATGGTTTTTAAACTGTTTGAAAATATCTTTCAAAAGTTATTTTGAACGATGAGATAGTATTTCATTTATATCTCATAAGCAGAAAAGATTAATTCGTGGAATACGAACAGTTTTCTAAACTCTCCCCACTTTTTTTGTATTCAACATTTAAAACAAAATTTGAGAAATCAATGTCCTCGTACACCTACATATCTACAATGGTTAGACAAACTTGTCTGATGTTATAATGAGGTTGATGCGAATGGTTGGTTCAAAACAATAAAATCTGCTGATGTAAATATTTTTAATTGGATTTTAGGGTCAAACGATAAAAATCGTAAATTTTCTCACTGGATAATAGCTTATGCACTATGACCACAATTAGATATTAATACTTTGAACATTGCTGAATATTTTAATAATTGGATTAAAGGTTTGCATGACAAACCAATATCAACATTGCTTGATGGTATTAGAGAAAAAATAATAACACTTCATGACAAGCATCGAACAAATGTTAAAAAGATGGAAACATACTTTTATACAAGAATGATGAACACTATGGCATGTATTATGAGAGAGTCACACCATTTTCAGTTATGGCATTTTAATAACAATAAATTTGAAATATGGGGTTATGAAACAAGTAGATATTATATGGTTGAACTAGACCGTAAATATTGTACATGTGGTCGGTGGCAACATACTCTACTACCATGTGAACATGCTTGCTTTACATATCATTCTTCTAATGCACCAGTTAAAAGTTATTATCATGTTGAATTTTCTGTTGTAACACTTAAAGCTGTATATATGCCATGTATGGAACCGATTCTAGTCTCCTATACTCCTCAAAATGAACCGGTAAGAAGTCAAATTAGAGTAATACTTCTTGGGCGTAAAGCTGGCAGACCGAAGAAGAATCGTATAATGATAAGAGAACCGTCGATAAGAGATCTTTGTTGCAGTAATTGTGGCGGTTTGGGACACAACAAAAGAAATTGTAGAAACCAACCGAGGTAATGAATATTATTATTGTATCTTTTTTGAGTGATTATTATTCTAATTTTATATTATTAAAATATTGTAATTGAAGTAGTTAAACTTGGAAAGAAATAAAATTCATATTGTTGAGATTTATAGACCAACAAAATCTTATGATACATGAATTTTTGGAGAAATTACTACCCTCCTCTGTTATCCCTTCTATAATCTTTACGATCTAGTCGCCTAAGATCTAACCTATCTCTCCTTTCCTCTGCACGTTCTGATGGTGGCAAATATAATTGGGAGGCTAGATCATGGATGGCTGAGCCAAACAACGAAGAGCCAGTCTCCTGAAGGTAATAATTCCAATCAAAGTTATGAGAAGCAGCCTGTGGCGTGCCTTCGTAACTCTGGGAAGTGCCCCCGTTAATCTGAGATATGCTCTCGTAACTCTGGGATGTGTCATCATAATGTCGCGGCACACCACCATAAGGATGTGAATAGCCTTCATAATGTTGTGGCATACCCTCATAAGTCGGTGACATGCCAACGTAATATTGTGAAGTGCCTGCATAAAGTTGTGAAGTGCCTTTGTAATGACATGTCATGCCCTCGTAACTCAGTGAAATGCCAGCGTACTATTGTAAAGTTCCCTCGTAATGATGTGGCATGCCCTCGTAAACTTGGGATGTCCCCTCACCAACCTGTTGGGGACGAGCTTGCGCGTTGCTCGAACTAGCTCTCCGATCACGTGTCCTACGAGGACGTACCTGCCTCTGCCTGACGATGCCTACAGGATGACCATCCGGTATATCTAATGGAGTCAAATGGGGCCCCAGCGGTGCTCGTAGTAATTTTACATTACTCCCTAATACCCCAGTTGGATCACCGTCTGGGCCTTCGGCTATCTCAGTCAGTTATTCCGTCTGAATATGTAAATCCATACTCAATAACATATAAAAGTAATATATATAAAGATGATAATTTATAGAAAAAAGGAACACATACCAACATATTTACACGTTTACTCCTCTCACACAAGCTATAATCATTTATAGCTCGTGCCTGGAACCGAGGCTCTTCAAATTGATATATTCTATTTTGTACTAGAGGAAATCCATACAATTGTAGAAAATCTTCAGTACCTACCACTACAAAATCCCAACACAACTTCAATGTAAGATCTAATACCTTATAATTTATCTCAAATACACCTTAACTTACCATCTGTCGTCAATGTCATCAATTCGGACATGTGTTTCATGCCATGCGTGATCAATCTAGAAGGCCAACCAAGCATATATGTACGGGCTAGCTCTTCCAGATTATATTTGGTACGGCTAGAAGGCAAAGGCTCCTGGGGTATCATCTGTTTTAGTCCGAGCTGTCGCATAACCCGATCAGCTGGATGAAACATGATACATCTATTGTATATGATATAATACCTATGGAGACTCCTGGCACGTGCACTATCTATCATTTCTTGTGGTATACTAAGTGGTAGACAAACAACCTATGTGACATTCAACAAGTAATAAATAATAGGCATAAAATAACATCTAAAATTTTAATTTAATAATTACATACTTACATCATAGACGGTTAATGTGTCAAATCGATGTCGATAAATAGAGACCACCCTTGTCATATAATGCTGATAATCTATATTTTGAGTATTCTAACGAATGCCTCCTGGCCAGACTACTTTTTTAGCTCTACATGTACTAAGTGGTCTACCAATCTCGGAGTGCTCGTAACACCATAACTACAAAGAAGAACACAAATAAGGGGCAAATAAATATAACATAAATTATTAATTGCCGATAAATAGAACACCAGAACTATACTAGAATGCTGATACCTGTAAAACTGTTAGACATCCATTTTTTTTTGTCGTTCTACCATTTGATACCTTACTTACAAAAGACGTCATTGAGTGGTATAAATATGCTAACACTGCTTTACCCCATCTGTGTATTATGAGCGTACCCAAATCTTCAAGAAATGTTAGCAGTCGCACGTTGATCATATTTCCCGTGGCGTCGAAAAAAATGACCCGCATAGACACATTAAGTAAGCTCTAGTGCAGCATATTACCTAAAAACATAATTGAATATTGATACCAGCTACATTAAATAAATATTAACAATAATTAATATAGAAAAACAAATGCCTGTGAATAATTAACAGAAACTGTTGTAGAGCCAATTTTATCAACATGCATAAAAGTAGACTGGAGCCAAGTGAGTCTGACAGTGATGGTGTCTCCAATGTCATATGGTGGCTCCACACCAAGATATTCTCTAATGAGATCTTTTGGATCCAAATTTTTGTTAAGATATATAGGTAAACCATCGATAGGTAACCCCAGAATCTGTGTCACATCCGCTAATGTGATCGTCATCTCT
The DNA here is from genome assembly GCA_036927795.1 of Iris macrosiphon. Taxonomy (NCBI): domain Eukaryota; kingdom Viridiplantae; phylum Streptophyta; class Magnoliopsida; order Asparagales; family Iridaceae; genus Iris; species Iris macrosiphon. The sequence goes on from JAYESA010000004.1 coordinate 186,109,128, forward strand.
CCGAAGGACAGCTAAAATATGTTGCGTATTGGCCACCATCGCGCAATGATACTTAAAATCATGTCTCTATCATGACGCTTAATACGTATAGCATCAACAAGGTAAAAACCAAAAGCCTCCACCAAGGCTATTTGGCCTTCAGTCAACTCCCATGATGACCGTCACTCACCATACTCTCATAATTCTATATCTGGATAATCATAGTGCTATATAATATATGTATAGATATTGTTAGTACAATATAATACCTTTAACGATAATAATATCAATTATCTAAAATTTACATTATCGGTCATGCGAAAACCAGACTAGAAATGCGAGACTCTCTCTTACATTTAATGGCTATAGTTGTAGGTCCACCGGGTATGCGTCAGTCATTTTGAAGAGCTATCTGTATTTATGATTAGTATGTCACCAAAAATATATGTAATTAAATTGTTATTTTATAATAAATTAATTTTACCTATTTTTTGTAATACCCCGTTCTGTTCAAGCGGACTGCCGATTCAAACGACAAAAATTGCAACATCCCAACCTGCTTTGCTCAGGCGAAAATACTCGTTTGAGGCAAAGGATATCCAGACTTGTCCCTTCAGGAGTTCGGCTTAGGCTTTCAGAGGCTCGCTCGACGTATCGCTCAACCGAGGTAAATCATTGCTAAGGTGGGTGGCTACGGTGAACTAGTCTTTGCTTAGCCAACACACTTAAAATATGGAACGATACATGCTAGTCGCTAGGTGAATCACCCACTGCATGATAATAAGAATACAATGCACCTAGCTAAGGGAATAATCCCAAATTGTATTGCTTATGCTAGAACATGGAAATGAAATATTGCTTACATTCATACTCTCGCATGCTACCTTCATCTTGTGCAACTAGCCCCGCTATGCCTCGAGTAGAAATGATGTATATATGCTCTTCTTAGTGCACTGCTCACTTGTTTACGATGTACGACTCTAGATCATATCGCTCAGGAAGTCCCTTTACGATTTTGCCCCTCGGCTTACCTTTGGGCCCGAGCTGACGTGAATGTTTATGAATGCATGCCTGCCTACTTATAAGTTAACTCGAAATGTTGCTTAAACTCAATGTTTTCCACATAAAACTTATGCCACAATCTAGAATACTATCGCGTATCATGCATGCATCCGAGTTAACCAGAAGACTATCAAATAACTCTTCTGTGTAATTGAACCTGCAAGTATCTGGGACCGTTAGGTGACTAAGGCAATCCTCGAACCAGGGGCATGCATCAAGGCAAGTTGAATCACTGAATTAAGAATCATGTCAAGTTTACAGCTGAATGATAATCATATCAAGTTTACCTCTGAACGAGAATCAATCAATCACAACTCGTGGAGCAAATGCTCGGTTCAGAACAAGAATCAAGGATTATCATATCAACTTATGGATTTAAACTGACTCAGACTGCGTTTTGCGGACAACTTGGAATCAAGGGGGATCTTCAGATCTCGTTCCACGGATGGTTCCGGGGCACCGGGGCCAATCCGATCCGGATGGAACTAACGTTTAGTCTCATACATCTGGACGGGATGGTTTTGTAGCCACTCATAAATTTTTTGCTGCATGCCATCCTCGTCATCGACTATAACTCATCCTTTATGGCTATGCCAGCGATAATTGTTCATATAGATAAGTCATCCTTGCTTAGCGGCTATCCGTATGTGAGTCATTGCATTGTATCGTGAACATCCAAAACATCTGAACGATCATGGTGTAACAACATTTGTGCATAAAGAGCACTTGATCATCTTATGCAACACACCTGATAATAAGAGTAACTCGTGCATCCGAAACATAGTCTCGTTCACAACACAGTGTTTGCATATCCTATTGTCCAGAATGCTTATACATGCTCGTGCTTGAAAGTTAACTTGGTTTGCCTTGGATAGGGAAGGACAAATGGTAAGTTGGTAAGTCTCACCGTGTTTTCTCTTATATCGCATGACGCACTACCACACGAGTTAGGTTTTCCATATATGCCATGAAACTGATCCTAAGGCAACTAGAAAGACAACATAATAGTTGGTGCACTGAACCTATGTTATGTGTTTGGTTTTTGTCAAGCGGGCGAGTAGCCTCCCCACCAGTGCATTCAATATACTGATAATCCACCAGATTATTTGCAGGGTGCGGGAGAACCTCGTTTGGTGCGGATGCCTCTTTCGTGCATGCTAAGGCGTGGAGTTCACTATGAAGACTTGAAGCGTTACGATTCGGAACTGAAGCACATATATAAGACATAATGTTGGAACATCGCCTAAACATCTCCTGAATATCGCCTGTACAATCATTCCATATTTGTAGTCACTTGGCACGCTTTTACTGCTTTAGAGAGAGAGAGATCTGAGCGAATTGTAATCTCGGTCAAGCGCCGCCTTTAACACTTATTTATATCAATAAAGAGTTTTACTTCAACTTGTGTTATTCAATGCTTCCGCTATTGTCAACTCAGTGAACTTGTTACCAAATCACTATGCGTTTATAATTCTGCTGCACTCGTACAAATCTGTGCGATCATGTGGCTTAGACCTCTTACCGCCAGCCAATGAACCACGGCCTTGCACGGGAGTGGCTCACGCTCGTGCGATATCACGTCCGGATGGGTCAAGCGATCGTTCCGCGGGAGCGCTGGCACGATAATTCTCGCCTAGTGGGGACGACCGATTAGTCTACGGGAGATCGGGGCATGACAAATTGGTATCAGAGCCTGGCTTATACGCTTTTGGACTTTGTTTCTATTTTCTCAGTTTCAAAAACTCGTTCATGGGTTATGTGCACACTCTCTCTCAATGTCCCAAACAGAATGTTCCAACAATAAGTCTAATACTTTTAAAAATGTTCATTCGAATGATATGATTGTTTGTACAAATTGTAATATGATTGGCCTTTGTGCCAACCTGTGCTAGTCCTCCGGGATTAGACTCGTGCTAAAAACGCAACTTATGTGCAAACCCAGATCCCTATACATGTTTGCCCAACTGGTTAGTGCAAAATCGAATATTGCCCGAACGGTTAGCTATGCACTCAATCTTTCGGCTAAGTTGTGTAGAGTATCGCGCGCCAAGACTCCTTGGTGCAAGCTAAGTTGAAACGAGAATGGATATCGTTCAGGAATGAGACAAGTCAGAGTTAGAATGCCAACCGATAAAAACATTCTCGGATTTATCGTTTAGGCGAATATAGAGAATCGTGCTTGGATTTTGGGAAATAGCCCAAACAATATTTTCGTATCGGAAGATACAAATCGAATATAGTTTGTTTGGATGACTATCGAATATGGATTTAAATGAGATGACTCAATTCCGAGTGGTGTATTGGATCATTTAGAAATGTCCAAACAAATCCATAAGTCTCGTACGATAATCGGACTGAACGATTTCATAATGTCTTGAATAAATGTTAAGGCTTATATCGACTTAGAATTCTTGAAAATAAAAATCGATATCTTGGCTAAGAAAACTTGATGGAAACTTAGAGGATCGTACGAGCGACTTCGGATTGAAACAGCCGAACTGAACTTGAATACAATATCGCTCGAATAGAAGTTATCCCAAAATGAATATTGTGTTTCGATGAATAAGATGAATGATAATGGATTTGGCTTAGAGTTTGAAGAAAGGTCTTGAAATCAAGTTCGAAACAATAACTCTCGAAATCAGTCCCAACGAGAACGATTATCCTGCGGGAGCGCCGGCGTGGTGATTTCACGTACGGCAGGGATAATTGAACTCACGGGAACATGTTCGGTGATTATTCCAAATAAACTCGATGAATGGAACGTATCAAAATAGAATAGACTTGATAACATTGAATTTGGATGATTTTACTAGACAAAAAATAATCACTGCATGAACGGACTTGACTCGATGGATATATAACTTGGAAGGAATAAAGGTGAAATATTAAGGTATCTCAAATCGTGTCGAAGATAACCATAACATTCAAACGTTCTTGTCTTGTGCGAGCGTAACTCTATGCCCGTATATGCGTCACGTCCGGATAGGACGATTATCCAGCGGGAGCGTTGGCGTGGGGAACTCACGTCCAAACGAGGGTGATCGAACTTGCGGGAGACCGAGGCATGACAAACTTATGGACCGTCTTGACTTTTGGTTCGACACGATAAGACGAAATTGGAATACAAGTAATTGGAAAATGTTTCATTGGATAAGTTAACCTAGAACCTGAAATAAATCTCGCTTGATGGTTTCGTGAACGGATACATGAATCAGGTTGAACGAATTAGAGTTAAACTAAGGATTTAGAATCGAATCTTGGCTTGGTGGTTTAAACTTGAAATGGATAAGGATCCTATAAAAACATGTTTGGAAGGACAGACTATACAAATCACTAGACTTGTCCTGAACCTTGAATATTGTGGATTTTACTGAACAGACTCGTCCTCCGTGCAAACGAACGTATTATTGAGTATAGGGAAACCTGTGCTCGATATTTAGAAAATTTGAGTGAAACGAGCTTGGGTAGAACACCCCGTGCAAATGAACAATGGTTTAACCCTAGAAATTGGGGTGAGCTTCGTGCGACGAATTTGTACAATGTATCGTATGTCTGAACCTGTACCTATGACCTTGTGAGCTGACCTAGCGATTAGGCTGACAACCCTGTGCCGAGTGAATGAACCTGTGTTACCGACTTTACCATATTGCTTGAACAAGCTATACAAATGGGGCAGCAAGACTTAGGGTTAGACTTGGGAATGATAGTGTATGCTAAGTTTGACCCGAATTGATGAACACTAGTCGGTAAACCGAACAGATCGTGCTTAACGGTAGTGCAAATACTTGGTTGGAATGGAAATAATATGGAATTGGATTGAACCCTTGAGATTTTCGCAAAAGTAACTTGTCGATTTTACTACCTCTAAGTTTGGTTGAATGCATGCGTTTGAGGGACGCCTTAAATATGTGCACGATCCAAGACTTAAGAAATGTAAAACTCGAGTACTAAGACTTTGCTATCGCTAAGTTGGTTGAAATGCATGTGTTTGAAGGACGCTTCGAATCCATGCATGATCCAGACTCGCGATATGCCGATCTCAAGTGCTAGTGCAAGTGAATATCCATCTGAACAAGTATAACGACTTGTATAAGTTTACTTCAGCCTTAGATCGTTAATCCATATCAATAAACGTACTCCGTGTTAAGCAATATGTCCCGCACTAAGGCGCAAATGAGACTGGCTTGGCATACACGCAACACGACATAAGGATCGAGTAGGAGATTATGTTCAATGGATTTAGTGATACTGATTACTACGCTTGGGATAGATTCTACAATGCGATAGTACGGCCTGCCCTCAGTAAGTCTCGAGGACGAGACTTTTTCTGAATGTTGTATGATGTAATACCCCGTTCCATTCAAGCGGACTGCCGATTCAAACGACAAAAAGTGCAACATCCCGACCTACTTTGCTCAGGCGAGAATACTCATTTGAGGCAAAGGATATCCAGACTTGTCCCTTCAGGAGTTCGGCTTAGGCTTTCAGAGGCTCGCTCGACGTATCGCTCAACCGAGGCGAATCATCGCTAAGGTGGGTGGCTACAGTAAACTTGTCTTTGTTTAGCCAGCACACTTAAAATATGGAACGATATATGCTAGTCGCTAGGTGAATCACCCCCTGCATGATAATAAGAATACAATGCACCTAGCTAAGGGAATAATCCCAAATTGTATTGCTTATGCTAGAACATGGAAATAAAATATTGCTTACATTCATACTCTCGCATGCTACCTTCGTCTTGTGCAACTAGCCCCGCTATGCCTCGAGTAAAAATGATGTGTATATGCTCTTCTTAGTGCACTGCTCACTTGTTTACGTTGTACGACTGTAGATCATATCGCTCGGGAAGTTCCTTTACGGTTTTATCCCTCGGCTTACCTTTGGGCCCGAGCTGACGTGAATGTTTATGAATGCATGCCTGCCTGCTTATAAGTTAACTCGAAATGTTGCTTAAACTCAATGTTTTCCACACAAAACTTATGCCACAATCTAGAACACTATCGTGTATCGTGCATTCATTCGAGTTAACCAGAAGACTATCAAATAGCTCTTCTGTGCAATTGAACCTGCAAGTATCCGGGACCGTTAGGTCACCAAGGCAATCCTCGAACTAGGGGCATGCATCAAGGCAAGTTGAATCACTGAATCAAGAATCCTGTCAAGTTTACAGCTGAATGATAATCATATAAAGTTTACCTCTGAACGAGAATCAATCAATCACAGCTCGTGGAGCAAATGCTCGGTTCAGAACAAGAATCAAGGATTATCATATCAACTTATGGATTTGGAATAACTCAGACTGCGTGTCGCGAACAACTTGGAATCAAGGGGGATCTTCGGATCTCGTTCCACGGACGGTTCTGGGGCACCGGGGCCGATCCGATCCGGATGGAACTAACGTTTAGTCTCATACATCTGGACGGGATGGTTTTGAAGCCACTCATAAATTTTTTGCTGCATGCCATCCTCGTCATCGACTATAACTCGTCCTTTATGGCTATGCCAGCTGTAAGCCCCCTGATTTTTCAAATTTTTTTAAATATATTTTCTCACAGTTTTTCTGTAATTTGTGGAATTTAAAAGTAAGGTATTTTGTGATTAAAAGATTTTTAGATGATGCTAATTAATATTAAAATAATATAAAAATAATATTTTATGGTGTAAAATGGAAAACCGGACATAGGGTAATTTTCTGTGAATTTATTAGACTCCGAAATATTTTTTTAAAGCCCTAAAAACTAATGTACATTTAAACCGAATTAAACCCGTGTCAAATACCCAACATCCCCATGAGAGCCGAGGCCCAAGCCCAAGGAGTATTGACCAAGCCACTTCCAGGTCACTTCGTGAGATGGGCGGCTGTCAGCGCTTAGAGGGGCTCGAAGTTTGCCCATCTTCAGCCGAAGCCCCCGACTCCATCATCGACATGGATAAGGCCAAGAACATCTCCTCCTTCTTCTTTGTTTTGTTGCACAGTAGGTGTATGATGGAAAGCCCAACCAAAATTTGCAAATATTTCTATGAGCACAAGTTGCTAGAAAATATTATAGCAACAACCAGTGCAAAGGATGCTTTATTGGGAGCCAACTTTTGCTTGCATGTTGTTCCAGTGCAACCATCTCTCGTCCGGACCACCCCGCAGCGACTCCAACCCCGGCCACTCCACCAACCGCCTCCGCAAGCATCGACTCCCTCCGGCGAAGCCAACCCCGGCCAGCGCAGTCTCCGGCGAGTCCACCCCGCTGTCTCCAGACCAGAACCCTAAACCCTAGAGCAGCAGACACGGCCAGGGCACAGCTCGTGTCAAGGACTCTCGGACACGTAAAATTCAGACTTCTCGGAGCCCTGTTTAAGTAGCGTTTCCTCTCTCCTCGTGAATTCGTTTTTTATTCCGTCAGTTGTGTCGCGTAGACTGTATAACCCTCTCGATGCCCGTGCAACCCGCTCGGTGCATCGCTTCCTGTGGTGATCGCAAACCGCGATCCAAAAACAGGAAAAACAACGCCCTGTTTCACCCCAGAACTGAGTGCGCCCCGCCAAACGGGACGACTTGGTCGCACGTGGTCTTTACCGAAACATGCGTGACATTGATATGGACGTGCGTGATTTCGCAGAAGTTGATTTGGATGTGCGTGCACACCGAAATCGACGCGTATCCGCCGACAACGCCCCATATCCGTCTTTTCTGGAACACGCTGTAACTTTGTGTACACACGTCGGATCGAGACAAAACTTGCACCATCGGACACGTAGCAATACGCTGGTCCTGTGACCCAAGTTTGGTTTAATTCTGAGAACGTTGACAAAATCACGTATCGTGGGCCCCACAAGCTCCACTTGACGGGCAATTTTGTGATCGGCTCATCAAAATCCAATTCTGGAAGTTCCGTTGGGTTCGTATCATCATTCCTAACTTGTTGACACTAAGTTTGGCAAATTTGGAGACCTTTGACCCTGACACGCTTTTCGGTGCGAAGCAGTCCACATGTGGACCCCGCTTTGACCAGAAACTGTCATTTTTGCTCCTGTGTCCAAATTGGACGTAAGGACAGGCGTTTCTAGCTATTTGATATTTTTTGAGACTGCTGGTGATGTTTGTTACAGCTTTTGGAGGAGTACCTGCAGGATCCACTGATACAGGGACAACTGTTGGTATTCAAACCCCAGGCAAGTGTACCTTGCCAAATCTTGTAGTTCTTATTACTTATTTCCTTGACATATATATATATATATATATATATATATATATATATATATATATATATATATATATATATATATATATATATATTGTTGTGCATGCTTGACCTAGGACCGAGTGACTTACTTAGCGTCCGATTATAAGTCGGGTGCCAACCCCGTACGCGGAGTTGTGTAATGTCACCTAGAGATGGACATTCGTGACCCTTTATAATCTCGTACTTGTCTTATCAAGTACATTACAACCCCGGATACTTGACACTATTCATGAGATAGAGTCTTCCTGAGATATTCATGGTGATTCTGTATAGGATACAGGTTTATGACATAGACATTATATTCATAAATATTATATGACTGGTTGCATTAGCTATGATCCCGCTCGACATGGATATGAGACGTTATGGTCATGAGATGCGTGGTTATATTGAGTGGGGAGAGACACACAAGCTACAGGCTATTTTATATATATCTACTACTATTGTGAGGTCGTAGACTCTCGAGCAGAGCTAGACACATTACCGGTTATTACCGCTACCGGCTCCCCGACACAGAGCTTGTAGTGGCTCAGCCTGAGTACTCGTGATGCTCTCATCTTGCATTTCACATAGATGGTTACATACTTACCCTATTTATCTTATTTACTATTGCACTACATTTTGGCATGTTAATTTTTGTACCTTGTTATGTCCCCTGAGGACCAGGATACCGGACTTTGTCCCCAGGACTAGTAGACGAGATCGACTCCGAGTTACACGGGACATGAGCATTAGCAGGAGCAGGCACTGGAGCAGTACCAGATCCAGTAGACGAGTGATCACCGAGGGTATCTTCTGGGTATAGGCTTTACCCATACTCAGTATTTGCTGTGATTATCTTTATTCTTGTATCTTGACAGATGTATCAGATTCATTATCGGGTTATTTCCCCGAGTTTATAGTTTATAGAGATTGATCTTGCTGTATGATTTCGATTATTGTTGTATTCATTTCTGTGGATGAGATTAGTATATTTAGACCATTATTGTTGTATTACAGCTTAAGTACGCCCCAATGGATCCATTAAATTGGGTTTGTCCATCGGTGTGTGCTGCTGGCCATTGCCACGTGTCTAGTCCCTCGATATTTTGGGACTGGGGCGTGACATAGTTTTTGTGGTGGCCCATGCAGGTATACGACTAAATTGTTCGGCTTCAACTTAGGGACCGAACAAGCCTGCACCTAGGATTAGAGTATAGGATCTCATCCACAACTGACTATGACTTTTTCTCCTCCTCCTTCCAATCCATTCCGCTGAATAAATGCATCCTGCTTGATTCATGTGCCTTCTCATTAGTTCCTTGAGTGTAGCCTTCTCCTAGAATATAGAAGTCCCTGTTGATAGAATGATAAATAGGGTAACATTCCTATTAAGAGTACAGCTAGAGTGTTGACACCCCACTAAGTCTAGAATATCTAGTGAACTCTAAAATTCCTTATCTCTAGAATTGGTTTACCATTACCCCCTGATGAATTATGAAGACTTGAGAGTAGTATAGACACTACTAGAGTTAGAAGTTTTACCATAATGTTTGACCCTAGTATTGAGGAACCAATAGAAAACCAAAATTTAGGACTGAACCTAACCTTCATAGTTAGATAAGTATTGGAGAACTACAAATTTAGGTTCTTGTCTTGAGATAAGCAGACAGTACCTTAGAAAGCCAAGAGCAATGTATAGAATATTGTCCTAATCATACCTCAAATATAGCAACTAGCATACCACTTTCCCTTAGAAAATTATGATGCTATTTAGAGCCCCTATTCTAACTTCATATATTGCTCCTCTGCGACCATAGCGCTCGTTAGAGTGCGACGACTGATTATATTTCTTCTCTTCATCTTTCAACTCGTGCCATCTGACCCTTCTGATTTTAGACCAAGTGATTTTATTCTATGCTAGGATATATATATAGCTTGCTAGGATTAAAGCTGTAGTCTTGAATTTGAAAATCTTGTGCTTGGTAGTTAGAGTTCGATAAGTTTGAGTTAATCTTGTAGATTGTGACCCGATGATTATTCCTTAGTGTTAAATCGCGTAAAATTGTACCCCCACCTCGATACAAGTTATATTCCCTTTCCCTTGAGACTAGTAACCTTTCCATTCTCGCTATTTAGACATGTTCTATGAGCACTATGATTAAGACTTAAGGTGACCCTTACCTATATAATGCAATAGGAGACCCTAATAAGTACCAAGATCTTTCCTCATATACCCTAATAAGAGTTTCTGTTTTAATTACATATACAAGGTTATTTTGCAGGATTCCCTTAAGACTGTCACAGTATTAGTTTAATTCTTGTAAGTTGGGTAGTATGCCTCACAACCTAGTACCACATAGACCACTTGACCCATCGAGATAGTGTAATTGAATGACATTAATTGTATGCTAGCATAAGACGACAGTGTTTATTCAGACAATAGAGGTCATTGCCCCTGTTTGGTCGACTAGCGACTTAGACAAGGAAGTTGTATGATAGCTGTAGAGATTGTAGAATCTTTTATTATTGTTGCTTATTTTATTTTATTTTGCGAACTTGAATAATGTGTACCTCCTTTCATCATCATCTAGCGTACTTATATTTCATATACTACCTCGACTTATGCTGCTGTTACAGCCTAGTTTTGCAAGCTCATCCTTTTATCAAGCTTGTTCATGACATATGTATTAGTGGACGTGTACACTAATACGTTTCAGAATCAGTGTATTACGGTCTGATCAACCATAGTGCGCTTGGTTCGCCCTTCGTATAACTACTTTACGTGGATTGAGATATATAGTTGACTAGTAGACACCTGTACTTGCCCTCTAGATATGTCTGACATATCGTATCGGTTACATAACTGTGCTAATACGAGCAGATGAACAAAGGATTACCACAATAGGATTTTAATCCACAACCGCCTTGACAATTCCCATTTGAATTCTTAAAACGCCTTAATTCCGATACTTCTAATCTATTATCTCACCCTTGAACTCTTTATTATTGATCTCCGTCTTCCCTTATTTCGGAAAGACGAAACCTCGTGCTTGGTATAAAGTTGATACACAGAGAGTACTAGATATACCCCATAGGCCGATCACATACTTGAGAATTATTCTTTCGTAATTAAGGATATATCATATATGATATAATCGGCATTGAAGTTTTAAGGATTAAATGACATGAGTAAATATATTAAGGAATATATTCTTAAGGTACATAGCCTTATGTGATAGATGGGTAAATTCTAAGTTGGGTAGCAGTGCATTGTCAACTCTAAAGGAATTTTTCTTAGATTGTGATCGAGTAAGATTAGATTGGGAGAGGTTCAAGCCATTTTAATTTTGAGAAATTTAGAAGAATGACTAAGATGATGAGGATTAATGAATTGATATTGAGGACCCAATATTTATACGTTAAGTACATGATTTAAATTTTTGAACAATGAAGGTAGAATCATCAAATTTGAATTTAGAGGATAAATATAGAATTTCAGACTTGAACATTGGTGGACTGCATTTAAATTATTTTTCAATTTGATGATTTGAATTAAGAATTTAAAATTTGATGGTTGGACTACCTATTTGAAATATTGAGGAGGTGAATGGAATTTAAAAAGTTGAAGCATACAAAAATTTATAAGTGAAGATGGGAATAATATTGGACTCGAATTACTTCTAGAGGAGATTATGATAGTTAGAGATCGTGAGGTAAAATTTAATTGCGTATTTAAATCTTGAAGATGTTATATGGATTTAACTTAAATTTGAATATGGATAATTTGAAAAAAAAAGCGAGAAGAGATAACCATAGGTTGAATTTTGATTGGAACAGTGGTTAGCTTAACCTTGAAGTGATTGCAATAGATATGATTAGGATTTTAATTATCGCAAGGAGATTGCGATTGACTTGCCTTATGTACATGAACGATTAACAGATTATGTCTTAATTTAATTTTGAGGACTACATTGTCTTAAGTTGGCTGGATTGTGAAACCCCCTCACTTAAGAATTAGACCTACTTGGCTTAGATAGTGAGACTGAGGCTAGCTCGAATCCACTTAGAAATAGAACACGATATTTTATTTAGTTTTACAACATGGTATCCCTTGGCACACATTACCATTGCTTCGATAATTGGAGCACTTCACTAGTCACTGTCTTCCTATAAATTCTACATCCTTGTCCTAGACATGCCCATCTTCCATTTCCATCTTTGTGTAATGTTTCAATGGTTGGGCATTTTCAGGCAAAAGAGCATTTAGGTGTCCACATCATTGACATAACACATAAAAAAACCGATTTTTTGCTCATGAGGATTTTACCATGATTTTCGGAATGTGCAACGTGCAACATCGCCCACTCCGTTAAACTTAGCCTTGCATTTTAACCAATGCAAATCTTAGACCATCCTTGACTTCTACCGTGGCTTAATTTTAATTTCGAGGACGAAATTTTTATAAGTTGGGTAGATTGTAAGCCCCCTGATTTTTCAAATTTTTTTAAATACATTTTCTCATAGTTTTTCTGTAATTTGTGGAATTTAAAACTAAGGTATTTTGTGATTAAAGGATTTTTAGATGATGCTAATTAATATTAAAATAATATAAAAATAATATTTTATGGTGTAAAATGGAAAACCGGACATAGGGTAATTTTCTGTAAATTTATTGGACTCCGAAACATTTTTTTAAAGCCCTAGAAACTAATGTACATTTAAACCGAATTAAACCCGTGCCAAACACCCAACATCCCCATGAGAGCCGAAGCCCAAGCCCAAGGAGCATTGACCAAGCCACTTCCAGGTCACTTCATGAGATGGGCGGCTGTCAGCGCTTAGAGGGGCTCGAAGTTTGCCCATCTTCAGCCGAAGCCCCCGACTCCATCATCGACATGGATAAGACCAAGAACATCTCCTCCTTCTTCTTTGTTTTGTTGCACAGTAGGTGTTTGATGGAAAGCCCAACCAAAATTTGCAAATATTTCTATGAGCACAAGTTGCTAAAAAATATTGTAGCAACAACCAGTGCAAAGGATGCTTTATTGGGAGCCGACGTTTGCTTGCATGTTGTTCCAGTGCAACCATCTCTCGTCCGGACCACCCCGCAGCGACTCCAACCCCGGCCACTCCACCAACCGCCTCCGCACGCGTCGACTCCCTCCGGCGAAGCCAACCCCGGCCAGCGCAGTCTCCGGCGAGTCCACCCCGCTGTCTCTAGACCAGAACCCTAAACCCTAGAGCAGCAGACACGGCCAGGGCACAGCTCGTGTCAAGGACTCTCGGACACGTGAAATTCAGACTTCTCGGAGCCCTGTTTAAGTAGCGTTTTCTCTCTCCTCGTGAATTCGTTTTTTATTCCGTCAGTTGTGTCGCGTAGACTGTATAACCCTCTCGATGCCCGTGCAACCCGCTCGGTGCATCGCTTCCTGTGGTGATCGCAAACCGCGATCCAAAAACAGGAAAAACAACGCCCTGTTTCACCCCAGAACTGAGTGCGCCCCGCCAAACGGGATGACTTGGTCGCACGTGGTCTTTACCGAAACATGCGTGACATTGATATGGACGTGCGTGATTTCGCAGAAGTTGATTTGGATGTGCGTGCACACCGAAATCGACGCGTATCCGCCGACAACGCCCCGTATCTGTCCTTTCTGGAACACGCTGTAACTTTGTGTACACACGTCCGATCGAGACGAAACTTATGCCATCGGACTCGTAGCAATACGCTGGTCCTGTGACCCAAGTTTGGTTCGATTCTGAGAACGTTGCCAAAATCGCGTATCGTGGCCCCACAAGCTCCACTTGACGGGCGATTTTGTGATCGGCTCATCGGAATCCAATTCTGGAAGTTCCGTTGGGTTCGTATCATCGTTCTTGACTTGTTAACACTAAGTTTGGAAAATTTGGAGACCTTTGACCCTGATACGCTTTTCGGTGCGAAGCGGCCCACATGTGGACCCCGCTTTGACCAGAAACTGTCATTTTTGCCCATGTGTCCAAATTGGACGTAAGGACAGGCGTTTCTAGCTATTTGATATTTTCTGAGACTGCTGGTGATGTTTGTTACACCTTTTGGAGGAGTACCTGCATGATCCACTGATACAGGGATAACTGTTGGTATTCAAACCCAGGCAAGTGTACCTTGCCAAATCTTGCAGTTCTTGTTACTTATTTTTTTGACTTATATATATATATATTGTTGTGCATGCTTGACCTAGGACCGAGTGACTTACTTAGCGTCCGATTATAAGTCGGGTGCCAACCCCGTATGCGGAGTTGTGTAATGTCACCTAGATATGGACATTCGTGACCCTTTATAATCTCGTACTTGTCTTATCAAGTACATTATAACCCAGGACACTTGACACTATTCATGAGACAGAGTCTTCCTGAGATATTCATGGTGATTCTGTATAGGATACAGGTTTATGACATAGACATTATATTCATAAATATTATATGACTGGTTGCATTAGCTATGATCCCGCTCGACATGGATATGAGACGTTATGGTCATGAGATGCGTGGTTACATTGGGTGGGAAGAGACACACAGGCTACAGGCTATTTTATATATATCTACTACTATTGTGAGGTCGTAGACTCTCGAGCAGAGCTAGACACATTACCGGTTATTACCGCTACCGGCTCCCCGACACAGAGCTTGTAGTGGCTCAGCCTGAGTACTCGTGATGCTCTCATCTTGCATTTCACATAGATGGTTACATACTTACCCTATTTATCTTATTTACTATTGTACTGCATTTTGGTATGTTAATTTTTGTACCTTGTTATGTCCCCTGAGGACCTGGATATCGGACTTTGTCCCCAGGACTAGCAGACGAGATCGATCCCGAGTTACATGGGACAGGAGCATTAGCAGGAGCAGGCACTGGAGCAGTACCAGATCCAGTAGACGAGTGATCACCGAGGGTATCTTCTGGGTATAGGCTTTACCCATACTCAGTATTTGCTGTGATTATCTTTATTCTTGTATCTTGACATATGTATCAGATTCATTATCGGGTTATTTCCCCGAGTTTATAGTTTATAGAGATTGATCTTGCTGTATAATTTCGATTTTTGTTGTATTCATTTCTGTGGATGAGATTAGTATATTTAGACCATTATTGTTGTATTACAGCTTAAGTACGCCCCGATAGATCCATTAAATTGGGTTTGTCCATCGGTGTGTGCTGTTGGCCATTGCCACGTGTCTAGTCCCTCGATATTTTGGGAATGGGGCGTGACACCAGCGATAATTATTCATATAGATAAGTCATCCTCGCTTAGCAGCTATCCTCATGTGAGTCATTGTATTGCATCATGAACATCTGAAACATCTGAACGATCATGGTGTAACAATATTTGTGCATAAAGAGCACTTGATCATCTTATGCAACACACCTGATAATCAGAGTAACTCGTGCATCCGAAACATAGTCTTGTTCACAACACAATGTTTGCATATCCTATTGCCCTGAATGCTTATACATGCTCATGCTTGAAAGTTAACTTGGTTTGCCTTGTACAGGGAAGGACAAATGGTAAGTTAGTAAGTTTTGCCATGTTTTCTCTTATATCGCACGGTGCACTGCCTCACGAGTTAGGCTTTCCATATATGCCATGAAACTGATCCTAAGGCAACTAGAAAGACAACATAATAGTTGGTGCACGGAACCTATATTACGTGTTTGGTTTTTGTCGAGCGGGCGAGTAGCCTCCCCACCAATGCATTCAATGTACTGATAATCCATCAGATCATTTGCAGGGTGCAGGAGAACCTCGTTCGGTGCGGATGCCTCCTTCGTGCGTGCTAAGGCGTGAAGTTCACTATGAAGCCTTGGAGCATTGCAATCCGGAACTGAAGCACATATACAAGACATAATTTTGGAACATCGCCTGAACATCGTCTGAATATCGCATGTACAATTATTCCACAATTGTAGCCACTTGACACGCTTTTACTACTTTAGAGAGAGAGAAAGAGAGATCTGAGGGAATTGTAATCTAGGCCAAGCGCCGCCTGTAACACTTGTTTATATCAATAAAGGGTTTTACTTCAACTTGTGTTATTCAATGCTTCCGCTATTGTCAACTCAGTGAACTTGTTACCAAATCGCTATGCATTTATAATTTTGCTGCACTCGGACAAATCTGTGCGATCCTGTGGCTTAGACCTCTTACCGCCAGCCAATGAACCACGACCTTGCACGGGCGTGGCTCACGCTCGTGCGGCATCCCGCCGGAATGGGTCAAGCGATCGTTCCGCGGGAGCGCTGGCGCGGTGATTCTCGCCTAGCGGGGACGGCCGATTAGCCTGCGGGAGATCGGAGCGTGACATTTTTTACTTTTGTATCTTCCTCCTCTTGAACTCTTTTCAAACTGTTGCAGCCTCCTCATTCTCCTCCTCTTAAACTCTCTTTCTGGAGAAACTCTCATAAATGATGCCTCCTTCTCCTTCTGTAAATTTACAACCAAAACACTCATTTTTAAACACTCTCTTCTACTATCTACTCTTCCTTTTTTCGGTCAAATATTGAATCATCCCATCCAACCATACTTTTTCTCTCTTTATGAAAACCTTATGTCATTTTACAATGCATTCAAACAAAGTATGCTCACGGACTCCCTAGTGCATGCATGTAACTCTGAGAGAAAGAAAAAAATGAGGGAAGAGTGTCAGGAAGAGAGAGATAGGGGAGAGGGCCAAAGAGAAAGAAGAAAGAAACAACATAATGAGACAAAAGGGGAGGAGAAAGAGACCCAGAAAGAGAGAGGGAGGACATAGAGGGACAGAGAGAGGGGAAGGACAGAGAGAAGAGGACAGTGAGAGAGAAGAGAGAGTGAGATAGAGAGGAACAGTAAGAGAGACGAGAGAGTGAGACAGTGAGAGAGACGAAAGAGTGAGAGAGAGAAAGAGAGAGAGAGAGAGATGAGGGAAAGAGAGAGGGGCAGAGAGATAAGAGAGAACAAAAAATATAAAAAAACGCTCATTGGATGTGCGTTTTCTCCTTGAGAAACGTCCATCCAATCGACATTTTTATATTTTTATATTTTTATATTTTTTTAATTCAAACGTCGATTAAAGAAAAGAATATTATATAAATTTTTAAAATAATAAAAAATACAAAATGTCCATCCGATAGGCGTTTTGATGTTTTGAATAATTTTTTTAAAATATCGATGCTCTAGATGGAATTAACGTAAACGATGATGCTCTGTGTAAAAAAATTTGGGAAAAAAGGGAGTCCAACACATAGAAAATTCCACTATTAAAAATTAAGACTACACCACTCTATCTAATTTTCTTTAACCATAACCTGATAAACAAAATGACACAACTATGTTGTACAATAAGAAAAGAATATATTATAATGGAAAAGTTATAGAGTTAACACTGAACATTCTACTTTTGTCAAAATCTATTACACGAACATATATTTCCATTGACCTGTTTGTTTCCGTAATTTGGAGCACAAAGGTGACAAAATTTCTGATTTGAAATAACTTTATCCTATTTTACATGTTGTGTTTTGTGATTTAAAAACAAAATTTACAGAGAAGTGATATGAACAATAAATTTTGTCTGCCACTAAATTTTTGTTTTGAAATTGAATTTTTTTTCTTCCGAAGTAGTCTTTGTAAAGTGTGAAATCATCATTCCTACTTTGCATATTTGATTACATGTCATTTTCTCTCTACTTTAACACTTTTTAAATCATAAAGAATATTACTATTCATGTCACATTAACAAAAAGTTATATTTTTTAACTCACTTCAACGAACATCCAAACATAAAATATTAGAATTTTTTACTCCAACATCTACTTCTCTAAAACATCCAAACGAAAGAATTGAAAAAATAAGTATACACATGACGTGCGTACACAAAATTGTTGGTGTTGGATGGGATTTTCAATATATATGGAGAATATTCCAGAGTGTCACGAGCATCATCCGTGTGTCAAAAAAATTTGGGAGTGCGACGAGAGACATCGATCACGTGTCAGATAAGCTCGAAGAGTTGAAGGTGCTGAAGGCAGAGTTGGAAATAACGTTATGTAGTACCCCGCTCCTCATTTGAGGACACTGTGTCAGAGACCCTATCAATATCGGTTGATCGGGACAGATTAAATTAAGGCATTTCCTCTATTTGGATTAGCTCTTCGAAATTGGGTCTCATATTCAGTGAATCGTGTTGTGAGGAAACTTTTTGTAAGTGTCACTGTCATACCCGATTTCCATATTTGGTATTTCTTAAATTTCTAGAATTTAATTTTTTTTCTGTTGTTGTATTACTGCTCTATTTCTCATGTTGGTTTCTGTCATTTTATTTATTATCTTTTTTCTGTTGTTGAGAGAGACTACCCGAGACCAGTAGAATACCCATTGTCATTGCCATAGACCCGGTTTAGGATCTGCATGTAGAAGGGACACCTGGTTCGGTTCATTTGACTGAACCCATGACTAAACCATATTTTCTCTCCTCTTTGTATATATATGAGATTTCCTTTCTCATTTATTTCTTCTTCATTTCCAATTCCTTCTTCCTTGCTCCCTTTTTCTTCACCCCCGTGCATCTCCCCTAGCCGAACCCCAGCTCCGGACCTAGCTAGGAAGGAGTCGTTAGACTCTTAGGTAAGTACATCTTGCTCAATGGTGAAGTCATAAATTTTTAGATTTTCTATATATATGTTATTGTTTTAAAAAATGTATTTGATAAAAAATGTTCTCCTTGGGTTGCTAATCATATTTAGTTCTTGGAGTTTTAGATTTTGATATATAAATTTTTGTAGATATGAGTTTTAAGTTTAGGGTTTTTATGGGTTCCCTGAGTTTTTCTTGGTTTTGATCTATTAAAATTTAGTGTTTTCAAAAACTACTTGTTCCTTATGTTAGAACATCTTAATTCATGCAATTTGGGTTTTATTTTACTTGATTTGGAGTTAAAATGAAGTTTTTATGAATGAACGATTTTTCAGATTTTTGGAGCTTTTTCCATGGAGTTGTGCTGCTTGGGGACGAAGGAGTTCCATGCGCCCAGCTTCATGCGCCATTTTCAGCATGATGTCTATCTTGTTAGGTGCATGACTGTCTCTGAATATGCGTCCCTAAAATGCATAGAGCACTGAACGCATGAGTTTTTCCTGAAGGCGAGTTGTCCATGTGGCCAGGAGATCATGCGGCCAGTTGTCCAGGCGGCCATAAGCCCATGCGGCCCGTCTGTCATTTGACTTAGAAGCGACATATGTGTCTTTTCCCTGCACGTCTTTTTGTGCATACCTTTTATGATTTTGTCTTTTCTCTGACACGCATTTATGGCATGTCACATCAATCACTTTTTGTTACTTCACTGACACTTCATTTATTGACCCATCACTCAGCACTTGTCCAAAGGAGTAGACTTCAACTCTGAGCATGCGGCAAGTGAGTGCATGCGGCCAGTGGATGCATGCGATAACTGAGTCCATGCGGCCAGTGGGCACATACGGTCATAAATTTTTATGTGCATTTTGTGTTCCCTTTATTATCATCATTTAGTAATTCCTTTTAGTGATTATTGTTGTATGCTTCCTTATGTCGATACAAGTTTATGATACTAGACAAGTTTTGCATGTAAGTTTACAAGACAAGTTAATGTACAAGTTAACAATCCTCACGATACCGTAGAAATATTTGTATATGAAAATCTATTACATTTGGCATCGGGCAATCGAGTGTGAGTATTGTCCAATGTATCGCGTGTCGCGAATACGATAACTCATAAAAATCTCATATTCGTGACTCGTCATGCTAGGGAGTCCTCATGTCACGCCCCGATCTCCTACAGGTAATCAACAGTCCCCGCTAGGCACGAATCACCATGCCAGCGCTTCCGCGGGACGATCGCTTGACCCATCTGGACGTAATGTCGCACGAGCGTAAGTCGCGCCCGTGTAAGGCCGTGATATGAACAGGCGGTAAGAGATTTAAGCCACATAGTAGCACAGATTATCCGAGTGCAGCGGAATAATAAACGCATAGGCAATTGGTAACAAGTTCACAGAGTAGTCAATAGCGGAAGCGTTGAATAACACAAGTATAGATGTAAAACAAGCTCTTTATTAATATTGAACAAGTGTTACAAGCGGCGCTAGGCCAAAATTATAAGTCGCTTTAGCACTCTCTCTCTGGAACAGTAAAAGCATGCCAAGTGGCTAAAATTATGGAATGATAAATAGACAATATTCCAACATTATGTCTTGTATATGTGCTTCAATTCCAGACGCAACACTCCAAGGCTCCAGAGTGAACTCTGCGCCTTAGGACACACGAAGGAGGCATCCGCACCGAACGAGGTTTCTCTGCACCCTGCAAGCAAACTGGTGGATTATCAGTACATGAATGCACTGGTGGAGAGGCTTCCCGCCCGCTCGATAAATCCAAACACGTTATATAGGTTCCGAGCACCATCTATTAAGTTATCTTTCTAGTCTTGCTTTAGGATCAATTTTATGGCATAATGAAGTAAAGCCTAACTCGTGTGGCAGTGCGCCGTACGATATAAAGGAACACGGCGAGACTTACCAACTTATCATTTATCCTTCCCTGTCCAAGGCAAACCAAGTTAAACCAAACACAAGCGTTTATAATGAAATCCAGGGACAATAACATAAGCAAATATGAGTGTCGTGAGCGAGGTTATATTTTCGGGTGCACGAGTTACACAGATTATCCGGAAGTGTTGGTTTGGATGTTCAAGTATTTTTATTACACACAAGTATCTCATACTCATATCATTCAGCTGTTTCAGATTATTGGATGTGATGCAATGACTTGCAGCGAGGATGACTTATCTATATGAACAGAAGGTCACTGGCTTAGCCATAAAGGACCAGACTTATAGTCTTATGACGGAATGGGGTGCAGTACTTGATACAAACGAGCAACTCACAGGCGAACATATAATACAGAAGAGCCATTATACGCCATCCCACCGATTCAAACGACTATCATGGGTAGACGGCTAGTCCAAGGTAGTATGCCCTACTAAGGCCTAAATATCGTGTATTGCCCGACCCAAAGACGGTGTCGCATACCATAACCGACTTTGCCCTGCAATACACCAGACATTCCTCCTAGGCCGATACGATCCTGGTGCCCAGCTGATTGTCTGCGGAATGAGATACCTCGTACACGAGTTATCCGTGACCATATAAGTCTTGGGTCATCCCAGATTCACAATATGACATGATAATTCTTGATTATTTTTCTGAATGAACATTGCTCCACGAGCTGTGGTTCTTATGCTTTACTTAACATGATTCTCGTTCAGAGTTAAACTTGACTTGATGCATTTTTTTTGGTTCGGGAATTGCCTTAGCGACCTAACGGTCCCGGATACTTGCAGGTTCATATTGCACAAAAGACTATTTGATAGTCTTCTGGCCAACTAAATGCATGCACGATACGGATAGTGTTACTTGATTGTGGCATAGATTATGTGACAAGCATTAAAATGAGGCAATGAGTACAAACTACAATTAAGCAGGCAAGCATGCATTTATATGAAACATAAGCATTTACGTTGGCACGGTCTATGGGTAAAGCGAGGAGTAAAACCGTAAAGGGACATACTGAGCGACATGATCTAGGGACGTGTAGTGTAAACAAGTGAATAGTGCACTACAAAAAGTGTGTATATATATATATATATATATATATATATATATATATATATATATATATATATATATATATCGTTCTACTCGAGGCATAGCGGGGTCTACTTGCACAAGGCAAAGGTAGCATGCAAGGGTCCATTTATAAGCAAAGTTTCATTTTCATGTTCTAACACAAGCAATACAAGTTGGGAATATTACCTTAGCTAGGTGCGTTGGATTCTTTATTAGCATGAAGGGGGGGATTCACCTAGTGACTAGAATGTATCATCCATATTTTAAGTGTATTGGCTAAGCAAAGACAAGTTCATCGTAGCCACCCACCTTAGCGATGATTCACCTCGGTCGAGCGATACTCCGAGCGAGCCTTTGAAAGTCTAAGTCCGAACTCCTAAAGGGCTAAGTCTAGAAATCCTTTGCCTCAAACGAGTCTTCTCGTTGAGCAAAGCCGATCGGATCATTGCACTTTTGCCATTTGAATCGGCTGTCCGCTTGAACGGAACGAGTCGTTACATTATACACCACTCAGAAAAAGTCTCGTCCTCGAGACTTCCTGAGCACAAGTCGTTATATCGGAACTATCAAATCTATCCCAAGCATAGCAATCGGAACCACTAGATCGTTCGAACAGAATTTCCTACTCGCTCCTTAAACTGTGTCGCGTGTATGCTGGGTCGGTCTCATTGAAAGACTCTATCATTCAATCTAAATTTTGACTCGGTCTTAATTGGGCCCTAGCACGGAACATATTATTGCTTAACGCGGGGTACGTTACAATCCATCTTGAATGACAATCTAAGGCTGAGGCAAACTTATACAAGTCATTATACTTGTTCATGCGGGTCTAACGTATTCACTTGCACTAGCATTCGAGATCAGCATATCACGAGTCTGGATCGTGCACATATTCAAAGCGTCCTTCAAACATATGCATGTCAACCAACTTAGCGATAGCAAGGTCTTTGCACTCGAGTTCCACGTATCACTGGGTCTTGGATCGTGCACGCGTTCAAGGCATCCCTCAAATATATGCATTCAACCAAACTTAGAGATAGTAAAATCGGACAAGATACTTGTGAAAATCCTAAGGGTTCTCATCTTATGAATCACAGGGATACTTCTGACAGGGTCAATCAACCGACTAGTGTCCATCCATTCGGGTCAAACATAGCATACACTTATCGTTCCCAGTCTAACACTAAGTCTTGATGTCCCAGTTCTATGGCTTTGTCCAAGCAATGTTGCTAAGGTCGATCACACAAGTTCTTTCACTCGGCACAGGGTCGTCTGTCTAATTACTAGGTCAGCTCACAAGGTCATAGGTACAAGTTCAAGCACACGATTCATCGTGCAAATTAGTCGCACAATGCTCGCCTAAATTTCTAAGGTCAAACCATTGTTCGTTTGTACGGGGTATTCTACTCAAGCTCGTTTCACTCAGATTTCTAAACATCGAGCATGGATCATCCTACACACAATAATACTTCGTTTGTACAGGGTTCGAGTCTGTTCAGTAAAATCCATGATATAAGCGAGTTACAGGACAAACCTAGCTATTTGTATAGTCTATTTCCTTAACACGTTTCGATAGAATCCATATATCCATTTCAAGTCAAAACTTGTGAACTGTTATCTTATTGTATCAGATAAAAAGGGAATAGACTTGGATTATATTGCTTGTCAAACTAAACTTGTGAACTGTTATCTTATTGTATGCTAGTTCGTTGCAATTGTTCTATAAATTGTGCTAAGTATGGAACACACCTTGTATGCGCATAATTGTTCAGGGAGGCTATGCGAAATGAATCATGAATTGTTGCTTGTCTTGTACTCTTGTTGCCTCAACTGCATAAATTGTTAACTTGTAAACATATTGTTCGATCATAGACAACTTGTGCACAGGGTCACGGTCTCGCGGACGATGCTGGGGCACTGGCATCGATCTGGTCCGGGCGAGGCCTATTGTTTAGTCTCTTGTTCTCGGCGGAATGGTTTGCAGCGCCCCTTGTACTTTTGTTGCATACCATTCTCGTCAAAGACTATATCGTCCATTATGTCAATCAAGCCAGTGATCATCTTGTATATTTAAACCTGTTGCAAACTAACTTGTAACTTTGTAGCAGGGAAGGCATGGTAAGTATTGTGCAGATAGTTCAGACGGACAGGTAAAAGCCATAGAACAATGGCAAGTTTATTTCAGTATTATATATATATACTGTTGCTTGTAAATGAACTAAGGCAAGATAGAAAGATAACAAATAAATATGTATGCTTCATTAAAATAATGTGTTGATTGGTATAGTTGGGTTTAGCTCGCCTTCACCAGTATGTTTTGACATACTGACCCTCGTGGAAACAGGTTCTCCGCACTAAGGCGAACCGAGCGAGGAGTCGAAGTCGTCTTCCCGATCCAGTCTAGCTGTAGGCGCATCCTCTGACCGTGCCGTATTTTGAAGTACTCGAAGAGAAGGAGCTACAACCCAAGCAAGAATGCAGCTCCGTGGAAAAGCTATCATTCCGTCCGGAAGTCCTTACCATTTTGAAGTTTAGTAAAGGGATGTAATGTACAGGACTGCTATCTCATTTTGAGTCAACACTTTTGTAAGCCCGTGCGACAAATTAGCTGACTCGTTTAAGAGTTTGTAATAGATGTTCATTATTAATAAAGAGAACTTTTTCATGTTTCAATCTGTGCTTCAATTTATCTGCGTACTCTGAATATGTGCTCGTTATGCAAAACACTCTAGCCTTGTGCGGGCGCAATCCTAGGCCCGCACGGCGGTCACGATTAGGGGGACGCCCCAACGATTTTACGGAATCGGGTCGTGACATAGTGGTATCAGAGCACAGATTCAAAGTTCCTGACCCTCGTATGGGAAAAGTTCCTTTAACGATAAATCCCTGTGCGAACTCTTGAACTCGCTAGGCCAAAATGAGATACGTTCATGCAATAAGTCCATAATATATTATGATCCTAATGTAATTTACCTTCTTTTGAAGGAATGGCACCAGCGCAATCCTCAGCGCTAGCACCGGACAAAACGCAAGACCAAGGAAGTAGTTCGGGCACTTCGAAAAGTTCAGGGAGCCAGCGAGTCGTGCCAAGCATCGATCCCATCCAACAACTGATGCGGATGTTGGAGGCAAACCAACAAAGGGATGAGGCTCGCTACGAACGGGCCGAGAAGCGAGAGGAGGAGAGTCAACTCAAGTTTCAAGACAATATAGAAGCTCGATTCTCAGTCCAACAAAAGCAGGTAGATGCCCTGCAACATATCGTTCAGACTTTGGCTTCCAACCATTCTGCGGCAACAGCAGCGACTCCGGTGGAACAGCCCGCGCTTGAAGTCGAGATGCCTCAAATTCCAAGGACGAGGGACGTGACTGCCTTCGACTTTGGCCACTTCAAGAAAGTCTGCAATACTCCATTCAACGGGACTGAGGACCCAATTGTTGCTCTAGATTGGTTGGCCGAACTTGAAGACTACTTTGCTCTGCTAGAGGTCCCCGAAGAGAAGCGCATCGTATGCGCGCAACTGCAGCTCTGCCTCAACGCGCACGATTGGTGGGACGTGCATCGACGATCTCTTCAATTTGACCAAGAAGAGGAGACGATCTCGTGGACGACTTTTTGTGCCGCGTTTGAAGAGGAGTTTATACCCCCTCCAGTACGACGTCAGATGGAGAACGAGTTCGTGCAACTGAGACAAGACAGCATGACAGTCAAACAGTATTCTGCCGAATTCAACCGACTCTCTAAATTTGCTAGCGCCTATTTACCTGATGTAGCGAGTCGAGCCAAAAGGTTTGAAGGTGGTCTACGCCCTGCCATCCATGCACACATAGTCGTTCATCAGTATCGGACAATGCGAGAAGTCATGAATCATGCTCTATCTCTTGAACCGCAGTATCCTCACGTTCCTGCCGGCGCTGTGCATACCTCCAATCACAAACGCCAAAGCAACGAAAGAGGAAACAACGATGCAAAGCATCACAATGACGGCAGGAAGCAAAAAGCAAATTCAAACCAACCTTGTAACTTCTGTAAAAAGCCAGGGCACGCGAACGACAAATATCGTCTGAAACATGGGTTATGCCTAGCCTGTGGCGAATTAAACCATACAGTTCGAAATTGTCCGCTGAGTCATGATCGTCGTCCCGAATGTAATGCTTCCTAACGGAAGGTTCTATTCCTAAGTTTCGTGGACGAAACTTCCAATTAGTTGGGTAGGATGTGGCACCCCGTTTCCCCTGTTCAGGAAGCGATGCTAAGAAACACAAGATGGTATCGTTCGATCGGGATAGATTGAAACAAGAACTCGTCCTCATTATGGATTTGCTTCTTCGGAATTGATTCCCATATTCAGTGGACCGTGCCCCCGGGATTGACTTAGCGGCAGAGTCAGGAGGGACCTCTCTGCTGTTATCTTTGTTGCCTCGGATTTCGATGTCACTTGTTGCTTTCGTGCTTTGAGTTGGTTCTCGAATTTACTTATTTTCCTTGAACGGTTTTGATAGATTTCATTATTTTCGTTCATTGAACTGCACTTCAATTTCAATATTTGGAAAGAGTGGAAGAGGTATTGATCAAGCTGTTCGTGATGCAGGTGAACGAGTAGTAGGCGGCTTACGAGCGGAGTCTTGAAGCGCCTCTTTCCTTCTCCCTTCCAACCAACTAAGTGAGTGGCTACCATCCTGATTAGCTATCCCTTCTTCCAAGCTTCACATCCTAAAATTCTTGCATCCTTGTTTGCCTCGATCAAACGATACCAAGTAATAACTAAAAGATGCCAAGATAAAAAGGGAATAGACTTGGATTATATTGCTTGTCAAACTAAACTTGTGAACTGTTATCTTATTATATGCTAGTTCATTGCAATTGTTCTATAAATCGTGCTAAGTATGGAACACACCTTGTATGCGCATAATTGTTCAGGGAGACTATGCAAAATGAATCATGAATTGTTGCTTGTCTTGTACTCTTGTTGCCTCAACTGCATAAATTGTTAACTTGTAAACATATTGTTCGATCATGGACAACTTGTGCACAGGGTCACGGTCTCGCGAACGATGCTGGGGCACTGGCATCGATCCGGTCCGGGCGAGGCCTATTGTTTAGTCTCTTATTCTTGGCGGAATGGTTTGCAGCGCCCCTTGTACTTTCGTTGCATACCATTCTCGTCAAAGACTATATCGTCCATTATGGCAATCAAGCCAGTGATCATCTTGTATATTTAAACCTGTTATAAACTAACTTATGTCTTCGTGGCAGGGAAGGCATGGTAAGTATTATGCAGGTAGTTCAGACGGACAGGTAAAAGCCACCGAACAGTGGCAAGTTCATTTCAGTATTATATATATACTGTTGCTTGTAAATAAACTAAGTCAAGATAGAAAGATAACAAATAAATATGCATCTTCATTAAAACAATGTGTTGATTGGTATAGTTGGGTTTAGCTCGCCTTCACCAGTATGTTTCGACATACTGACCCTCGTTGAAACAGGTTCTCCGCACTAAGGCGAACCGAGCGTGGAGTCGAAGTCATCTTCCCGATCCAGTCTAGCTGTAGGCGCATCCTCTGATCGCGCCGCATTTTGAAGTACTCGAAGAGAAGGAGCTAGAACCCAAGCAAGAATGCAGCTCCGTGGAAAAGCTATCATTCCGTCCGGAGGTCCTTATCATTTTGAAGTTTAGTAAAGGAATGTAATGTATAGGACTGCTATCTCATTTTGAGTCAACACTTTTATAAGCCCGTGCGACAAATTAGCTGACTCGTTCAAGAGTTTGTAATAGATGTTCATTATTAATAAAGAGAAATTTTCCATGTTTCAATCTGTGCTTCAATTTATCTGCGTACTCTGAATATGTGCTTGTTATGCAAAACACTCTAACCTTGTACGGGCGCAACCCCAGGCCCACACGGCGGTCACGATTCGGGGGACGCCCCAACGATTTCACAGAATCGGGTCGTGACAACAAGAACGTTTGAACGTTATGGTTATCTTTAAAATGATCGAGACACCTTAATATTTTACCTTGATTCATCCAAGTTATATATAAAATCTATCAATTCATGTCCGTTCATTCAGTGATTATAATTTGTCTAGTAAAATAATCCAACTTCAATATTACCGTTCGGTAAATCCAGTCTTACTTCTGGCATTCCTCAAACAACTATGTTTTAATTATCCAAGTCAAAGTCTATCCACTTTTGATACGTTCTATTCATCAAGTTCGTTTGGAATAATCACTGAATATGTTCTGGTGAGTTCGATCATCCCCGTCGTACGTGAAATCACTACGCGGGCGCTCCCGTAGGATAATCGTTCTCGCTGGGACTGATTTTGAATGTTATCTTTTTGAACTTGATTCAAGATCATTCTTCCAAACTTTAGGTCAAATCCGTTATCGCTTACTCTTTCATCAAACCACAATATTTATTCTCGGGCTAACTTCTATTTGTGCGATATTGTATTCAAGTTCAATCCATTTGTTTCAATCTGAAATCGCTCACACGATACTCCAAGTTTCCAACAAGTTTCCTAAACTAAGATATCAATTTTTATTTTCATGAATCCCTATTCAATATAAGCCTTATCACTTATTCAAAATATTCTTCCAATCGTTCAATCTGACTATCATACGAGACCTATGAATCTGTTTGAACATTTCTAAATGATCCATACACCACTCAGAATAGAGTCACCCAATTAAATTCTCAATCGATGTTCGCATCAATCGCTAGCATATTCACCCAATTTTTCTTAGAATTCCTGCACGATTCTTAGGTATCGCCTGATAAATCTTAGTCTCGTATATATATTCATGTTGATAGTCATCCAAGTAAACCATATTCGATTTGTATCTTCCGACACGAAATACCGTTCGAGCTATTTCCCAAAATTCAAGCATGATTCTCTATATTTGCCTTAGCGATAAATTCGGTAATGTTTCTATCGGTTGTCATTCTAAGTCTGACTTATCCCTTATTCCTGAACGATATCCTAATCTCGCTGCAAATAGCTCGCACCAAAGGGTCTTGGCGTACGGTGCTCAATACAACTTAGCCGAAAGACTGTGTGCACAGCTAACCGTTTGGACGATATTCTATTTTGCACACTAATCAGCCAGAAAATTATGTATAGGTATTTGGGTTGCACATAACTTGCAAATTTTATCACGAGTCTATCCCAACCAAGCCTAACACAGGTCGGCACAAAGGCCTTTGTATCATAATTTTGTACAAGCAATCATATCATTCACATGCACTTTTAAAAGTATTTAGACTCATTTGTGGAACACATCCCAACGGGTCAACGAGAGAGAGAGAGAGAGAGAGAGTGTATGCACATAACCCACGAACGAGCTTTCGAAACTGAGAAAATTAAAACGAATTCCAAAGGCATAAAGCTATGCTCTAATACCAGTATGTCACGTCTCGATCTCCTGCAGGTAATCGACCGTCCCCGCTAGGAGCGAATTACCATGCCAGCTCTCCCGCGGGACGATCGCTTGACCCATCTGGACTTGATGCCGCACAAGCGTAAGATGCACACGTGTAAGGCCGTGATATGAACATGCGGTAAGAGGTCTAAGCCACAGAGTCGCACAGATTGTCCGAATGCAGCAGAATAATAAACGCATAGGCAATTGATAACAAGTTCACAAAGTCGTCAATAGCAGAAGCGTTGAATAACACAAGTATAGAAGTAAAACAAGCTCTTTATTAATATTGAACAAGTGTTACAAGCGGCGCTAGACTGAAATTATAAGTCGCTCAAGCACTCTCTCTCTCTCTAAAACGTTAAAAGTGTGCCAAGTGGCTACAATTATAGAATGATACATAGGCGATGTTCCAACATTATATCTTGTATATGTGCTTCAGTTCCGTACGCAATGCTCCAAGGCTCCAGAGTGAACTTCACGCCTTAGGACGCACGAAGGAGGCATCCGCACCGAATGAGGTTTCTCCACACCCTGTAAGCAAACTGGTGGGTTATCAGTACATGAATGCACTGGTGGAAAATTCGCCCGCTCGACAAATCCAAACACGTTATATAGGTTTCGTGCACCATCTATTAATTTATCTTTCTAGTCTTTCCTTCGGAATAGTTTCATGGCATAATGAAGTAAACCCTAACTTGTGTGGCAGTATGTCGTACGATATAAAGGAACACGGTGAGACTTACCAACTTACCATTTGTCCTTCCCTATCCAAGGCAAACGAAGTTAAACCAAACACAAGCATTTATAATAAAATCCAGGGACAATAACATAAGCAAACACGAGTGTCATGAGCGAGGTTATGTTTTCGGGTGCACGAGTTACACAGATTATCCGAAAGTGTTGCTTTGGATGTTCAAGTGTTTCTATTACACACAAGTGTCTCATACTCATATCGTTCAGCTGTTTCAGATTATTTGATGCGATGCAATGACTCGTACACAGATTTTTGCTAAGCGAGGATGACTTATCTATATGAACATGAGGTCACTGGCTTAGCCATAAAGGACCAGACTTATAGTCTCGTGACAGAATGGGGTACAACGCTTGATACAAACGAGCAACTCACAGGAGAACATATAATACAAAAGAGCCATTGCACGCCATCCCGTCGATTCAAACGACTATCATGGATAGACGGCTAGTCCAAGGTAGTAAGCCCTACCAAGGCCCGAATACCGTGCATTGCCCGACCCAAAGACGGTATCGCATACCATAACCGACTTTGCCCTGCAATATACCAGACATTCCTCCTAGGCCGGTACGATCCTGGTGCCCCGCTGATCGTCCGAGGAATGAGATACCTCTTGCATGAGTTGTCCATGACCATGCAAGTCTTGGGTCATCCCAGATTCATAATATGACATGATAATTCTTGATTCTTTTTCTGAACGAACATTGCTCCATGAGCTGTGGTTCTTATCCTTTACTTAACATGATTCCCGTTCAGAGTTAAACTTGACTTGATGTATTTTTCTGGTTCGAGAATTGACTTGGCGACCTAACGGTCCCGGATACTTGCAGGTTCATATTGCACAAAAGGACTATTTGATAGTCTTCTGGCCAACTAAATGCATGCACGATACGGATAGTCTTACTTGATTGTGGCATAGATTATGTGACAAGCATTAAAATGAGGCAATGAGTACAAACTACAATTAAGCAGGCAAGTATGCATTTATATAAAATATAAGCATTTACGTTGACACGGTCTATGGGTAAAGCGAGGAGTAAAACCGTAAAGGGACATACCGAGCGACATGATCTAGGGACGTGCAGTGTAAACAAGTGAACAATGCACTACAAAGAGCATATATATATATATATATATATATATATATATATATATATATATATATATATATATATATATATATATATATATATATATATATCGTTCTACTTGAGGCATAGCGGTGTTTACTTGCACAAGACAAATGTAGCATGCAAGGGTCCATTTATAAGCAAAGTTTCATTTCCATGTTCTAACACAAGCAATATAAGTTAGGATTATTCCCTTAGCTAGGTGCGTTGGATTCTTTATTAGCATGTAGGGGGTGATTCACCTAGTGACTAGCATGTGTCGTCCATATTTTAAGTGTGTTGGCTAAGAAAAGACAAGTTCGTCGTAGCCACCCACCTTAGCGATGATTCGCCTCGGTCGAGCGATGCTCCAAGCGAGCCTTTGAAAGTCTAAGTCCGAACTCCTGAAGGGCCAAGTCTGGAAATCCTTTGCCTCAAACGAGTCTTCTCGCTGAGCAAAGCGGGTCGGATCGTTGCACTTTTGCCGTTTGAATCGGTTATCCGCTGAACGGAACAGGTCGTTATACCTCAAGTGTCTACGACTCGAGAACTTGAAATAATTTAGTAATGATTAAACAAGATAAGAATTTTCTAGATCATTGGGAGGAAGAATATTGTGCTACCGGCTACCTCGATCTCTAAGGGCCCCATGCAGCATGAAACAATCATGCTAGGCAATGGCTACATGACTGACCAAGTTTATGCGTACTGCGGCACTTACAAGACAAATTTATAAACAAGTTTACGTTACAAGACAAGTTTATAAAGCAAGTTTATGATTACAAGTTTAAATTTATGCTTATAAGTTCAATTTTTGTTTATGGCATGTAACAAGTTATGTTATTGTATAGTTGAATGTGCATTCAAGTTTACTAGACAAGCGTACCCTTGACCATCCAGGTTAACTGCAATATCGGTGGTAGCAATATTCTTAAAACATGCAATTAGTAATTAATGTCTATGACAACCCTAGCTAGTTAATCGTAGCAAGCCGTAGAGCTGTTTGGTCGTACGATGAATGATGTTACTTTCATTATAGCTCGTTCTTCTAGTTTTATTTTTCTCCCGTCGTGTGGTTAGGGTGCTAAGTTCTGCTCAGGTAAAAGTCTTCAACCCCGATCCTTGTTTGGTTCAAGGGTTTTGGTCTCGATCCAAAGTAGTTCCTATGCTCTCTTGTCGCTCGTCGCCTTACTTTTATTTTTTGCACTTATTATCAGTTCTTCCAGTATTATTTTTGAGACAAGTACATTGGTACCGTATAAATCTCGATCAGCATTTATTTCGTTTATGTCTCTTTCTGCTTTTGTTGTGATGTGTTTGGTCTATCACCTCGAGCTCCTTTGTGGTACTTGTTGCTTGGGGTTCTGGCCCCACTGACTTTGCATGGCCAGGATCTAATTAGACGAATTCTTGCCCCGCGGAAGCACACCCCGAAGAGAACCAGGATCCACCGCGTTTTCAGCAAGATGGCTCGCACTCGTAGGACTGCGGCCGAGGCTCGCGAGTGGGTTTCCTTCTTCCACCCCTCGTCTTGATTACTTTATTTTGTGGTATTTAGTAAGGGGCAGAGTTAGCTCCTTATATATTTTTGAGACTAGGTCAACATGATGTATATATTAGACCATGGCTGGTATATTTGATCATGTATTATTATACTCTGCTAGTGCAGCATTTTGTATTCACTAGCTTCATGATCATATGTGGTATGTAATTTGCGACGCCTTTTTACTTCCATATATGATATACTCTTGTACTTGTGTTGCTGGATTGAGATACTAGGATTTGTCAGCCTTTGGACAGACGTCATAGCATGCTAGAGTTCACAAATCTGTCTTCTTGACAACCTTAACACATTGCGGCTTACTTCGATATTCTGCAATGTGCGGTTGGCCATGTCAGTCCCCGGTGATGCCATTTACTATATTGTTTCATTGCTTGTCACATGCTCTATAATTGAACTAAGAAAAGATAGTAAGACCACCTAATAATATTATTATTTTCACATGAATACCGAGTTGATTTGGTGAGTTGGGCTACCTCGCCATCATCATTTTGTGTTCAAGTTTAAAGTATTTTTCTTCTGTGCCATGTGTTATTCAATTTATCTGAATAATTCTGTTGTTACTGTATAATAGTTCACGATACTTTAAACTTCATGATATGATTATGTCTTGTACAAGTGTAACTTAGACTTGTTTGACATCACGTCCGGTGACGACTATCGATTTTACGAAATCTGAGCATGACACTTTCTACTAAGGCCTGACTGAGTTCGGTCCGACTTTGGTTTCAGATACTGAGATCCAACCGATTCGGTCCGAACTCGATCTGTTTCAAACAGAATATTTCTGCCTAGGCAGGCCGAATTCGGTCTGTCGGGCTGAATCGAGTTTTAGATGTTTTATCTACACCATTGGATCGTGTGGACGGTCGGCCGAATCTGTTGCACTATTAGGGGGCTATATATAGTTTTTTTTCCTAACTATAATTTAAAAATGATGGAGACTTTACTTTTGGAGAGAGAGAAAGAGATTGACGGCTACATTTAAGGAAATATAGTTTCGGATAAATTTTCTCATTGTCTTTGTTTTTCGGAAGTCTATAATCGATTTTCTGCGTCCAAGTAATTCTAGTGATCCAGTTTGAATCCGTAAATAGTTTATATGGAGTATCTTTTTATTCCATTAGTAGAGACTTTTCAGGGTTGAACTCCGATCGTTCTGTGAATTTTTTTTCGAAAGGATTTTCCACGTTAAAAAATGATGTATCTGCGTTTTTGGCTTTTGTATGATTTTGGCTATTTGGTTTTCATATTTTACTTCGATTCTTTCACAGTTTTTTTGATTCGTGGAAACGGTTTCCATATTATTTTTTCCAGCAAAAATATCAATTTTGGATTTTTTTTTTCCCTTTTCGTAGTACTTCTTTTAACCAAATATAGCTCCCGAACAACTTTGATTTCTACCCCCAAATATCTTCTCTCTGCCATTGATTTCTGATTAGTAACTGACCCTAATTTTGTTACTAAACAAACATATCTCCCAGATAAAAATATTTCTAAATTCCTTTTCTTGTTTAAGCCTAAAATTTAAAGCGAAGGTGTACATGTACCTTATGAAAGAACAAAACAGCAATTAATACTTTCTCAACATTACACCATGTTCTTTCAAACTATTATATTTACAGCTCTACTACACAAATCGTAAAACAGTCCGAAAATTAAATCGATGTCATGTATCACGCAAGGAATGGCCAACAATTTTGTGGTCTACTTAAACAGAGGGGAGCACTGAGGTCATTGTCTTTTAGTCCGTCCAATCACGAGCTGCCACGTGACAGTTCAGATTTATTTTGAGTCCAATTTTTTGGTCTGTGTAGAGTTTTTCTTATATTTATAAAAGTTAATTATATTTACCTCCAATTTCATATTGCTAACTCTAGAATCCTCCAATTTTTAAATTTATTAGTATTATCGCTCAATTTAATGTATTTAGAAGAAAAAAAAAAGTATTTACCTCCTATTTTTTAACACTAATTAGGGTTAAAAAATAACACTAATAAATTTAAAAGTAAAAATTTTATAAAATATGAACATAAAATGGAGGGTTTTTAAATACAATTAACTCTATTTATGGCTATGCAAATGGTTAAGTTCCAAGTAACATCAATGCACGTCATATCAAATGACATGCTAAATACACAGAGCCCATGCTGCATTCTGCAAAAGCCAAAGATCATCTCCAGAGAGCTGCACCATATGTTTCTTTGATCATCACTCGGTCTCAGAGTATTAAATTTCTCGGATCATCTCATTCCCTCTTCATCAATTCTTCACCCCTCGTTCTGCACCTGTGTTCCTCAGTCAGCATTAAGACTTGAGAGAGAGAGAGAGAGAGAGAGAGAGTGTGTGTGTGAAGAAGAAGAAGAATAAGAGGAGAGAGAAAGAGAGAGGGAGAGACGAGACAGCGATAGATAGTGACATTCCCCAGGCCCCACTGCTTAACTTTTTCCCTGGCTGCAAGTGCTTTCTTTATGCCAAACAAATGAAAGGGACCCACATAAAATCATGCATATGTATGTTACATTGCTTACTTAGGTTTGAACCAGACCAAGCTCTAACTAGCTGAGGTTCAATAATGGCAGAGAGAGAGAGAGAGAGAGAGAGAGAGAGAGACTAATAGTGTTGATCAAATCGAGACTGTAGAGAAAGGGAGGAGAATCAAAGGCCCACCACCACCAGAGCACAGAGCCTGGGTAGCACCGAGAAGTGCAAATGCAATCCATCCACTTCATGCCTATCTATAATATTCCCTCCCACCTCGTGCTCTGTCGTGAGTGAACCTAAGCTAACCTATCCCCACTATTTACTCAAATTTTCCACAACCACTGTACCAAATGTTTCACTACTAGTCACTACTCACAGTGAATGCCAGGCTTGCCAGTGCCACTGCAAACAAACTAGGCTAGCCTAGCTAAGCCTAACCCACATTAATATCTTCTCTCCTTTGTAGCTACATCGGAAAGGAAAAATTGCAGCAGCAGTCAGTCCTAATTGTGCATGACAAGAGCGTAAAAAAAGAAAACACAGAGTCAGAAGAAAAAACATAGGATTTTGCTGCAAACAGTAGAGCCCAGCAGAAGAGCTATGGGCTACAGTGACCACTCACAGCTTAAAACCCGGGAGTAGAGAAAAATAGAGTTTTTACTCAAAAGTGTAGGCCACCATCATCAAAATACTCTCCTCTTCATTCATTCACTAGAGAGAGAGAGAGAGAGAGAGAGAGAGTTCATGGAAGCTCGCAATGGCATGTTAGGGTTTGGGGACGGAGGAGTTGGTGGTGGTCTCTCCCCTCTCATGATAATGCCTCTAATGGCAGCTGACAATAACCACCACCACCACCACCACCACCACCACAACAACAACAACACTAACAACAACACGAGTCCAACTCTCCTCCCTCCTCTCCCCATGGACTACCACCACGACAACAGCATCATCAAGTCCAAGATCATGTCGCACCCCCACTTCTCCCGCCTCCTCTCCGCCTTCGTCAACTGCCAAAAGGTATACATATACCATCACCAAACCCTAACCCTAACCCTAAAATCAAGATCTCATCCATGCACAGGTGGGTGCTCCTCCGGAAGTGGTGTCGAGGCTCGAGAAGGCGGCGGAGTCGACTCTGATGATCGGAAAGGCCTCCTCCTCCTCCTCCTCCTCTTCGGACCCAGCTCTCGACCAGTTCATGGAGGCCTACTGCGAGATGCTGACCAAGTATGAACAAGAGCTCTCCAAGCCATTCAAGGAGGCCATGCTCTTCCTCTCCCGCGTCGACGCGGAGTTCAAGTCCCTCTCCCTCTCCCTCTCCCACCCACCTCCCCCTCCACCTCATCCTCCAGGTATATATATATATATTTATGTACTAATTAGGTCAACTTTATTATTATTATCGTTATCGTTACTAAATATATGTGCATGGAGTGTGGATTAACTAACGAACTAACTATAGTCTATAATATATATGTCTTCATTGACTTGGTTTAATTAATGTATAGTCTAATGGCATGTGCTTACAATAAATATACGAGTACAGAACATATTTCTTTCGAGAACTTTAACTGTTCCAAGAAGCCTGGGGAGAAGTAATTTATATGGGAGAGTGACTTCTTCTTCTTCCGTCAGCAGCGTGTTCTCTGGGATTTTATTGGAAGTTCATGGGAAAATGACACTCGATCTTTTTGTTCTTTATTTGGTATTGACTATGAATGTGCAGTGTTCAAAATATAGGTAACGGCGGAAATTTCTATTTCTAGGAATTTATGGTTCTTGAGAATGTAGGCTTTTTTGAGTTTCTATATATATATATATTTTGAAGGTAATCTATACGTTTTCCGCTTCTATTTTTTTGGGAGAATGCTGCAATTTTATGTCCCATGAAAGTAGTTTATTTGCCAATATATATTGTGTTCATTTACTTCATTATGATGATGATTCATATATTGGTAGCTGGATTACAATATAAGGTTAAATCAAACTAGTGAAGCCGTTTTCTTATGAATGCTTATTAATTTCAAGCTTTACCATGTGCCCTTAGGGCATATGTTAACACATTGATAAATGTGCAATTTGTATTGGTACTTAAACCAGCACATTTATCAATCTACATTTTACTTTTACCAATACACAAAGTAAAAAATGCATTGGTAAATGCGCGGTGGAATTACCCATATAAATTGCATATTCATCAATGTATTAACATGTGGGCACATGTTAACAAAACCCTTATTTTAATTCTCAACCCCTTTCAATATTACTTGCTTAACTTGATATTTAGATCTGTTGCTGTTTGTGGGGAATACGCCTTTTTTTTTTAACTATTGGATTAATGGAAGTTTCAATATAGATTTGCCCATCAATGTCTTGAAGATTCTCATCATTTTAACTTCTGGATATGGTGGTCTGTTGGAAGTATTTAGTGTTCTTAATCATGGAAACTTGATAATATTGTGGTTTTCTATTATGTAGTTGTGTGACAAGATTATACTATATGTTCTAATGGGAAGTGTATAACATTATTGAGGTCTACTAAACTCTATGTTTGAGCTTGCATAGTTGCATGGATCGCGTACACATAATAAAAGTTTTAGTGTGAAATTGGGTCATATTTGAATAACCACAAAAGCCTAACTTGCAAGGTGCGTATGTAGAAAATTTTCTTTCTTTTTTCAAGTATCATGTGTAAATCCAATTTCATGAACATGACCTTGCAAAAGATTTCTAGCTGACAACATTATTACTTTTAACTTAAAATCTAGCTAGCCTACTCGTTGCAATTTGGTTTGAATAGTATGGTACTGTGGGGGGTAATTTGCGAACCAAAATGAATTCATCCATCCTGAGTTACTGACTTCCTTCGCAATGTAGTAATTGCATTCAGGAATTATTTTTTAGTCCTTTGCTACCTTTAGTGAATCCATCCTTCCAAAATTTCTTTTGATAGGCAGTAATTGCATTCAAGAATAAAATATTGCTACGCACCGGAAGATCTTTATATTTGCTTCTTGTTAGAAATTTTTAGATAATCTATATATGTTGGTACTTTAAAGATCTATCAAAATAAAACATAGAGATGAGGGTTTCGACGTGGCCAGGGAACTACAATATGTTTATGCGCCTGTGCTCTAGTTCCTCTTGTTGTTACATAGGTCTAGAGGCTCTTGTTGTATCAGGTCTGTACTCTTGTACTCTCAAGATGCAACCGTAACACCAAAGTCATATTTTCATGCACTAACAAATACTACAACAACGAAGATAGCAAAATCTTAAAACATCAAAAATTTATCCCAATTCTAGGGTCGGCTGCATGAATTCTTTTCTTTCCATTAAATTTTGTTAAGGACCATGTCCTCTAACAAAAGCTATATCCTTATGTAGTTTCAATCCATGTTCATTTAGGTGTGGTTTAGTTTTAATATCCATGTTTGTTAGGTGTAATGTAGTTTATGTGTACACCTAGTTAAGATGGTTCCTTCAACTACTATCTTGTGTTCACTTGCAATGCAAATGTCCCAGATGATTTTTTTCTTTCTTTCATATTTTGTCCTAATTGCCGTCACCTCCAACTTACTTTTCATGAATAAATTTTATTTTTAGTCATATCTTTTAATGTAAATCCATTCATCTATAACATTCTCATTTCAACTACATCAAATTTTTGGATGTTTCTTAATTTTCCATCCATCGTAACATTCTTATTTCAACTACACTTATCTTTTTGGATGTTGTTCTTAATTGTGTCCAACATTGCAATCCATAAAGCATAGATGTTTTTTCTTAATTGACCAATGAAATGATCCAAGCATGGTTAGTCTTATGACGCATGGTTAGTCTTATGACTATCCGATAGAATTTTTCTTACAATTTTTATGGTATCCTACCATCACAAGGTGCTAAAAAAGAACATTTTAACCATCATTTTTTAGTTAATTATATGCAAACATCCTTTTCAATTTCTCCATAACATGAGATCAGGTACTCCTTTCTTATTTCTCTAGTGCAACAAGGTAAGGACTTATTGATGATCCTTGATGTCATCCATTTCCTATCACCACTATCACCACCATTGGTTCGCATGATTGTCCTAATTCCATCATACATATCCTTAATAGTTTCAGTATAAAACTTCCTTCTTCGGAGCCCACTACATTATCCTATAGGGATTTCATCTTAAGTTTCTCTAGGTCAATAAAAGCCAACATAATCCCTCCTTTTAGCTTTAGATCTTTCAATAACACAAAAAAATACTGATACCAAACTTTTTTTTTTACAGATAAAACAAACTTTTATATTGGTAAAAGTTTTTTATATAGGTAAAAGTTTTTTATATAATATGGGGCTTCATGTTCGGGATTCCTTTTTCCGCAAGTCCCAAATGAGGATTGGATTGAAGGAAATAAGAGGCGCTCGAGTCCTCTCCTTATGGTTATTTGTGTTGATGTAGTATATAGTCAATTGTCAAAGGGTGCATTATACATCCCTCATTTATAAGGCAATGTTGGCAAACAATCTAGAGAAACCTGCCAACACTCTCTACCACGAGATTCAACTATTAGTTACAAATGGTCGAAAGAAATGACTATTGGTTTTCGACCGAACTATTAAGAGATACTATGTTAGTCTCGGGGATTAATCAAAAGATGAATGAACAAGGCCAACTGAGCTTCCGATAAACTTTTCAGTCTACCCTCTGTTGATCCAAAAGTTGTAGTCGAGATTCAGAAGCTTCTGCAAACAAGTTTCTCTTCCGAGATCTCGATTCCAACGAACCACTATATGTATGTAATATTACTGATTACAACTTGCTCCGATGAAAACAAAAGAATCAGAAAACAATCTATGTTTTTCATTGCAATCACAGTTGCAGACGGACAGAACAAGTTACAAATAGAGAAGGAGTAGAAGAGGAAGAAGGATCGTGGCTTGTTGGGGTGATGAAGATCACCGTTGCTCAAAGTAAGATTCGTCCCACACGATCTGCTCCCAGGAACCAGCAAGTTCTCGAAGAACTTCTGGAACACTTGCGTCACATCTCCTGGACTCGTACGATCTCCTGGACTCCTCTTGGCGGCGCATCAGCCTTTTCAACTCTCTAAAAAATTCTCTATTACGAGGACTGAGAAGAGAGTATTTATAGAGGAGTCTGGTCATCTAGTCGGTTACAAAGAGATAAGAACGAAATTAATACAAATCCCACAAAATCGGATATGAACTAAAGATGCCCTCTTTCCATAACCGAATCCGAACCGACTTGCTTCTGCCTTCAGCGCAACAATGCATTAGTGTAGCGACGCATGACAGCTCATGGCCGCACATCGCATGCTCAAGCACTCGCACATGCAACCAAGTTAGCAACAATGCATGCAACTCGCGCATAACCTGTTACGACCCAATCTCCCGCAAGCTCAATAGTCCCCGCTGAACGTGAATCACCACGTTGCAGCGCTCCAGCAGGACAATCGTTCTTATCGGGACGTGATGTCGTACGAGTCTGGAGTTGCGCTCGCACAAGGCGATGTTGTCAAACATCAAAGTTATCATCGAAACGACCAAGTTGCAGGGAAAGTCAAGTATTGTGTACCAAGCACACATTAGAGTATACACAACGAATCTCTCGATAGGGTCCAAATGAAAATGTCACAAGGAGAATGCCACAAAGGCTAATGCAATACTCTTGCTCTTTCTCTAGCCCACAAAGATACTTACCGTTCATACATTATGTTCCGTATATTCAAGCATCGCCACTACACCTGCATACATGAAATAATGTCCACAAACGTGGGTCAGTACACAGCCGTACTGGTGAGCGGGGTAACCCACTCGTCTAAGCCGACACTAAGTAGAATAGTGAATGCAAATAGTTATATGGTGATCTTTCTAGTTTAATCCTAGATTCATTTCATGGCATAGGTATGTCATGTTAAGGAAAAACTGTAAAGTAGGTTAAGCATGCAAGCATTCAACTCAAGCCAATAGACGAGCAAATATATATATCCAACTCAAAAGGAAGCTAGCATGCAAACCGTCCTACTCAAAACCCAAGCAACACGAGAACCTATCGAACCATTATCCAAGCCTCAATATCCATCCTCAAACGATGCCACAATCCAAGCCTTATAATCCAATCTTCGATATGCACTCTCTTGCCGAGGCAAGGTGGCCAAGCACAAACCAAACCAAAAACAAAGCAAACCAACTCTTATCTATATGAAGTCACTGGCCAAGCCATAAAGGACTGATCAACTGCAGTTCTACTCGAAACAGCGCTGAGTAGCTAGCCCGCCTGAATCGCATTGAACCGCCGGCACCGCGCCCAAGGAACGCTACCAATTTGCTTCCTCTATGGCGAACGGTCCCGGTGTCCTGGAGTCTTCCCGTTCGAGGAAACCAAACTCTGTGCAACACAGGTTGTCCGTGACCAATGCAGACACCAAGTAGGTATGACGAGAGGATCGAACATTCTCGTCCCACCAAACGATCCTAGACTCATCCAACCAACTATCCATAACCATTCTCCAACTATAGCCCAAGGCACCAACTCAAGTTATCCTCATAGGCACTATGGTGCTTCTCGACACAGTGTTCCAATTGGTGCAACACCCTCGCTCAGCACAATTTCGTGGCACAATGTCCCAACAGTGGCACAATGCCCTTACCGATGCAGTTGTCCGGTTTTGAACCATAACTGCACGTTTTGTATGACAAAGCGTACAACTGATACTCGTGCACGGATACACGCTCGCTCGTCTGTCCGAATTGTCCGATGTTCCAACCAAGATGTATAATTCCAACTGTTTCTCTAATTGTCCCAAATATAATCCAATTCTAGCTCCAACTGCCCCAACGCGAAACCAATTCAAGCCACAAATCTATCCAAGCAAACGACGTACACTCTATGCACGCCACAGTGTAGTGATTTTCATGTTCCAGTCCAAGTGTTCAAGCCTTTACGTGTATTCCATATTATTAGGCATGAAGGAGTAGAGGAGAAGGGACAAAGCCCACTCACAAAGTCTTATTCCGTTAAGCATCATGTCCTGCCGATACGGCCGATCCCTTGAACCCGTGGTCCGATGCAAATCACGATCTACTCAATTGGTATGACCGTGCGAGCAGACCGTGCTCTCCAAATCATCCGACCGATCGGACTAAGGAAGACAACATTATCGCTCCAATCCAGTTATCCTAGTATTGCTCTGAACGAACACATGTTTCCATCGAACTCCGCTTGCGATCTGCACATGAAACCAACTCAATCAATACTTGTTCCCAAATTCAACAAATTGAAAATGTAAGCAGATATTGCCTCATTCAATCTGACTCAGCGTAATGCACCGTGCGGTTGTGGGGCGTTACATAATATACAACTTAGAATCAGGTTCGTCCTCGAACCATACTACATCCTCACTAGCATGTCGCTTGTCCAATTCATTACTGTGCTCCATGCAACTCACATTCTCTTGATCCAGACTCAGCATCTCGCTCGCGCTGAACGCTCATACAAATTCCATATTCTCACATCCTCCTTGCAGCTCAATACGATTTTATCATATCACTTAGTTTTGGATCACACACATATTTAAGGCGTCCCTGAAATACATGCATTTCAGCCGAGCTTAGCGATAGCGAATTTGGACAAGTTAGAAGGGTATCTTTATGTTCGAGGCATTCATTCGCTTTACTCCCAATTGAACCAATCATGTCGTTCATTCCATAACCATTCTCACAAGCGCTATTCTCAAATACGATGATTTTCTACCGACGATCTCTCCACCTGACTCAAATTAGTTCGTGTTCCAACTCAATCCATACAACTATTTCTGAATCCACACTAGCACCATCCAAACTCAACTAACCAAACTCTAGCATGATTCCAATTGCACAATGTTCTGCAAGCACAGTCTCTAAATATCTTCTATTGTTCCGAACGATCATTACAACCGCTACTACCCCAGCTAGGCGACTTACCTAATTATCAAACTATGCACTTAGATTAGCTCAGCCTAACACCTCTTCCTCAATCCCAATACTTCACTGG
Source organism: Iris macrosiphon (assembly GCA_036927795.1). NCBI lineage: Eukaryota > Viridiplantae > Streptophyta > Magnoliopsida > Asparagales > Iridaceae > Iris > Iris macrosiphon. Next base: position 186,152,464 of record JAYESA010000004.1, read on the forward strand.
GTGAACATCTATATTGAGGTTTATGTGATCCACGAAGATTTTGCCGCCACGCCATAGGTATAGTGTCGCCATGATTTCAACGTGGACACAGATAGTAGTCGTCGATGAAAAAATTTATCTTGGCCTTTTGCGAAGAACTGCTTGAAATCACAGATATTTGAGTTCCCCAACTCTAGAAGATCTGTGCTCCAATTTGTCATTTTGAACGGTTATCTTGTGATCTTTGTCTGCGCACGGACCTCACACTTCTTCACCTCTTTATCCCCACATTCCTCTTTATCCCCACATTTGGAGATAAGTCCTAGACTAGACATCTTGCAGTACAGAGTACATGTCCTAGTCTGGTGTCCCACAATTCTTATTACGAGACTACTCATAAGCAGAAGCTCGAACATCCATCTGATACTGAAAAGTCTTGTTTCAAATATGTCTCCTTTATAGATATCACATCTGGCAACCATGGATGTTCACCCTCAAGTCTGCAACAGACTTCCTGAGATTAAGATCATTGGTAGTCACTGGTACTTCTTTGAATGTAATTTCTCGAAGTCCGGAACTATTGTCCCATTCTCCAGATTCTCTGCTTTTTTTTATTCGCTATCGAGACTTTCGACTTTCATCAGTGATAGGCTTGACCTCTTGTGAACTGCTCTTCATAGAGCTCTCGTGGCTATATGCACTAGTGTCCAGTCACCAGTCAACAACCACGCCGAATGACTTAACATGCGCACTCATAACAACCAAGTTAAGTAACAAAGTTAAGCTTTTATCTTGCTATTTTGGTTTGAAATTGGATTTGCAATCCTCGTTCTCATGGTCCTTCATGCTTGAAGAGACATGCGCCAAGGTGCTCATAGTCCTGTGAGCGTAGCCTGGTTGTGCATAGACTTTGCTTACAGCTAGCCACATAGATGCTTCCATGCGCCAAGTCTTGCCTTGCGCCTAAAGGGCGTTATGCGCAGTGACTACATTGCACCGAGCCCGCCATGCGCAGTGACTGTCCTGCGCCGAGACTACTATGCATCGAGTTTTGCCATGTGCCTCTGTTGCCATGTGTAGATGCAGTTCGTGCATAGTGCCAGTCTCTCTTCGGCAACTTGCATCAGACATCTCCATGCGCCAACTTGCATTAGATGTCTTCCTTTCTCTTGGAACGTGCGCCTCTAGCGACGCCAGATCAAGTTTACCTCCATCCGCAGGAATGGTCGATCCAGGATCTGTCTACACGTCTAACATTTGTCAGAGGACTCCTTCCTCATCCAAATGATTGAAGTGTAGTCCGGCAATCTTTCCAAGTTTGTTAAAACTTGTATCGAGAGGGTTTATCGGGAAGGTTTGTACGGGTGTTCTCCATCTTTTCTTCGGATCTTGCTTTGAGATTGTTAGTCTCGGGCCTTAATCAAAAGATGAATGAACAAGGCCAACAGAGCTTTTGATAAACTTTGCAGTCTACCCTCTGTTGATCCAAAAGTTTTAGTCGAGATTCAGAAGCTTCTGCAAACAATTTTGCCTTCCGAGATCTCGATTCCAACGAACCACTATATGTATATAGTATTATTGATTACAACTTGCTCCGATGAAAACAAAAGAATCATAAAACAATCTATGTTCTTTCTTGCAATCGCAGTTGCAGACGGAAAGAACAAGTTACAAATAGAGGAGAAGTAGCAGAGGAAGAAGGATTGTGGCTTGTTGGGGTGATGAAGATTACTATTGCTCAAAGCAAGATTCGTCCCACGCGATCTACTTCCAGTAACTAGCAAGTTCTCTAAGAACCTCTGAAACGCTCGCGTCACCTCTCTCCTGGACTCCTCTTGGCGGCGTAGCAATCTCTCTTCAACTCTCTCTCTCGAAAATTTTCTCTATTACGAGGACTGAGAGAGTATTTATAGAGGAGTCTTGGTCACCTAGTCGGTTACAAAGAGATAAAAACGAAATTAATTCAAATCCCACAAAATCAGATCTGAACTAAAGACGCAAACTTTCAATAACTGAATCTGAACCAACTTGCTTCTGCCTTTAGCGCAGTCGTGCATCAGCATAGCAGCGGCGCATGGCGGCTTATGCGTCCTGCTCAAGCACCCGCATATGCAATCAAGCTAGCAACAACGCATGCAACTCGCGCATAACTGAGCGCATGAGCGCATCAAATGCGCACAAGTGTCGATGCTGATGTGCAAAGTGCAAAGTGCGCCAATAAAACGTCACTTTGAGAACCCGAGTCCGAGTCGCTAAGCCCCTTTGGGGCTAAGCTCCTATGGAATAAATTCTAAGAGCATGACGAAAAGCTTAAAAGCTTTAATTGAGGAGTTAATCATTTTTTCTCCTAATAAAATGCCCCCACATGGCACCCATGTGCCTCACCACACCCCATTTGCACACCTAAACACAAGCAAATATTATATTGAGATGCCCACTTGGTATTGTAGCTAATGTGGGACTATCTTTACTAGTCCAAAGGCAAAAACACAAACATACTAATGACTCTCAATCCAATTAGGCTTGAGACTGTTTGTCTTACGAATATAATATTGTTATTGTAAATTTCTACAAATGGTGGGAAGAAGTGACCATATGTTTTTGACCTAACTACAAGAGATACTAATGAATAGTAATCCAATTAGTCCTTTGGCTTGAGACTGTTTGTTCTACAAATATAATTTTGTTATTGTAAATTTCTAAAGTGGTTGGCATGGTAGATAAAAGTTGAGACTAGTATATAGTAGGAGATAAATTATTATTTGAAAACTCTTTTTAACAGTTATACCAATATCCTCTCTGTGTTCTCAACTAGCTAGGGTCTTATAGTTCAAATAACATTCGAAGGTGCTTTCAAATTAATGAGCCTTATAAGGATCATCGCGGCCCTTGGGTCTTCCTGTATTTTGGAGTGTCCATCTTTGTCTGTTACAATCTTGCTGGCATGGAGACAATAAATATAGCAACAATTTTAGAGTATCCAATCCTAGGTCTTCTTTGGCTCTCTGGTGGGCCAAGGTCTAGTTTGTTGTTTTTTCTTATATAGAGGACACCTACCTTCCAATAAAGAATTTTAACAATTAATCCAGGCATATCATGTTCCTTCTCCTCTCCATGTTGCTGCACGTGTTTACGAAGCTAACATCAATTGTTTATCTTTGCTTTCTCTGAATTTATGCCTACATGTAGCTAGGTATTCTTTTTTAAGGCTGGTAGCTTTAGCTTTTTTTTCATCTAAGTCGTGGAAACTTAGACATTTCTCGTGTAGAGTTACTTAGGAATGCAAGTTTGAATAGCTATTTTTTCTTACTTCTTTTTTTGTCTAGATATCTACCCTCATTTTTTTCTATTTTGGGAGTTTATATCCCTCTATTTCCTTTTTGTTGGAGTCGAGTCTGGATTTGGTAAATTTTGGAGCCCAAATTTGATATGATTTGGAAATCTACATTAATTTGATTAAATTTCAAATTTGTATCAAATATTCAATTAATTTGAACATATTTGAACGCCCATAATTGGTGATGGGATATAATCTATACCGTTGGTTGTTGGTGGATGGCCAGATCTGAAAGTGGGCTACTTGGTTTTCTAAACCCTAAAATTAGATTTCTTATCCTATTTATATGAGGTGACGTAGAGGCACAAAGAGAGCACAAGTTGGAGATTCGGGGTGCTATTCAAGTCTAAGAGAAAGGCACTTTGCTCTTAGGACTCGCCATCCAAGATAGGAGATCTGATTGATGAGTCGTCTTCGATCAAGAAAATTGTTACGGGATTTGGTGAGTGATTTCAATTGTAATCTCTGTCTTTTCTTCTTGAGTGTGGTGAGGAGGTTGAACCTATTAGGGCAAATGGTTCAACATTGGCTTTTGTCAATCTTGTAATTTTATCTGAGTTATATAGATTGTGATTTGTCCAGGTGACGTAGTCACTGACATATACGTTGTCTTTATCTGTGTTGGTGTTCGTTAGATTGGTTGGTTATCTCAAGTCGGTTGGCAAAGCTTTCGCGCACCCAATAAGTGGTGTCAGAGCGTGGTATTTGCGTTTATGATCCCAACAAGTGGTATCAGGGCTCTTGGGTTCTCGAGAGGGAAGGTGCAACCATGTCTACTGAGTAGACAAACACACGTATGATCACCCTCACATGGGAAAATTAGACAATTTGGAAGCCAAGGATGGAGGATCTACTCTGGTGCATGATCCGTTGGAGGGCAACAGCGCAAAGCCATCAGACAAACCTGCTGAAGACTGGAAACGACTGGATCGGAAGGTCGTTGGATTCATCCGCCAATGGCTGGACGACTTGGTGTTTCACCACGTGTCCATGGAGAGTTCGGCAAAAGTATTGTAGGAGAAGTTGCATTCATTGTTTCTTATTCGCTAACTCCTTAACTCGAAGCACACGGAAGGTGTCTTGGTGGCACAACATCTTAACAAGGTTCAAGATATTAACAATCAGCCATCTGCGATGAAGATTGTGATTGATGATGAGCTTCAGGCCCTTCAGCTTTTGAGTTCTCTGCCGGAAAGCTGGAAAACGGGGGTGTTGGTGAGCTACTCCGCACCGGATGGAGTTGTCACGATGGAGGCAATCAAAAGCAGTTTGTTGAATGAGGAGTTCATGCGTAAGCAAGTTGAATTGTCGCAGGAGTCCACTTAGGTGGCTTCCTACGGGAAGTGAAGACCCAAGTCATGGACAAGGACATGGGAGAATTCTCGTCATCTTCCGACTGTGGACCGTAAGGAGGGCTGCTATCACTGTGGCGAAATGGTCATATCAAGAGAAACTGCATGAAGCTCAAAGCTAAGAAGACTAAAGGCAAGGACGATTAGGAGGAGCTAACAGCATTGTGAGATATCATCGCAGCAACCGACGTAGAGGAACCTTGTGGCATGTGTAATATTGGCGATTGGATCATGGACACGGGGTCACGCCACTCCATATAGAAGGATCTTCACGTCATACTACTGTGGCAGGATTGGACGTGTGAAGATGGGCAATAAGGGAATGACTGTAGTTGTAGGCATCAATGATGTGCACTTGACAACGGAGCATGGTGAGAAGTTCGTTCTCAAGGGTGTGCGTCATGTACCGAGTTTGCGTTACAACTTGGTTTCTGTAAGGAAGCTGATGGATGATGGTTGTCGCAGTTTGTTTGGGGACAGATTGGATGCTTACGAAGGGTTCCCAACAGGTGGATCGAGGAGATTTATCTTGTGGCATGTATATGCTCAAGCCGCTGAGTCGTACAAGCTGGCCACAGACATCGGATGGAGGCTCGAGAGGTTCGACAGAAGGTGGATCTTCGAGATACTTGTGGATTACGGAGGATTTTGTTCTGTCGAAACCAAGCGACGAATGGTGTTGAGCCAAAGATTGAGGGTCAGTCTATCGGTACCATGACAGCTGGTCGGTCTCCGGGTGGGGGTTGTTCTACGGATCCGGTTTTGGCGACAAGTGGTTTGCCAAATCTTCACGGTGCTGTCACGTCCCGGTCCCGTAAGGGCCGATCGTCCTCGCTTGGTCCTTACGGAGTCGATCGTCCTCGCTCGGGCGCGATGCCGTGCAAGCCTAAGTTGCGCTTGCACCAGGCATAGTACCTGCACAAGACACTAGTTAGACAAAAATATACATATATATATATATATATATATATGCACATAATTTAAATGTAGAGAACCAAAGTTGAACACATTTGATAGGAACACAAAATACTTTCTTTATTGAATACTTGAATATTGGATTACAAAATACTTGCTTGGCTAGAGTTACAAAATATGCCATTATATGGCTTACAACTCTTTTTACAAACCCAAAGCTAGCCACAACGTCCACACATCATATCCCTTTAGTAGAACCAAAATAAAACACCTAGCAGAAGAAGAGCTTGCACACTGGAAAGTAAAGCTAAGGAAGCAGCACGATCACGGTTCCGCTGAATGGATGCGCTAGTAGGGGTTCAAAATGCTCGCCAAGCTCTCGCTACTAGAACATGGAAATTTGTCCACAAACGTGGGTCAGTACTACAACATGTACTGGCGAGCGACCGTGACCAAACTCACCTAGAAATCCACACTAAGTAAACATGTGAAGCTAGCATTAATAGGTGATCTTTCTAGTTGTCTAGTTTCTTTTTAACAATTCATGCGAAGTAACATAAACGATAAATTGAACCATACATATGATAATTCTTACCCACGGTCGAACGATTATTCCTGCAGCAGACACAAGTTAGCTATAATTTTACATATATGAATAAACTTATGAATCAATCTTGGTATCAAGTGTTAGGTATGCAAGAAGATAAACCTAGCATGTGCCATAACTACATGATGGTCCCATCCACGGGATTAGCAGTTGGGATGTATAAGCCCATCTCACTAATAGACCTATACCCTCCCGTAAGTAAGGACTTCAAGTCTCAGGGTATATAGATCTCTTTCAGGCCGAACGATCCCCAGTGCCCAAGGAACCGCTCGAGAGAGAAACCTTGTGCACAAGTTGTCCTGACCAAATGCATGAATGCAAGTTCCTATCAGATAAAATACTATCATGCAACTGATGAACGATGAACAAGCAAGTCTTATCTCTTTTCTCATTTTCAAGATCAAGTCAAGAGGTTTCCAGCAGTATTACTCGATATGCAACATACGAGGGGCAGGTAAGCATTCATGATGTAGCTAGTAAGGTAGCAGTTCTATACTCGAAGATGGCAATAATGTTTCTTTTTAGCTTATCTTGTTAGTGAGGCAACATTGATATAGTGAACTAGATATTCTTTATTAAGACGTGCAAACTAAAGGATTCATCGAAGGGCCTAAGCTACTCACCGATTGAATCGAACGAGATAATGTGGAAGCCTTATGCAACGATCACTCATTGGTTATGCGTCCTGAAATTGCAACAATACTTTGTTAGCATCCTTTGATCTCTTTCTCTTACGATTCGAAATGAATGCATAAGCAATAAAAGTGAATCATGAAAACCAAGTCATCGAAAGCAAGATAAAATACAAAGCAACACAAAACTAAGCAACACAAAACTAAGCATCAAAACAACCAACAAAATTTTTTGGACTCATTTCAATAGAAGTCGTTCCATCAGAGTTTGAAAGGTTCATTGCATTTCGTCCGTGTTGATTTGGCGGTAAGGTTTCCCCGAGACTCGATTCTCAACCGAGTCAAAGTAACAAGTGTTCCATAAGTAACCCGCTAGGAGCGGGGCATTACATGAGCGACATCGGTTTTAGCAGTTCGAAGCAAGGGTGGAGATTAAGGTGTGCAGCAAACTCAATCTGAGACGAGTGCATCTCCATTCACACAGTTACGGGAGAGTTGTGGGTTATCGATGGCATGCACCGTACACGATGTTTTGATCGAGGATGCATGTGTTCGGGAGAGCTTCAGTGTCAGACACGAAGGTGGACAGGTTCATGAGTTTGAATATCGGAAGAACCGCACCGTCTGCTTGGTTGGGCCAGCCAAGGGTAAAGAACCACATTGTCCGCTTGTCGGAACGGTTGCACGTTCCGGTGGAAGATAGAAGTCATGGACATGCAACTAAGACTTGCGGTAAGGCTGATCGTCATGGACTTCGGTCTTGGTCGTGTCATTGGAGTCCAGTCTGAATTTGGTAAATTTTAGAGCCCAAATATGGTTAAATATTTGATTTAATATGATTTGAAAATTCACATTAATTCGATTAGATTTCAAAGTTGTATCAAATATTTAATTTGACCATATTTGGACGCCCATACTTGGGTATGAGATATAATCTACACCGTTGGTTATTGGTGGGCGGCCAGATCTGATGGTGGACTACTTGTAGGGTTTTCTAAAGCCTAAAACTAGGTTTTCCATCCTATTTATATGAGGTGAGGGTGGAGGCACAAAGAGCACAAGTTGGAGATTCGGGGTGCTAGTCCACATGAAGTCTAAAAGAAAGCCGCACTTTGCTCTTAGGATTCGCCATCCAAGATAGAAGAATGAGGAGATCTGATTGAGGAGTCGTCGCCTTCGATCAGAAAAATTTCTACGGAGTTTGGTGAGTGATTTCAATTGTAATATCTCTTTTCTCCTTGAGTGTGGTGAGGGGATTGAACCTATTATAACAAAGGGTTCGGCATTGGTTCTTGTCAATTTTGGAATTTCATCTGGGTTCTATAGATTGAGATTTGTTCAGGTGACGTACTCATCGCCTTATACGTTATATTTTATCCGTGTTTGGTGTTCGTTAGATTGGTTATCTCAGGTAGGTTGGCAACGCTTTCGCACGCCCAACAAGTGGTATTAGAGCGTGGTATTGGCGTTTCTGAGCCCAACACTTTTCTCGGACATGTCACTCCATTTTTTCAGTCCAAATATTAAGAAACCCCTCCATCCATCTCTCTTCCATGTACCCCTCCCTTGCACCCTGCTCCTCTCCCTTTTATATTAGTGATATTACTTTCGTGTTTAATTAGGATTGTTATCTTCTTGTAGTTGTGTACTGTGCATTGCTAATATTACTCTCATATCATATAGAGTAGTTTGATCTGTCAAGTAACTGGAAGCTTGCTCACAAATACTAAATATATGCCAATCACGGTTCCATTGTTCCTTCGATCGGGCTCATCCTGGAATTGTAAGTCATGTTGATGAGCCCGATCGAAGGAACAATGGAACCGTGATTGGCATATATTGTATAAAACCTTTGGACCAAGCAGAAAATTGGTATAATTTTCACTTTTCAGGTCAAAAACCTTTGAATGCCGTAGGAAGCCTAGTAGTTAACACATTGCATACAGTAAATACATAAAATGTTTGGTCCTTTTGACCCCTTTTGGAACTATGGAAGTTTCCCAGTGTTCTCTACCATTCTGCATTCTAAATTTGTATTAATTACCTTTACATTACTCAGTGGTATCTCGGATTTTCATTTGTCGTAAATTCATCTGGGTTCCCATTTGATATTTTTGTTTATCAATGTTTTCATTGTTCAGTAAATTTCAGGAAACATTCACTACAGTTGAAGTTTAAGCTCTTTATATCTATTTAACTGAATTTTGAAATTTGTATCGGAAGTGTGCGGTGAACTAGATAGGAACGGATCATCGGATGAAGACATTGATGTAAGTGAAAACTACATTGACCCCCAAGCTGAGGACAGGGAACTCAAAGGCCAGCTTCTGCGGAAATATAGCGGATACCTCGGTAGCCTTAAGCAGGAGTTCTTGAAGAAGAGAAAGAAAGGGAAGCTCCCCAAGGAAGCCAGGCAACAGTTGCTCGACTGGTGGGCTAAGCACTACAAATGGCCGTACCCTTCGGTACATACTAAACCTAAATTCTTACGCAACTCATTTCAATCTTCACTACCTTAGATCATTAGGGTTAGTTGCATGTCAGCATATTGAAGCGAAGCTATCTTATATTGAAGGAAAATGTCAGAACACAAAAATAGGTCCATGACCATTTTTTCACTTGGAGCATATATGAGATTGGATTTTCATATATGTATACATGACATGCTATATAAAAGTTATCTTTGAGATATCTTTGTACTCAATGAAAGTTGTTAATAAGTTCAATACAAGAGTTCGAGAGGTTTTCTTCTTTTATCTTTGTAATAGGGAGTTCTTGAGATCACTTGTGAGAGCTATTGGTATTCTTTTTCTTTTTCATAGTGGAACTGAATCACCATCGTTCGTAATTGTAAACCTCTTGCCCGAACCGTGTTTGCGGTTATGAATTTTCTCCGAGTTATTCTCGATTTGTTGGGTTTATTTTTGCTGTGCCCCAACATATATTTTACTTGGTACTGCAGGAGTCGCAGAAACTGGTGCTTGCAGAATCAACTGGACTCGACCAGAAACAAATCAACAACTGGTTTATTAATCAGCGAAAGCGCCACTGGAAGCCTTCGGAGGATGTCCAGTTCGTGATGATGGATGCAGCTCATCCTCATTACTTCATCGACAGCGGCCTCACCAACCCTTTCCCCTTAGACTGTGCACCGTCGCTTCTCTGATAAATGGAAAAAAAAAAAAAAAATCTCAAGTGTTCTCTCCGTTTGCTCTAATTTGCCATTACTAGCTAAATTCACCTATCATCCCCTTTTGTTTGTACTGAATCTATTCCAGGCTGCTATGGGATTTGGAGTCTACTTTTAAAGTTGTGCTTTGAGTCCTTTATTTGTCCCAGGGACAGCAATGTTCTTTGGGCTCATAGCAGAGATCTGTAATAATTAGTTGTGGGACAAAGATTTCTATGGCAACCACTTTGGTTAGAATAATATAGCCTGTCAAAGTTTTCCTTTTCTGGGAGCCTCTGCTCCAAAGGTTTTATTATGCAGTGCTTCTCTACTCTGGTGACTAGTGGTACTACTTTTCCCTACTATGGCCCTCTATATGGCTTTAATATCAAACTCATGATGCTTTTTTGCATGTAGGTACTAAAGCTTTCAACTTTGATGGCAGAGTGGTTCTTTTGTTCAATTAGTAGTTTTGTATAGTACGGACAGTTTGGAAAATTGGTCGAGTTGTACGCAGCTTTATTTCGTCCCTCAACAATGTCCTTTGGTTTTTGTGACTCGAACATAAGTTCTTCGGGATGCAAGCAGAACCCTTTTAGTTTATGGGGGTAGGATTTGGCAAGGCATTGTATTGGGTCAAACTGACTGGGATAACCTAAGTGTTCTACGTTTAATCCCTCGTGGATCCCTCATGGATGTTGATTTTTATAAAAATATTTATTTACAATCAAATTTTGAAAAAATAGTGGATCAAAACTAAACTGGACCAGAAAAGTAATGTGTTCATGGATCAACCGGTTGAACCAGCTGGTCCGGTCAGCTTCTCAAGAATTACACATTTACTTGTGGGATGTTAAAGGATTTTTAAACTTTGGGTCTTTTTAAACTTTGGGTTCTAATAAGTTGTAAATTTTGCTTTATAATTGACTTAATTAGTATTTGAATTTTGGATCAATGGTTGACTCGACTGAATGGGTTGTGTTATTGTTATAATCCTTGTATCTATATCATAGTAGATGTTGATACCTACTGTAATTTTTATTTATTTTCTATGTACTTGTGTGTCCCTTTAATCATCTGTATGCATGAATTACTTGTCAACCGTTAGTTTAAAATAAAAATACTAATTAGGTGGATTAAGAAACTTAAATACAAATTCACGATTTTGATGTCAAACACAAGCACCTGGATTTTGGTATAACTATTTATCATAGAATATTTTTCCTATGTAGTCAGAAAAAAACTTCTCGATATATTAGAACAGATGTGCAGGTCACACTTAAACAGGACAAGCCTCACCGAGACTCTCTAGGCTGAACAGACAAGGGCACTCGAACTATGTGATCTAGACTCCCTGCAAGCACAATCTCCCCGAATTCGAAAGTGTCCGATACCGATACCCCTGGCGACACGTTGAGCTTGATCACAAGATCTTGTGTCCCTTCTGGTGCTATGGCAAACGAAGATGGTTGCACGTCGACGTCGACTCCTCGAGGCGGGAGAACCGAGCACGTATATTTTTCCGGCACGCTTGCCACATTTTTCAAAGTTCGTCGTATGCTTCGAGGTCCGACTAGAGGTGATACAGTAATGGAAGGGAGGTTGAGGTCTGCCGGAGTTGAAAGAGAAGCATTGCATGCCGTTCCGGTGACTGCTTGCACTTGGGCTGGATCGATCCCCGGCGAGGAGCACAAGAAGCTTATGTAGTCCTCAAACTCTGCAAATGAGGAATGCAGGCGGGGGGAGCATTATTTAGTTTTGGACCGAAAATCGAAACGAATAAAAGATTCGGGCCAGTTTGAAAAACTTTTGATTCGATTTAAGTTTTGAAAATACTAAGAAATTTTTTTCGGTTTCGATCTCGGTTTTAGATTTCGGTTTCGATCTAAAAATCAAATAAAACTTATGCAATTATGTAAATACTATCAATTCTATACATAATTTGTGATAAAAATGTGTATATTTTAAAAAATAACATTTTTATGTATGCATTTTAAAGTCAAACTTTCGTAATTTAACAACTAAGTCAAATTTAGGATACAACTTTGAAATACGACAAATGTGTGTATAAAAATTATAATTTTTAATATAATTTAGGCTAAATTATAACTTGATACCCTCAATTGTTTAAATCTTTTAACTTGACATCTAAACTTTGATAGATATCAATTTGATATCTTAACTATAATTTTACAACTTAATATCCTACTGGTGTTAATAGAAAATAACAAATGATAAAAGTATCGCTCTTCTCTCTCCGACAATGCTCTCTCTCTCTCTCTCTCTCTCTCTCTCCCCGGCACCCGCGACAGAAGGAGGAGGGGTTTGTGTGGGAGATGAAGGAGTAATTTAAGATTTTAAATTTTTTAACAAAAAATAATTACAGTTGACTGACGTATAGGGTATCAAAATAAAAATTTGTAATAGTTGATGGTATTAAGTTAATACTTATCAAAGTTTTGGACATCAAGTTGAAAATTTTGAATAGTTGGCGGTATCAAGTTGTAATTTAGCCTATAATTTAATCATGATTTCAATTTTGGATCTGATCCATTAAACAATAAAAACAGTCCAACGAAATAAACCGAATCGATTATTCGGTCCGATTTTGGTTTTGGCCAATTTCGGTTCAGTTTCAACGGTTTTGGCTCTTTATGTTGAACCCGAATAAACCGAACGTCGAAATAAAGATAGGCTGACAAGAAGAAGAATGTGTTTACCGGCAGGTAACACCAGGCCGGGATCGAGTGCACCGGCAGGATTTATAAACCCGGCGCCGTGGTCGAAAGGAGTGGAAGGATGCACACCGTCGACACGGCCGCCCTGCGCCATCAGAGGCAATCCGCGGATGCCGTGCTTCGACGCGGTGGTAGACACCGCGGAGGCGATCACGGACGGAGCCCACGTCGGGTGGCGCTGCCTGACGAGCGCCGCGACGCCCGCGACGTGGGGAGCCGCCATGCTGGTTCCCGACAGCAGCGCGAAGCTCCTCCCGGCGAGCGCGGGTTCGAGCGCGCTTGCCGGGCTCCACGCCGCCCAGATTTGGTGGCCCGGCGCGAGGATGTCCGGCTTCAGCACGTCCGCGGGGTTCATATGGACGTCCGTGATGTCGGGGCCCCTCGACGAAAATCTGGAGACCATGGGCGCTGCTGCTGCATTGTTGTTGAATGTGGCGATTCTTCCTGACTCGATGGATGCCGTTGCTCCGAATGTAGTTGCAGCTCCTCCGCTTGTGTTCCGGCGAGTACTGTTCTCGTAGTACTCCCAAAGGATCTGCAGCCAGAGTGTTAAGTGTTCATATATATGCCGCAACAATGTCATTGATTCAAACATAAACAGAGTTAATTTTCCAAATGGTGTATGAGGAATGCAGTGGTCATCCTTTTGGTGATTGATTTTTTGTTTTTTTTCCTTGGATTAGTTTGTTGTCTAAACTTTTGCGTTTTGGTTTAAAAGTGCATGAATTGGTGCTTTTGAATAGAAATAGTTAAAAATGTAAATGCGATAGTCACGTATGTTATTTTAAAAAAATATATTTTTGTCCTGATCAGTCGCTACATTGGCTATAATTGATTGTGGAACCGTCATTTTGTACTCGACAAAAGCTATTTGTTTATTTCTGAAAATGATAGTACAACAACAAAAATTCGACAACAATAACTATGAAAAAAAAGACACGTGACTGTGACATGTCCTTTTTTAACGGTTTTCATCAAAATGCACCAATAAAACATAGTTTAGACACTATTTAAACCAAAATGTAAAACTTAGATATCAAATTAACCACAAAAAAAAAAAATTTAATCACCAAAATGACGATCAGACATTCCTTATGCACCATTTGGACAATTAAATTTTTTTTTTTTACTAATCCAATTAGTCAATTTTGTTACTTTTAAACCATCATTACTGTTTGAGGATACCAAAATGTTGCGAATATCTATCTTGTAATTCATATTAGTGCTGGCAAGCCGCCGCTAGTACAAACTACAAAACTAAATGACCCTAATGACATTCCAATTATAGCATTCAGATTCTTTTTAACTTTTCACTGCTCGATTTTGGCACCCAAATTTTATAAATTATTTTTTTTAAGCACATTTCGTAAATTTTAAAAGCACATCGAAAATACTTCAAAAACATATTTTGTAGTAAAAAAAATATAATTTAGATACTTATATTTCATATATAGGGTACCAAAATCTAGCAGTGAAAAGTTAATGTGCGGAACGCTGTAGTCGGAGTGCCATTATAATTAGTTTAGAGCCTTAGAGCCTACTACAAACTATGAATTGTATACTTGTGAACATACGACTACTGACCTTGGCATCACTCACTCGGGGGATCAGAATGCCCGGGAGCGAGAAGGGAATGGGCTCGGCAACGAAGTCTCCGTACAGAGGGTCAGCAACCAGAACGAAGCCGGCAAATCCAAGAAACCTGGCGGTGCTGACAAGGGCGTAAACAGTTGAGGTGCCCCTCAAGAATCCTTCCGAGAACGAGCAGATGACGATGCTGCCGGCAACTTCGGCAGGCTGCAGTGCTCCGGGATCCTGACATTCGTCGGCGGAGTAGGGAGGGACCCGGTTGGTGCTGCCATTCCCAACTGCAGCATCCCTCGCCGAGACCAGCTTATAGGAGAGCACGCCGCTGCCAACTTTTAACAGGAAAATTGAAGGGGGATATAAGCATTACCACTACTGACATGCAGCAGCTGATAAATGTGCAACATTCAGAACTTGCTCATGAAAGGATATGATTTTTTTTTTTTTTTTTTTCTAGATGATTGGAACACTTTTTTTCCCTCTGGTTATTAGAGCTATATCTGTACTACTGTATAATCACAAAAGTTTAACCTCATCGTAAAAAAAAAAAAAAAAAATTCAATATGCCATGCATAAATGTGGTACTAATTTAAATTATTCATTTTATACTACTATATAATGAAAATTAAAATTATTTGTGGCCCCCTCTTCCAATATGGAGGTGCTACTACGTCAGCAAGGACCAATGGTCTCCGGGAGCTATTAAGCAGAGTTGAATGAAAAAGTTTAGCTTCACCGTGAAACTTTTATTTCCAAATATACCATTGCATACACTTACTAATTTAAATTATTCATTAAAGTTAATAGGGACAACAAGATAATTACGAAAGTTATTCTTTGGTCTTACTAAATAGTCTTGAAATAATATATATAATAATATGATAATACTAATATAATAATATATCTAAAATAATTAAGACAGTTATGTTTTAATCTTTCTAATTAGTATTAATACAAATTATAATAATTACAACAACTGTTTTTTAGTTTTTCTAATAATTATCTATAAAATATGTACAACGCACATATATATATATATATATATATATATATATATATATATATATATATATATATATAGTAGCTATTAATGTAAATTAGTTGACCAAATGATCAAGCTGAATGGTGACACGGACCTAGTAAAAAGTCCGGTTCAAATTAGCGAATAAAATAAATCAAAAAAAAAATCCCATTTGTTCTAAATTCCTCTACTTCACTGATGTTTTGGATAAGTAAATCAGTAAGTTTGCTCATATGATGGGAAAAAAGGCAGTGTATTTTTTCAATGAAAGCAACAAATTAACAACATTGCCAACAGAAGTAACATGTTTATTAGTTTCACTTATATTTACATGGTTTCAGCATTGTTCGAAGTAGAGTTGCAATGCAAATATAACTGAAATGTAACACTATTTACAACAGGCAATAGTGCAGACGCGAAAATTATGTGGACATATTACTGTAAAAGCGGATTTCTCCTGCACGAGAAGAAATTATTCAGTGGACAGCCTCACCACTTACGTGGCAGTAGTGGACCTTGCTCTTCTTCGATAACAATATGACACATGCACTACTTACAGATTAAGTAAATTTCTACGCGACATCGATGTTAGGGTTGCTTGCCTGATAACCCGACGCCACGCAGGCGTGTGCCATTGCCGATGACAAGTGAGGTGTTATAGGTTCTATCCGTGGTGCTAGCCGCGACCCCCATCGTCCAGGGACTGAAAGACAACACAGTGCCTTCTCCAGGTCCGTTGTTGCCGGCGGCTTGCGCCACGAAGATGCCGGACCTCCTCGCAAAGAGTAGGGAGATGTCGAACGCAGTCATGAAGGACACTGTGTCCTCCGGGATTTCCTCTGGTCCCAGAGAGAGTACAATGATGTCCACTTTATCTTGAGCTGCCTATAGGTAGGTTTTGCCATCAAGAAAACTTGTCATATCAACATTGAAGTTGCATAAACTTGTGATAACTAGCGGCGAATGTTCGGTTTATTCTGTTTCAACCGAATCGAAATAGTCAAAATCTAACAAACCGAAATTCTAAAAATCTAAAACCGAAATCGAACCGAAATTAGTCAAAACCGAACGAATAAGCTATTTGGTTATTTGGTTTGTTCGGTTAGACTGTTGTTATTGTTTAATAGATCGGACCCAAAATTGAAATCGTGGTTAAATTATATTAAAAATTATAACTTTATGCACACATTTGGGTGGCGTTTGGTACTTCAAGTTTTGGAAGCTTGAGAATGAGTTTTAGATTTTTTACCCTTATTTGGTATGTCTAAGATTGAGAATTAGGGAGAGAATATGAGGGACTTCATATTCCTATTGTTGTGGGAAAGTAATTCCCAAGGTCCTACTTATGAATATGTTTGTTTTCTTGGGAATGTTGTTTAATATTTTGTTTGGACAATAACACCCTCATTTTACTTTCAAAAATTCAACTTTTATCCCAAACATATCAATTTAGGTAATAAAAGGATGAAAGGGTATTTATGAAAAACTAAATAAATTAAGATTCTTTTTCCATATTTTCAACCTAGCCTTACCAAACATGGGTATGAAAAAATTGAATTCCTTTCCCATGGAAAAGGAATGGAAAATGAATTCCTAGGAATACAAAACCTTTATCCAAACGATCCCTTGTTGTATTTCAAAGTTGTGTCCAAAGTTGGATTTAAATATATATATATATATATATATATATATATATATATATATATATGGGTAAACGGGATAAGAGCCATAGACTCATATTCTTATATGAGCCATGCACATGTGGACCAATAGGAATGGATTCCTACATCCCATGTGCACCCATGTACACTAGTACACTACATTCCTATTGGTCCACATGTGCATTGACTCATTTAGGAATATGAGCCTATGTCTCATATCCCTTTTTTCATATATATATATATATATATATATATATATATAATTGTTGTTTTCAAAATATGCACATTTTTAATCACAAAATATGTATTGAATAAGGGTATTTACATAATTGTATAAATCTTATTCGGCTTTTAGTTTTGGATCGAAACCGAAACCAAAAACCGAATCCGTATAATAAATTTTAGTATTCTCAAAATCGACCAAACCGAATTTTTTTTAAACCGAACCAAATCTCTTATTCGGTTCGGTTCGGTTCGATTCGATTTTCGGCCCAAAATCGAATAATGATCGCCCCTAATGATAACTTATCTGTACTACTATATAATAGAAAAAATTAGACTTCACCGTAAAAATTTTTTTTCCAAAAATACTCTTACTTATATTTACTAATTAAAATTATTCACTAAATTTAACATGGGTAGTTAGATAATCTATACTACTATATAATATGAAAATTAGAGTTCACCGTGAAAGTTTTTGTTTCCAAAATATCCTTACTAATATTTACTAATTAAAATTATTCATTAAATTTAACATGGGTAGTTAGATAATTACATATAGAAATTTTTTTTTTAAGAGATTGTTATTTGTCCTTCCAAAGTAGTAAAAAATTTAAGGAGTTATTGTTTGCTTTCTCAAGTAGTAAAAAATTAAGAGACTATTGTTTGATCTTTCTAAACAGTATGAAATAAGTGCAATGCACGTACATATATACTAGTGCATTTGAGAGCCGAGCACTGAGCCATAAATCTGTACCTAAATTAGGAAAACTAACATATATTCCGTTTCCTTCTTGTTTTCAGTGTGAAGATTTGCCAATATATATATATATATATATATATATATATATATATATATATATAAAAGTCTAATTGCACACATATTTTTGAGGCAGTACCAGGTATCAAAGTGCAAGAAGTGTGAAAATTCAGAATGTTTGCAAATTAGCCTTATTATTCGGTATAAATGTGCCAAATTTGCAATAATTATGTAATACTTGTACGGTGACAGAAGAAAAGGATAATGTATGCTTACTTGATCTACTGCAGAGATAACATCTGCAAATGTGCTGCCTTCAGGATATAGTGCCTTGTAAATGGCAAGCCTGATAGAAAGAACACATTACACAAGAGAATACCAACCAATTTAAATTACTCAGCACACAACAGCTGGAAAAAAGTTGTTTTGTACAAGTCCCTTTAGTTAAAACTTGAATGAAATATTTACCTAGCACTAGGAGCCATTCCACTTGCCCGGCCATAGTAGAAGCCGTCCACAACAACAGGAACGCCCCAATTTCCAGCAGCAATAGAAGCCACATGACTGGTGCAGATAATCACTAATGTCAACATAATTGAACTAAACAGAAGCTGAGTTATTGGCACCAAGAAAGAAACATTTGGATTTTTCTAATGTATAATCTTTATTTGTATATTTTGTAACTCCTGTATCGATGATTCAAACCCATCAGGAGAGGAACTACATGGGAGAGAGTGGAGACGGTTGTCCCTACCGAATTTTTGCTTTCGAGTTAAATATTCATGTTGTTTTTAAAAAAAAAAAATCATCAAATTTATGTTTTGTCACCTTCCGAAATTTATAATTTTTAATTTCTATATACACATTTAGATCAGAATTTATTTTTCTTTCATAATTTTTATTTTTTTATGATTCGATACACAGAGAGAAGGCATTGTGAAGGAACAATAAAATTTTGATATAGCGAAGTTTATTTAAACAAAATTTTGGACTTTCTTTACATTTAAGGTTGACCCTCCTCTTTTAAATTGCTATATCCGTCCCTGAAACCCATGATCCCCTTAAACGTCGTCTCTGGACACTAATTTGGTCAATGTCCTCTGACGGTTACTGTAATATGTTAACAATTATTAAAAAAACATAAAATCTAATATACTACAGAAAATTAAACACAATAAAAAAAAAGTGTATAAATATTACGTAGGATATAACAAGTTTGCAGAAATAGATGATACAAATCGCCAATAGTAATAGCGACCCCACAAATACTAATGCCTGACCACCAGTACTAGTGGCAATTTGACAGATTTTGATTTTTTTTTTTTTTTTTTAATTAGGATGTATTATTGGCAGTCTGGAGGCAGACCGAAAATGTATGTACCTTCCATGTCCAACTTCATCAAAGGGTGACAAGTCCGAAACATCCATGGCATGAGCTGCAGCAGCCCCAGCAACGAAGTATCTGGCCGATACGATCTTCCCATTACACGAAGTGGCAGGAAACCGCGGGCCCACATCGCAACTGCTGCCGGAGAATGGGCCCTCTTTCCTCACTTCTTGGCCGAGCTGGGGATCGTAGCCGAAGCTGGGGTGTGTCGGGTCGATGCCGGTATCGATCACTCCGATCACAATGCCTTCTCCTGCGTGCTCTTTGCCCCCCTCCTCACTCCACACTGCTTCCTGTAAGCCCAACAGTTGAGGAGTGTAGGTAGTCATTGGCTTCACACCCACATCTTTCTCTACGTGAAGCACTGCAGGAGCTGATTTGAGTCTGGTAGCTTGAGACTTGGTAGTGTGAACTGCAAAGCCGTTGACAATGTGGTGGAAGCTGTACAGTTTCTTGTAGGTGCCATTGTCAAGATTTGTCTCAAGAAGCTGGTCATGGAGCTCTACCAAGCTCTTTGCTTGCATCTTTTGTGATTCTCTGAAGTCAAAAGGATGTATATATATATATATATATATATATATATATATACACAGTTCAAAGTTAATAGTTATTTGACTCTAAACAAGGGCAGAACCAGAAATTCGAGTTTGAGTGGGCTAGAGTGGACTAGTGTCGGCTGACACACACACACACACACACACACACACACACACATATATATATATATATATATATATATATATATATATGGCAAATGGCAAATGACATCTAACATAGTGGTTAAGTTCGATGTATATTACCCAGGAGATTGCGGGTTCGAGCCTCCTGTGCTACAGGTGCGGTGCAGATGCGGGCCTACGGATCGAGATGTGTGGAACCTTCGGACCGGGATATGGTGGGCCTTCGGACCAGGAGTCTGTAACACAATTACCTCTTCCAAAAAAAAAAAAAAAAAAAAAAAAATATATATATATATATATATATATATATATATATATATATATATGGCAAATGACCTATAGCCTATTGGTAAGAGTGATACATGTGGCACGGGACGGCGGGGTTCGAGCCTCGGTGGAGACGGCCTGTGTGTGTGTGCGTGTGTGGCTCTATTTACCCTCGGCCAATGACGCTTAAAATATATATATATATATATATATATATATATATATATATATATATATATATATATGCAAGTGACGTCTAAGGCTATAAGAGCGATGCATTCTACCTAGGAGGTTGCGGATTCGAGCCTCCCATGCGCCATTTAATTCTCCTTCGGGAGAATTAAGTGGTGGGTGCAGTGCAGGTGCGGTGCGGTACGATCCGGGTGGTGCGCGGATGCGATGCAGGGTGCAGGTGCGGTGCGGTGCTAGAGCGGAGCTGGCGCGATATGCGTTGCGGCTGCGTGAGGCCTTCGGGCCGGATGGGGCTTTCGGGCTTGTGGTGCCTTCGGACCGGGATGCCTTCTGGCTGGGGTGGTGCCATCGGACCGGAATGTAGCCTTCGGACTCGTGATTGTATATATTGACCTTCGGACTGGATTTGTTGTAAGCCTTTGGGTTGAATTGTAGTCTCTCGAAGGAGCCTAAATAAAATTTACCTTTTTAGATATATATATATATATATATATATATATATATAAAGAAATAAAAATGGGTGGGCTGGAGCCCACCAACCCCAGCCTCTACTGGAAAAACAGTTGTTATTCTCTGTACTTTCTGTTTAAAATTGACTACTTTCTAATTTCAACTTCAAAAACTTTGCTTTCATTTTGTGCCTACATATGTGTCTAATTTAAAATTACAACTTGTCTGGTGAAAAGGTTGAATGTTCCGTGAGTTGGTGCAAAATTTCAAAATACACTACACCAGACACATGGAGGACTAGTATAGTTTCTCCTTGATGTTCCTATGTCCACTGATTCATCTCATGCACATGACTAGTATACAGCTGAATCAGTTTGGATCCTAAACCTTTCCAATGGACTAGAAAGAATTTCTAAACTAAAACTTGAGAGCAAAACTAGGCTGCTGTATTATGCATTGGTTCAGTTCATACCTTTCCCAATCCAAATTCTCATGTTCTTTAGGTGCTGCAGCTCTTTGGTAAAATGCCACTGGTTCACCTTCTACCAAGACGAGATATATCCCCTTCTCCTCTTCCGAGCCCCTTACAAGCACTACTGATTGAAGAAGAAAAGTTAGTAGGAGAAAGTAGAGATGCAATGGAAAATATTTCGGAAATCTCTTCATAATGATCGACCAGAGAGAGAGAGAGAGAGAGAGAGAGAGAGAGCAACAGTGCTTATAGTATCATATAAACACTACATAAGAACACTAAGAGGAACTTCAATATTTATAAGAAGAGCAGAAATGCAATATTACT
Organism: Iris macrosiphon; assembly: GCA_036927795.1. Lineage (NCBI taxonomy): Eukaryota > Viridiplantae > Streptophyta > Magnoliopsida > Asparagales > Iridaceae > Iris > Iris macrosiphon. Next base: position 186,174,216 of record JAYESA010000004.1, read on the forward strand.
ACAAATCACATTGTTGGCCTGACCTCTTTAAAGGAGAGGTTGGAATTGCGTTGCCCCTACTTGTAACGGTTAGCTGTGTACCGTTTCTCATTCGTCCCACAATCAAAGAGGAGAACTCACGTTGGTCGTCACTTGGTTCTGCCAGCTTCTTCTCATCAATGAACTAACTTTAGTACAACTTGCTGCTTTATAAGCTTAGAACAGAAAGCAACTCAAAATGAACTTCATGAAAGCCATATCAAGAAAGAAATCAATTCCACCCCATAAATGCTTACCAAAGGTTCATAGAACTTCTCATCCTGTATAATGCTGGTCAAAAGTTCTTCCATAAGTTCTATTTAGGGGCATGGTAGCTATGCGGAGTAAAGAAAGAAGTTTGCATTCAGAAGAAATCATTCTTCCTGCAATCAACCTCAAGATTCTACAGACCTATCAGATATCCTACAATCAAATTATGCAAATAACACCAACAAGAACTGAAAATAATATGCAAGAAAACATACCAACCTAGCATATACAAGATTATAAGCGGCAACCAGAAAGGATACAAATATTTTTGCAAGATTTTAACAGAAAATCAAAAAAAATTGTCCAGAAGAATTCAGTACTTTTTATATATTATATTCCCTGGAAATATTCCTAACCATACACATTGATCCCACTTCCATAAGCTCATTGAACCTCCCAAGCCACCAAAGTAACTTGTTTTGTTATTCATGAGGTATAACTAAAAATTTTGAGACAAAAAAAAAAAAAAATCAAAGAATCTGGACAGTTTTGAACTTAAGGTAATATGGAATAAGAAAGCATCCCAATATATCGTCATTGTACGGAAAATGAAAATCAAAGATACCCATATGCTGGTGAAACAAATAAAATAATTTATAAGGAGTTACAAAAGTTGTATTTTATCTCTACACCAATTTCTAATTAAATTAATTTTGCACAACTTACATTTCACATTACCTAAAAATCGTTCTGCTACCTGAAACAGCACCCATTTATATAGGTAAAGCGCATTTTAGCTCAAGAATTTTGTTTATAGTCTGTGCCTAGCAAACACATGCATCCTATGATGAGAACAAAAATGGAATGCATCTTCATTTGGCTCTTCATCTTATATCAGGCCTCACTAAACTTTATTCTCACCTTCTCCTAGACTCATTTAGTCATCTTAGTCAAGAATAATTTTCAAATAACCATGGTTATAACTGATGTCCCCAGGAATAGGGATTAAGGCTTAGTCGTGCTGGCATGGTGGTTCTAAGGATTACAACTCCAGAAGCATTATTATTTATTTTCTTTCGACAAACTCCACTATAAAAAGTAATGGCTTAATTAAACATTACAATTTATTTCTTCAAATTTCATCCTCTTCCCAGTGTAGATTTGCTAATGAGTTGAAAAATGCAAAACTACTCTTAAAGAGCTGGCTCATCTTTCTAGAATATTCTCCAAATGTAATGCATGCTAAGATTTCAGTACCGACTCTAGATTCTTCTATGAACGATCTCTTGATCATTCTAGAATATTATCCAACCTTCCATTCTTCTAGAATACTCTTCATCATTCACATTTCTCTCTTCTAGATACTTCTTCCATCCACCATTTCCTGTTTCTCTGTAACCTTCTCTATATCATGATAACCTTGGAATTCTCCATATAGATCTTTATCATTCCATTTATCGTCCAACATTCATGTTATTCTAGAGATTTTCATATCCACCACTCGCCTATAAATATTGGTGGCCTCTCCCATTTGGGAACCAAGCATAGCAAGAAGCAAGCAAAGGAGCTGGCAAGAGAGCTACTATGAGTGAGTGAGAGACTTGTGAGTTTGTATTCGTGAGTGTTCTTGTGCTAATATTTTCCTTTGCGAGTGTTGTGTTGAAAGATTGAATCATCTTTGTATACTAAGTTTTGTATCAATAAAATTCTATTGTTGAGTGTTTCAAGTGTGCTAATTCACCTATGATATCCAACAATGTCATACTATTCATATATATATATTTAGCAAAGTTAACGGTATCGGTATCGCAGGCCCAGACTTAATATGAGGTCCATGAGACAGTTGTCTCAGGCCCAAAAAATTTGAGGGCACCAAATTTCTCTCCCCCAGTATATATAGTCCATTGCAGATGGCCCGGATGAATTATGCTCTAATTGTATATAATTCAGCTCACTGTAGAGTAATAGATAAACCCAGCCGCCGAGTTGTTTTAGATTAGAGAATATTATAATTTAGAATCATGGGCCCGCTCTAAAGCAATAGATAAACCCGGCCGCAAGTTCTTTTTAGCTAGAAAACATTATAATTTAGAACAACAGACCCATAATAAATTTAGGAACATAGAATAATTTATTTTAGGTATTTTTTGAGAGGGCATATACTCTTGTGGCCGGCTGGACTTGATCGACGCTAGCTCTTAGAAGTTGCAGGAGTACATTATGGTTTGTTTTTCCTCAATAACTCGACTCCTCTTCATTTTCAAGTAGATTAAATATAAATAATGTATTTTATCTACCTACTCTAGAGGCATGCAATTCTTGGAGTTCTATTTTTTTTTTCTATTCTAATATTTTAGATAGACTATTGTAGTCATGTGGACGACTCCTAGAGTTCTTTTTTAGAAGCCAGTACTCTCTTTTCACATGTACGTCTTTGATTTTTTATATATATATATAATAATATAAATTGTTGTTTGGTGTATTTTTACATTTTATTTGCAAAAGCTTTTCAATCTTCCCATAGAAAAAAAAACCTATTTATATAATATGGCCAGTGCATAATTGCAATAACTTAGGTCGTTGTATAATTGCTTCGACGCTTTAATTATTGACTTATTTGTGGTTGATTTATAATTTATTGAAAAAATATGTTCTTGCTAATGCCTATAGTTATTCCTACCGAGTCGATCTAGTGGTCAAGACTATGAGTGATTTTTTTTTCTTTCCTAAAATACCTACTGCAATCAGTCCTTTTCATTTATGTGAGCTTTATATAAAAAAAAATTGTATAAATTGCTATTGATTATCCGTGGTTGAAAATACTATTGTATCATTATTGATGAAAAAATATATATATAACATGAACATTAAACTTTAAGGGGCATCACTTTTAGAGTTCGTCTCAGGTCTCAAAATCTAAAGTCCGACACTGCGGTATCGGAATCGGTATCGGTATCGGGCCTTTTCTATGAGTATTGGGATCGACAGTATCAGTAGTTTTAGATCGGAGTGTAGGATTTATTTGGCATCGAAAAACAAATAATTATTAATAAATTATTAAAATTTTCGAAAAAATATTTTATCCCTTTAGGCATAATTTTTAGTATTTTCTGTTTTTTCTTAGTAGTTTTGAAATTGAATGAAATAGTAGTCACCCTTGTCGATTGGTTTACCTGTGATAGATAAGTTTTCTTCTTTTATATGCTTTTACAAAACACTTGTTGATTGATCTTTTTCGTTCAATTTTGTTTGCCGAATTGACTAAAAGAGAAAACTCCGATATCGGTATCGGATCGGTATCGATATCGGTCATTATCGGTTCGAAACATGCGAAACCGTATCGGATCGGTATCAGACTATACTGCAAAGTATGATATTTAGCACAACCAACAGTAAAAGAATTTTTGTTTCGTGAAGAAAGACGGACAAACAGACATTTGAGGTTACTCAAGTCCATGAAATAAATCAGACTGTATATTCATTCACAAGCAATAGTGCGTTCACAAAATTCAGTGATATTTAACAGATAACATCTTTCAAGTGTCATGGTTCATTGATATTCACTGAAAGGATAAGCAAACGAAATGAATAACGCAAATGCGTCAAAGAAATGGGTACATATTTTCAGTTCAGTGCAGCTATCGTTCTATCAAATAGAGTTTTCCAAAATCTCATGCTTTGGTCATTAACTCGATCAAATCCTTCGACAACTCCTCCCCGGCACTCTATAACGTCCAACACAGATAGAGGCCGCCACGACACTTCCTTCTACTCTCCACAATCATTCTGTCGAATAGGTAGGTGCTTCTCACCTAAGGTTTTCTTGCAACTATATATATCCTCAATTGTCTGTATCTTTAAGGTATGCAACACTGATTCACTGTGTCCGGGGTGCTTTGGAGTGCCTGTGTCAGTGTCGGACTCGTGGTTCCTAGACACTCTAGGTAGGTAGACCATTTTGTTCACCGATGATACAAGCAAGTGTGCAAATTCATGTGAAATGGATATATCATGTCATTGGAAACTACAAAACAAACAAGTATGCAAAGAAGCAGTTGATTATACGTACTCCCCGCGATTAATTTGATCGATCGTGTTGTGGCGCTCGAAAATGAAGCGAGTAGAATATGCTGTCGATGGCATTGCAGATGAAGGAGCGAGCGTTCGACCATGAACTTGGTTTCTCGGAGGAAGATGGGGGAGAGGGGCGGGTTCGACCGGATGGGAATGGCCGTGGGGCCCGAACCAAAGCTACTTAGGCTCATTTGTATTGGCAAATGTTAAAGACCGGGTAATACATACCCCATCCTCTACTTAACAAATTATATTTTAAATTAAATAAAAAGTAAACATATATTAAAAGACATGATTATCCATTCTCCGGCCAACCACCGGCGAACCCTCCCCCCCCCCCCCCCTCCTTCTCTGGCCGCCCCCGACGAATCCCCCCCTCCCTCGCCACCTCGTCGTCCGCGCACCCCCCTCCCTCTCCAGCCGCGTACCGTGCTCCGCTGACCTGCGTGCGTTGTCCTCCGCCGCGAGTCGACCTCTGCGGGCGCTTCTCCGCCGCGCGCCTTGTGCAGCACCCCCGCGCGCGCGCCTCCCCACAGGCATCCTCGCGACCCTGCCGCAGCTGCTTCCACACCCCCGCCCCCCGCGTGGCGCCTCCGCCGTGCGTCCCCGCGACCCCGCTCGCGCGTCCCCGCGCCTCCGGCCGCTTGCTGCGTCCCCGCGACCCCGCCTCGACGGCATGGGAGCAGACGGCGAGAGTAAAATGATAATGTAGTGGGGTGTGTTTTGGATTTTGATAATTTTTAATTAGTTAAATTTGGTTGTGTTTAGCATTTTGGATGCGTTAAGTAGAGGGTGGGGTGTGTATAGTCCGACCCATGTTAAAATCACTACCAAAATGACTAGGGATAACACACTTTTGAAAGGACTGTCAAAATTTTGACAGTTCTGTAGGACTATCAAAATTTTGACCATTCATATAAAATTAGGACTGTCTTTGCATATTCAGATTGACACTCCATATAAAATCAAGACGGCCAAAATTTTGACTGTACCAAACAAATGTAATAGTTCTAAATATGCACTGAACTACCAAAAATATGTTATCCATAGTAATTTTTATAGTGCTCTTAACAAAAAATTTCATTGTATTTAATATTATAAAGTTGTCTCTGTTGTTACTTGAATACATCAAATTTTCTTTTTCCCACATTGACACCATGAATTATTCCTTGGAGCATCATTAGTAAGGCCATCTCACATTCTAGATTTAAGATTTAAAATGTATGAGCTCATTTTGTAGAATAGTAAGTCTCATCCCTAGTTATAATTTCTAAATTTTGGAACTCATTCTATCCATGAGAGCTATAGGTTGGACCTCCCAATTTCTAGATTCTAGATTGTAGGAATCCATTTTGTAGAATAGTAAGTTACAATTTGGAGCCAAACTTTCTAGATTATAGATTTTATATTATTTTTTTTCACATCAATTTTTGACCACACAATTTTTTAAACCGGAGCTAATTTTACCATTTTCTCCTATTCTAATACAAATCCAACTCATTCTACATTTAACTCTCTTTTTTTTTACAATTTGGATTCCCAAATTGTATTGAAGAATCCCAACTACTAATGATGCTCTTAGTTACTTTCATATTATAAACTTGGATGGCTTTTTTTCCCCACTATATAGTGTGTATTTTGAACTACTCAAACAAGTGCATAGCAATAACCTACCAATTTAATATTTTTGTACCTTAAGAGTGCTCATCACCGTAGAGTGATGTGTTTTATAAATGATAAATTGTACGTAAGTGCTAAAATATTGTTGTAACCTTCAAGAAATTTAATATTAGAAAACATATCCAAACAATTACAATCTCATCTTCTTTCCGTTTTCTCTAGTTCTAGAAGAAGAAGAAATTGGTTTTAAATTTTGTAAATTATCAAATAATTTATGTGTCAAAAATGGATATTTGACTTAAAAAATTAATAGTTAAATAATTTCAGGTAAAAAAAAAAAAAAAGAGTTTCAAAACTATTAAATAAAATTTCTTTGTGGCTTCCCTCCTCCCTACATGGCTTCCCCTCCTCCCTACATGGCTTAATACCATCTAAGGCATCGTTGTGTTATCTAAGTTTCTTTGTGGCTTAATGTTATCCATGGGTGTTCGATTTATTCGAATTCAACCGAATCGGAATAGTGAATATCGAATAAATTAAAATTCTAAAAATTTAAAATCGAAACCGAACCGAATAATCAATTCGGTTTGTTCAGTTAGAATATTTCTATTGTCTAATGGGTCGGATCGAATGTTGTAATCGTTGCTAAATTATAATATTAAAAATTATAATTTTTATACACACATTTGTTGTATTTCAAAGTTGTGTCCAAAGTTATACTAGTTATTAAATTATCAAAATTGGACTTCAAAAAATATACATAAAATTATTGTTTTTAAAATATATACATTTTTAATCATAAAATATGCATAAATTTAAGAGTATTTACATAATTGCATACATTTTATTCGATTTTCGGTTTTGGACCGAAATTGAAACCCGAACCGAAACTGAATAATAAATTTTAATATTTTTAAAATCAAACAATTTTTTTTTTCAAACCGAACCAAATCTCTTATAAAGTTCGGTTAGGTTCATTTTTTAGTCCAAAATCGAATAATGCTCAGCCCTAGTGTCATCTAGACAAATTGTACTGTCTTATCTTCCAATTTGGCTTAATGTCATCTAAGACAAGTTTATCTTCACTTTTAATTTGGTTTAATGTCATTTAGACAAGTCGTTTGTGCTATCTTAGCTTTCAATTTGGCTTCATGTCATCTTGAAAAATCTATATGTTATCTAAGCTTTCACTTTTAATTGTTACAACATTTTTGCTTTGAAATTGTTTCACTTAGGGTGCGTTAGATTGCAAAGTAGAAAATATGTAAAAAAGAAATTAATTCTACGAAATTATTTTCATAGAAAAAAAAATTATGAAATTTTGAAAAAAAATCATAGAAAACTAAATTTGGTGTTTGATTGCCATTATTTTTCAAAAAAAAAAAAATTATTTTTCATGTAAAATAATATTATTCTATGGGTTGGACAAACTTTTATTTTTTATCATTTTAAAAAAAATATATAGAAAATAATATTTTTTTTAAAAATAATTCCATAATAAATATAAACTATCAAATACTACAATTGATTGAAAATATTTTCACGAAAAAACTTTCAATCAAACACAGTCTTTATTGATTTTTTGAAAATTTGGTTATTATACTCCCTTTGCTGAGGCTATAGGAAATGGCCTCAATATGTCCATATCCCCATCGTGCAAAGGGTGTCATATTTCTAAACTGCATTAATTACTTTTTAACTAACTCTGCTCATTTTTTTAATATATCTTTTCCACTGGATTAAAAATTAAATTAAAAAAAATTAAACATATATATTTCTACGAAAGTATCTATCGTAACCAACATGTCACGATTCCACGATTCCACGGACCATCACTTACTTGACCATGTTTGATTACAATAAAAACTATTATTAACAAAATAGAAGGCAGTCTCCTAGTCACATATTACTTCATGAGTTTAACTTAGCCCATACTCCACTTGACTTGGGAGTACACACCGGTTGTAAATTCCTTCCCAAAAGATTTCAGTTTTTATTTTCTAAATACCTTTCTCTTCCTAAGAAATAATTCAATTACTAATATTTATAACAAGTTAATTAAATAACTAAGTTATAAATAATAATGGGCAAATGAATTAGTTTCTTTCCTTGGGCCTACAATACCTAATAAAAAGATTATTGAAAATTTTCATCCAGAGCGTTAAAATTTTATTAAACTCTAAAAAAAAATCGAAGTTTTAAAATTTACGAAGAAAGCATCAGAACGCATATCCAAAGAACATTTTATATTAAAAAATTTAAAAAAAAAAATATAAAACGCCCTTCGGATCGGCGTTTTTAAACTTTATATTTAACTCAGTTACCCTCTCTCTCATTCTCCGTCAATTTTTTATATTTTAATATATATTTTTACTTTCCTCTCTCTCACTTCACTCTCTTTTCTATATTTTAATATAAAAAAATAGAATGAGAGACCAGGGAGAGAGAGAGAGAGGGGAGAGAGAAAGAGGGGGTAGAGGAGAGGAGAGGAGAGGAGAGGAGAGAGTGACACAGAGAGAGGGAGGAGAGTGAGTGAGAGAGGGGGAGGAGAGTGAGAGGAGGGGGAATGAGAGAGAGAGAGAGAGAGAGAGAGAGAGAGAGTGAAGTGAGAGAGAGTAAAAAAAAAAAAATTAAATATAGAAAACGCCCATTGGAAGGACGTTTTCTCCATAAAAAATGTCCTTCCAATGGACGTTTTCTATATTTAAATTTTTTTTTTTACTCTCTCTCTCTCTCTCACTTCACTCTCTTTCCTCTCTCTCTCTCTCTCTCTCTCTCTCGCCCTCCTCTCTCTCTCTCTGTCACTCTCTCCTCTACCCTCTCTCCCCCCCCCTCTCTCTCTCTCTCTCTCTCTCTCTCTCTCTCTCTCTCTCCCTGGTCTCTCATTGTCACGCCCCAGTCCCAAAATATCGAGGGACTGGACACGTGGCAATGGCCAGCAGCACGCACCGATGGATAACCCAATTTAATGGAGCCATCAGGGCGTACTTAAGCTGTAACGAAGGTCTACTACAACAAATCACACTAATCTCATCCATAAAGATAAAGAAATAAACTGCATAATGAAATGGAAATAAGTAGCAACAACAAGTTAGTCGGGGAAACAATCCGACTTATGTCTGAATACACCGGCTCAATAGGCCAGGAACAAAAGAGAAAAACATAAAGTAAATACTTAGTACGGGATCAGGTACTCAGGAGAAGTCTTCGGCAGTCACCTCGTCTGCAGGGTTCAGTTCTGCTCCAGTATCAAGTCCAGCAATAGCCTCAGCTCCTGTCCCGTATATCTCGGGGTACTGCTCCTCGGCTAAACCTGGGGACATAATCCATTCCAGGTCCTCAGTGGACATAGCAAGGCACAAAATAAAATAAGCCAAATAAATGCAGTACAATTAAATTAAATAAAACAGCAGGGTAAACTATGTAACCATCTATGTGATATGCAAATGAGAGCAACACTAGTACTCAGGCTGAGACCGCTACAAGCTCTGTGTCAGGGAGCCGGTAGCAGTAATAACACGTAAAGGGTCTAGCTCTGCTGGAGAGTCTACAACCTCACAATAATAGTAGATATATATATAGAACAGCCTGTAGCCTGTGTGTCTCTCCCCACCCAATGTAATCACGTAAACCATGACCATAACGTCTCATGTCCATGTCAGCGGAATTATAACTAATGCAACAAGTCAAACTGTCTATAACTAAAATATCTCTGTCAAGTCCTGAATCCTATACAGAATTACCATGAATATCTCAGGAAGATTCTGTCCATGTATAGTGTCAAGTGTCCTGGGTTGTAGGGTACTTGATAGGTGAAGTACAAGAGTAAAGGGTATCGTAAATCCATCTCTAAATGACGAACCCAACATCGCGTACGGTGTTGGCATCCGACTAGGATCGGACACTAGGTACGTCACACGTTTCCTAGGTTAAACAGTTTAAACAAGTTTATATGAATTTACACAAGACAACCAGCAAAGTATTATTACAGGAAATATGAAGATAAAGACTGCAAGTTTGGCAAGGTGCACTTGCCTGATGTTTGAATTCTACTTAGGTCCTGTTCTCGGAAATTTCCAGAGATGTCTCCGAAAGCTGAAATAAACAGTATCATCACGCTCAGAAGGTGTCAAATAGCTAGGAACACCTGTCCTTGGGCCCAATTTGGAGACAAGGACAAAAACGATAATTTTGGACCAAAACGGGGTCCACCGGTGGGCCCGCTTTGCACCAAAAAACGTGTCAGGGTCAACTGTCTCCAAATTCACCAAACTTAGTGTCAACAGGTCAGGAACGCTGATACGAACCCAACGGAACTTCCAGAATTGAATTTCGATGAGCCGATCACAAAATCGCCCGTCGAGTGGGGCCTATGGGGCCCACGACACGCGATTTCGTCAACGTTCTCAGAATCGAACCAAACTTGACCCACAGGACCAGCGTATTGCTACGAGTCTGATGGCGCAAGTTTCGTCTCGATCCGACGTGTGTACACAAAATTAGGATAAATTGCAGAAAAGTCGGATACGGGGCGATGTCCGCGGATACGTACTGATTCCGGTGTGCACGCACATCCGAATCAGCTTCTGCGAAATCCTACACGTCCGTATCGACGATGCACACGTATCTGTGAAGACCGTACGCGACCAAGTCGTCCCGTTTGGCGGGGCGTACTCAGTTCCGGGGTGAAACAGGGTCTGGTTTTTCCTGTTTTTGGATCGCGGTGTGTGATCACCACAGGACGCGATGCCCCGAACGGTTTGTCCGGGCACCGAGAGGGTCATACAGGCTTCGCAACGCAATTTACGGAATCGAAATCTGAGCTACGAGCAAGAAAATACACGCACCTGAACGAGGCCCGAAAACCGTAGTTCGAATTGTGTCCGACACGTGTCCGACACATGTCGGATACAAAGGGGAAAACTAGGGTTAGGGTACGCTGGCCGGCGGAGACGGCGGCTGGGCGGCCGGAGGAGGCTGGGGGCGGTGCTGGGTAGGGGCGGCGGCGCGCTGGAAGGCGACGGGGGTCGCCGGAGACGCTGCGGCTGAGGCTGTCGGGACGGCGATGCTGCTGCGGATGCCGCTGGAGACGGGGGTGGAAGGAGGAGGAGGGGGCGGCGGAGCGGCGGGTGAGGCGCTGGGGGTGGCAGTGGCTCAGGGAGAGGGGTGCTGGGGTTAGGGTTCTGGCGTCGGGGACGATGGCGGAGCGGGGCGGAGCGGGGAGTGACCGGAGAAGAGAACTGGGGGGGGATTTATAAGGGGAGCCGGCCGGAGGGGTGAGGCCGAGGGAGGCGGCAACGTGGCGGGGCTAGCGGAGGGGAGGCGGGTCGTGGCGGCCGGAAAACGCGGGCGAGTGGGGGCTGGTCGTGGGGTGCGGGTGAGGAGCCGGGTCGGGTGCGCGGGTGTGGGTGTGGCCGACCCGCCCGACCCGCTAGGGTGCTGGGCTGGGCTCGGCCCACTGGGCCGGGCCGGGCCCAAAACAAAAATAAATAATAAAAAAAAAAAACAATAATAATAATAATAATAATAATAATAATAATAATAATAAATAAAAACAATTAATTAATTAATTAGTTAATTACCTTAAATAGTTTTTAGGCATTTAAAAATAGGTCTGAGGCCCAATAAAATCCAAAAAAATTACCCTAAGTCCGGTTTTCTATTTTACACCATAAAATCATATTTTCATTATATTTTAATATTAGTTATTAGCAATTAAAAATTATAAAATCACCACAGGACCTATGTAAATTCCTGAAAAATTGCAGAAAATTTCCAAAAATTGATTTTAAAAATCTGAAAATTTTAGGGTGATTACACTCATTCTATTTATTATTATTTTTTTAAACTAATCCTTATTTAAAAAGAACTAGTCCTTTAAAGTTTCGCAAAATTGACTAAACCAAACAAAACTATTAGTTTATTTTTTTATTTTTTTACTCATTAACATGGAAATATCGAAAAAAATAAAAAATAAATAAAATTAATTAAAGTCAAATTCGGAGGTCAAAAATTGTTTTTTTACCATTCTGAAATTTTGAGACGTCCGTTAAACGGTGAAACCGTTTATCCATAAACCCATTTAGTTTTATTTTGATTTAGTTATTTTTACAAAAAATTTCAGTAACAGAGAATTATGCCCTATTGGGAGAGTATATAGCTTGCTCCCTATACACAGAGATATATTATATTTCTAGACAGACTGCTAATTTCAGACCCAAAGGATATAATTATTCAGTGATATTAGAAAGTAATTTTTCAGTAACATTAGAAATTTCAGACCTAAAAGATATAATTATGAGAAAATTTGAGTTGCACCCCACTTTATTTACCATAATTCAAGGTGCATTTCACTGCTTTACCATAATATACAACACTCCTCACTTCCGTCAAAAACTCATGGTCAACTCCGTTGACCGTTAATTTTTGACCGAAATACTCTTTCCCTCTTCCCAAGCTGAGGAGGGAGGGCTGGTAATAATGGTGATTTGTTAGGGGTATTTCGGTCAAAAATTAACGGTCAACTCCGTTGACCGTTAGTTTTTGACAGAAGTGGGGATGTTGTACATTATGGTAAAACAATGGGGTGCACCTTGAATTATGATAAATAAAGTAGAATACAATTCAAATTTTCTCTATAATTATTCAGTGATATTATAAGGTAATTTTTTCCGTAACATTAGAAAGTTCAGACCCAAAGGGATGTAGGACATAACTTCTATAAAAAAAAGAATATAATATTTGATCATTATTTCTTTTACTATTGCGTGAGTATATAATTTTTTAAAATCTGCACGTTATTCAATTAACATACAGACGCTGAATCAAAATTAATCGCGAGACAAAGAGTATGGATAACAGAGATTTGAGTAACATTTGAAAGTGTACTTATTTTGACAGGGTTAGTCCATGCATGAGGGTTTATTTCACGAAGAACAGGAGTTGGTGTCAAAGCTATATTCCTAGTCAGAGCATATAATATTTAGTAATTATGCCATATAGCCTTCAAGAATTATGTCCTATTGGGAGAGTATATAGCCTGCTCCCTATATACAGAGATATATTTCTAGACATACTGCTAATTTCAGACCCAAAGGATATATTTATTCAGTGATATTAGAAAGTAATTTTTCAGTAACATTAGAAAGTTCGGACCCAAATGATATAATTATTCAGTGATATTAGAAAGTAATTTTTCAATAACGTTAGAAAGTTCAGACCCAAAGGGGGAGTAGGACATAACTTTTATAAAAAAGTGTATAATGTTTGATAATATCGTTTACTATTGTGTGAGTATATAATTTTTCAATGATATTAGAAACTTGAAATCTTATATTAAACTTTTGCATACAGATCTTCTACAAGATTGCATGGGGTACCATGCACTCTATTCATGTCCATATGGTACTGTGCACTCGTGATTTTTTATATTGCCATTGTTGCATAGATACTTTATATAATCTTATAATAAAATTTTGTACATAATTTGTTTACTTTGTAATCTCATAAATATTTGAAGCAGTAGATCATGTTGGAGTTGGTGGAATTCTCAACTTATGTGAAAAATATCTCGAAGTAGGAATGAGTATTTCTACATATAATAGGAATACCTCACTTTATTTGGATTGGATATTCCTAAATATAATAGGAATATCTCAATGGATATGGATTGGATATTCCTACATATAATAGGAATATGCCAATCGATTTGGATTAGATATTCCTATTTATAATAGGAATGCTAGTTGTGGGTTTGAGACTATATGTAGGTGTCTGCTGACCCTAAAATATATCTCTCTCTCTCTCTAAAAAAAAATAGCAATAAGGAGAGAAAATGAGACAAGAGTGTCATTGCAACATTGGAGAGGAGAAAGAAGGATTTGAGGCCGTTTCGAAGAAAGAGATCAGTTTCGGGTATTTCTCGTTGTCTTTCTTCTTCGTGGTTATAATCTATTTTCTGTTCCAAAAGATTTGTGGTGATCTGTTTGGATCGGTGAGAAGTTTATAAGGAGTCGGTGTATTTCTTATTCCATTAATGGAGGCTTTTCAGGGTTGGACTCCGATCGTCCCATAATTTTTTCCGCAAGGGTTTTCCAAGTAAAAAATTTCTGTGTCTGGGATTTGTATTTAACGTTTTTTGGTTTGTGCGTTTTGCACGGTTCTCTCGCAGGTACTCTCTGATTTGTGGAACAGTTTTCGCACTTTCGTTCCCAACAAAGTAATATCAGAGCCAAGTTCTGAAATTTCAGAAGGGTGTCAAGAGTTGACAAGCAAACCAGGGAGGAGAGATGGACGCGAAGCCAGTGCGCATGGTAAACCTGAACGGTACCAACTATCACTACTGGAGGAGCAAGATGAAGGATCTGCTATTTGTCAAGAAGCTACATTTGTCGGTATTTGCTTTCGAGAGGCCCAGTGACAAATCCGAAGAGGACTGGAATTTTGAGCATATACAGGTGTGTGGGTACATCAGGCAGCTTATTGACGAGAACGTGTACAACCACATTGCCAGTATTGAGCACGCGAGGATACTGTGGGATAAACTGGAATCTTTGTATGCGAAGAAGAACGGGATAAATAAATTATTCCTGATCTGGATGATGATGAGTCTGCGGTACAAAGATGAGACATCTATTAAGGATCACTTGAGTGAGTTACAGGGTGTGGTTGACCAATTATCCTCAATGGGAGTCAAGTTCGACGACGAGGTTCAGGAACTATGGCTGTTGTGTACATTGTCAGACTCGTGAGAGACCGTACGAGTGTTTATGATTGCTTATGCTCCAAAATGCGTGGTCAGTCTAGAGTTTGCCAAGAACGAGGTACTGAATGAAGAGAAGCGGAGACGTTCTCAGGATACTTCATCCACATCCCACTCAGAGGCGCATGTTTCAGAGAGCCGCAGAAGGGGTAAAAGCAGGGGTTCAGGCGGTAGCAGAGACAAAAGCAGGAGAAGGTCCAAGTGTTGGTACGAGAACTCGGAGTATTACCATTGTGGCAAGAAGGGCCACATCAAGCAAAACTGTCTCGCTTGGAAGAGAGAAAAAGGGCGACAAGGGGAAGCAAAGTGAGAACAGTACTACAACGGCAGCCTCGACACATAGAGGCGACATGATCATTGTAGGTGATGAGGTAGTTATGAACCTCGCCTGCGATGACAACTCTTGGCTGGTGGACTCAGGTGTTTCAGCGCACGTATCTCACAACAGGACACTATTTGCTACATACACAACAGGTGACTATGGAGTGTTGAAGATGGGCAATGGAGATATGGCGAAGGCGGTTGCCATTGAGATGTGCATTTGAGGACAAAGACAGGTGCAGTTCTTATTCTCAAAGATGTCCGTCATGTCCCTGATATCCGTTTCAACCTGGTGTCGGTTGGAAGGTTGGATGACGAGGGTTTCTTCAGTCTCTTCGAGAATAATCAGTGAAATCTTTCCAGAGGTTCAATGGTGGTTACCAGAGGAAGCAAGAGGTCTGAACTCTACTATATGGAAGGGAGCGCACAGGGGACACATGAGGTTAACACAGCTACTGATACGTCTACTGAGTTGTGGCACAGGTGGCTCAGCCATATCAGCGAGAAGGGGATGAGCTACTTGGTGAACATGAAGGTGATTCCAGGGCTAAAGTCTACAAAGTTGGAGAAGTGCACATACTGTTTGGTTGGAAAGCAAAATAGGGTGTCTTTCCAAAGTCACCCAAGTTCAAGAAAGTCGGCGTTGCTTGAGTTGATTCACTCGGATGTCTGCGGTCCTATGAAGGTAAAATCCATTGGTGGTGCTTCTTATTTTGTAACATTTATTGATGACTGTTCCAGAAAGTTTGGGTCTATGCCTTAAAGACCAAGGATCAGGTGTTGCCCACTTTTAAGAAGTTTTAGGCCTCTGTTGAAAGGAGGGCGGACAAAAAGTTGCTATGTGTTCGGTCGGACAATGTCGACGAGTATATCGGTCCCTTTGATGCTTATTACTGAGAGCAAGGGATACAATACCAGAAGACTCCACCAAAGACACCGTAGCTCAACGATATAGCGGAGCGGATGAACATGACCCTAATAGAGAGGGTGCGATATTTGCTGTCAGAAGCAAACTTGCCAGGCAGCTATTGTTACGTCCCAGTCCCAAAATATGTAGAACTAGAAATACGTAAGCATGCCAGCCGTATGTATATGGCAACTCCAATATATGAAAACCATAACACATACGTACGCTGTATTATGAATAATAATTCACAAGTGGTATAGGTTTAGGTCATAAATCACAGGACATAACTAGATCTCATCCACAGAAAATATAAATGAATAACCAATCAATTATATAACTAAATCAAGTATAAGATGCTTGATAAGAACAAGTAGTTGGGTGGAGAAAAATCCACTACCAACTAGAATATAAGAGAAATCATATAATGTACATCTAATGAACAATGAGACTCGAAGGGAAGACCTCCTCGAAAGAGAGATAAGTAGTAAGTTCTGATCCGTGCTCCTGCGAATAGTCAAGATCATCTACACCTGGAAAGGGACCAGGTTCTCAGAGGGACATAACAAGATACATAGAAGCATGCCAATTGAATACAACAAAATATTCATAATAGACAAAAAATATATAAGTACGATGTACTAGATAATCTATATGAATATGCATAATGAGGATAACTTTTCGACGTATGGGCATGGGTAGGCTACTTTATCTAATCTCACACACACGTCCATGAACATCATCAGCCGTCATACCGCGAGGGTAGCGACCATCGTGACACCATCAGCCGACATACCGCGAGGGTAGCGACCATCATGACACAACTATCGTAGTGTGTGCTAGTTACTACAGTTTACCAGAGTGTATATAGCCCATACGCCTACTGATTGTCCTCCCCTCCCATGATATTATGTGTCAAATGTGTGTCAACATATACATATTATATAATTATGACTGAAAAATACATATATAATGAATATATAAAAATATGATAAGCATGCAAGAGTACTATAAGCAATTTGGCAAGGTATCTTGCCTGGCAAGAAAGCTACAAAGTGTAAGTGTCCAGACGTTAGGCACAATGGATCAGAAACTATGGCACCAGAATGAACGTCTCCGGATACTGAAATAAATATCATCAACGTTCCCAAAATAAGCGATATAGCTAGAAAATACTACCCTTTCGTCCAATTTGGACACAGGGGCAAAATGGTAATTTCGGATCAAAGCGGGGTCCACATGTGGCCCACTTTGCACCGAAAAATGTGCCATAGGTAAAGATTTCTAAATGGGACAAATTATAGATCAAATTTTTTTTAAACGTCAATACGAACTCAACGGTATGTCCAATTTTGGATTTTGGTGAGCCGATCACAAATTTGCCCTAAAAGTCAACCGTAGGGCCCGCAAATAGATGGCTTGGTCAACTGTCTCAGAATTGCGTAAAACTTGGGTCACAGGACCAGCAGGATGCCACAAATCCAATGGTGCAAGTTTTGTCTCATTCTGACGAGCGTATACAAAATATGGTAATATTTTATAAAATTTACGATACGGAGACTTTTTACGGATACGGGTTGATTCCGATGCCCACACACGTCCAAATCAGCTTTCGCGGAAGCCCATACGTCCAGACATACCATATGCACCTTTCGGTGCAATTGGTACGCGACGAGGCGGTCCCGTTTGGCGGGGCATGCTCCATATCATAATTTTTCAATATTTTAAAAATAAGTTTTTGGTCGATTTGAAGGTTGAATAATTTAACACAGAGAACAAATTAACAAAAACTAAAAGAAAAAAAAATTCTTGGTTATATGGAGAAGAAAAACCTTTTAATTAGTTTTCAAAAATATTAAACAGGTTGACGGTAAATTGGGTGTGAACATGGAGGTTTGGTGTTAAAATTCTGAACTATTTGGTCAATTTTTCAGTCATTTTTTGGTCGATTTTTTGACCAATCTAAGGCACGAAAACTTATCCCACTTTAATAAAAATCCTAGAGGGTTAGGTTGTGAACTTGCACGAATAAACCGCATACAAAAAGGATCACAGATGAAGAAGATACAATACCTAGAAGATGGGTGCAAAAATTGCACTGTTGCACGCGACGCGCGTGCACGGGGACGACGACGGCGGTCTGGGCAGCTGCGGCAGCAGTCTAACGCAGGGGCGGCGGCGCCGGCGGGGGCTGAGTTCGCCGGGGTTGGCCGGAGGTGCGGCGGCGTCGGGGTGTTTAGGGTTAGGGTTAGGGTTAGGTTTGAGTTGGGGTTTGGGATATATATATATATATATATATATATATATATATATATATATATATATATATATATATATATATATATATATATATATATATCGAGAGGGAGAGAGATGTGAGGGGTTGCTGTGAAGGGGTGTTCGTGGGAATAGTAATAGTTAGTTGTGGGATGGGTTTGTTATTATGTTAGTATAGGACTTTGGTTTAGATTAGGATTAATATCTTTTTGTTTTGTTTTGTTTTGTTTTATTTTATTTTCATTTCTTTTTCCTTTCTTTTCCTTTCTTTTCTTTTCTTTATTAATATTATCACTTACATTATTATTATTATTATTATTACTATTATTATTATTATTATTATTATTATTATTATTATTATTATTATTATTATTACTATTATTATTATTGTTATTATTATACTATATATTTATTTATTTTTATAGATGAGGTTAAAAATTCCAAAAATCATATTTACACACCAAATAAATTCTAAAAATTTACTTTATGAAGCTTTAAATAAAATACCACACTCAAAATATTTTATAAAATATTTTATAATTAATAATTAGATCAATTAATTATATTATCTAATTAACTAAATAATAATTAAATATGTATCCATAAAATAGATTTAATATTAAATAATATGCAATCCTACAAAAGGGAGTTCACCTAATTTGATACGAAGAATTATGGGATGTTAATTGTAGGAAGTTGGGATAGAAAATAATCGCAAATAAATTATATATATAAATCTAAATATTTAACCATTAATCTATGGTCGTCACACTAATGTCATATTAGCACCAAGAGATCGAATTTCTAAGCCACGAAAGGATCCTGCAGGTAGTGTCTCTTGTGTAGGCTACTTCCTATTAAAGATGATACAGACTTTGGGGCTATCCTATATTATTAATGTCCAAACCATGGTGAAGTATCCTAATACGATCACTGATCTGACGTGCATCACAAGGGGAAAGATTCTGCAGGCATGTCCTTACATGCCGCCACAGTGAGTTGGGGACAAGGGTAAGTGTAGCTAGCTCCGAGCTAGCGGCTAATCTAGGGAGCGAGAAGCAGGGCAGGCATGTCCTTACATGCCGCCACAGTGAGTTGGGGACAAGGGTTAGGTTCGTTCCCTCGAAATTAACACTAACCCATATTCGTAATAAATCACTATAGCTATTAACCCTTCATTGCTAGCTTGCAGCGCTTCCTAAAAGGTTATGGTCAGCCATTCTAACACTTTTCTTTTATTGTTCGTATACTATTATATTATCCTCTAACTCGTCTATACTACCCATCTTACAAGAATTCTGCTAGTAGTCAAAGTCTCTTGAGGCTATTGTCTAGGTTGTAAGGCAAGTTTATTCATTGGGTCGAGAATTTTGGGATACTTGTCTGAAATCTTATAACCATAATTTTTTCTTTGTAACCTTTCAGTATCGTAGTCTAATACTGCCATGCCACCTGACCAGTATGTCTGAAAATACTTCGACTACTCTACTATAATGGTCTAGCTGCAACTGTTGCTACTTCGTCAGCGATTTGTCATAGTCATTAGTTCGTAACAAGTGTCTTCAACTCTTTCCTAAGCTTAGTTTAAGTTTTAGGGCAACAGTTAAGGTCTTGACTAACTTTATAAAACTATTTGAAGTATGAACTATTTCAATAATCCAATAAATTTTCTGTTAGACTAAAGGATGTTACTTAAGGTTTTAAAATAATAAGAGAATACAGATATTATTATAGTGCATATACACAAGGGTTATTATTATGAACTCATCTTTTAGTTATTAATCATTACTAAACCGATTATGTTTTTAACTAACAAAATAAGGGTGAGGTTGAAGTAAATCAACAATTTATGATGGCATGAAAAGACACACTACGATAGGAAGAATTTAGCATGGAATAAGGAATGGATATGGAAGAGAAGGTGAGCAACCCAAGGGGACGGGATGGTGATAGGAAGGAGAATACTACTACTGCTACGCGTGTCTTTCATTAGCATCAGGGATATGCCATCTAGTTAAAATATCAACATATCCTCAAAAATTTTAACACTAAATATATCACATTGTGTTATGCCCTTAATTACAAAAGATAGATACCAAGTATTATGATTGGCCTATGGGGTATATCTGGTAGTCTCCGTGTATCAAACTTATACCAAGCACGAGCGTTCGTCTTTCCGAAATAGGGGAAGACGGAGAACAATAATAAGGATTCAAAAAAGAGGTGATAGAATACAAGTACAGGGTTCAAGACGGTTTTAAGAATTCAAAAGAGAGTTGTCAAGGCAGTTGTGGATTAAAATCTTTTTCTTGGTAAATTCTTATTCATATGTTCATATCAGAACAGTTATGTACCTGATATGATATGCTCTGACTTGTCTAGAGGGCAAGTATATTCATCTAACAAGTTGAGTCAACTATATATCTCAATCCACGTAAGGTAGTCATGCGAAGAGCGAACCAAGCGCACTAAGGTTGATCAGACCATAATACACTGATTCTAAATAGACAATTATATTAGTATGTGCACCCAATAATATATATGTCATGAACAAGCTCGATAAAAGAATAAGCTTGCAAAACTAGGCTATAATATCAGTATAAGTCGAGGTAGTTCAGAAAATATAAGTACACTAGATTATGATGAAAAAGGTACAAAATATTTTAAGTTCACCAAGAAGACCGGTATTGTGCCTTTATAGTTTCCATACTAACTTCTTGTCTAAGTCTTTAGTCAACCAAATAGGGGTATGGGCCTCTAAGTTCTACAGTCTGGATAAACACTATCTTCTTATGCAAGTCTATAGTTGGTGTCATTCAATTATACTTTATTAATGGGTCAAAAGAACTATTTGGTATTAGGTTATGAGGCATACTACCCAACTTAAAAGAATTTAACTAATAGTGTTATTGAACAATAGGGTGTATATACCTAGTACAAGTTATCTTCCTAACCCCTATCAAGCATGAAAGAAAAGACAAGATTAACATTGTGAAAGGATCAAGCAAGATGCAATGTAAGCAATCAAACAAGAATGCAAAATAAAATCAAGGAAGGTGATTAAATTAGTGGATGAGATCCTATACTCTAATCCTATGTGCAGGCTTGCTCGGTACAGTGACGTGACCGAGACAATATGCTCTCGACCTGCATGGGCCACCACAAAAATATGTTATGTTCCAGTCCCAAAATACATAGGACTAGGAATACGTAAGCATGCCAACCGTATGTATATGGCAACTCCAATATATGGAAACCATAACACATACGTACGCTGTATTATAAATAATAATTCATAAGTGGTATATATTTATGTCATAAGTCACATGGCATAACTAGATCTCATCCACAGAAAATATAAATGAATAACCAATCAACTATATAACTGAATCAAGTATAAGATGCTTGATATCCTATACTCTAATCCTATGTGCAGGCTTGCTCGGTACAGTGACGTGACCGAGACAATATGCTCTCGACTTGCATGGGCCACCACAAAAATATGTCATGTCCCAGTCCCAAAATACATAGGACTAGGAATAAGTAAGCATGCCAACCGTATATATATGGCAACTCCAATATATGAAAACCATAACACATACGTACGCTGTATTATAAATAATAATTCATAAGTGGTATATATTTATGTCATAAGTCACATGGCATAACTAGATCTCATCCACAGAAAATATAAATGAATAACCAATCAACTATATAACTGAATCAAGTATAAGATGCTTGATAAGAACAAGTAGTTGGGTGGAGACAAATCCACTACCAACTAAAATATAAGAGAAACCACATAATGTATGAATAATGAGACTCGAAGGGGAGACCTCCTCAAAAGAGAGATAAGTTGTCTAGAGGTCAAGTATATTCATCTAACAAGTTGAGTCAACTATATATCTCAATCCACGTAAGGTAGTCATGCGAA
Organism: Iris macrosiphon; assembly: GCA_036927795.1. Lineage (NCBI taxonomy): Eukaryota > Viridiplantae > Streptophyta > Magnoliopsida > Asparagales > Iridaceae > Iris > Iris macrosiphon. Next base: position 186,196,335 of record JAYESA010000004.1, read on the forward strand.
GAGCGAACCAAGCGCACTAAGGTTGATCATACCATAATACACTAATTTTAAATAGACAATTATATTAGTGTGTGCACCCAATAGTACATATGTCATGAACAAGCTCGATAAAAGAATAAGCTTGCAAAACTAGGCTATAATAGCAACATAAGTCGAGGTAGTTCAGAAAATATAAGTACACTAGATTATGATGAAAGAAGGTACAAAATACTTTAAGTTCACCAAGAAGATCGGTGTTGTGCCTCTACAGTTTCCATACTAACTTCTTTTCCAAGTCCTTAGTCGACCAAATGGGGGTATGGGTCTCTAAGTTCTACGGTCTGGATAAGCACTATCTTCTTATGCAAGTCTATAGTTGGTGTCATTCAATTATACTTCATTAATGGGTCAAAAAAATATGTGGTATTAGGTTATGAGGCATACTACCCAACTTAAAAGAATTTAACTAATAATGTTATTGAACAATAGGGTGTATATATCTAGTACAAGTCATCTTCCTAACCCCTATCAAGCACGAAAGAAAAGACAAGATTAACGTTGTGAAATGATCAAGCAAGATGCAATATAAGCAATCAAACAAGAATGCAAAATAAAATCAAGGAAGGTGATTAAATTAGTGGATGAGATCTTATACTCTAATCCTATGTGCAAGCTTGCTCGGTACAGTGATGTGACCGAGACAATATGATCTCGACCTGCATGGGCTACCACAAAAATATGTCACACCCCAGTCCCAAAATACGTAGGACTAGGAATATGTAAGCATGCCAGTCGTATGTATATGGTAACTCCAATATATGGAAATCATAACACATACGTACGCTGTATTATGAATAACAATTCACAAGTGGTATAGATTTATGTCATAAGTCACATGGCATAACTAGATCTCATCCACAGAAAATATAAATGAATAACCAATCAACTATATAACTGAATCAAGTATAAGATGCTTGATAAGAACAAGTAATTGGGTGGAGACAAATCCACTACCAACTAGAATATAAGAGAAACCACATAATGTATGAACAATGAGACTCGAAGGGAAGACCTTCTCAAAAGAGAGATAAGTTGTCTAGAGGTCAAGTATATTCATCTAACAAGTTGAGTCAACTATATATCTCAATCCACGTAAGGTAGTCATGCGAAGAGCGAACCAAGCGCACTAAGGTTGATCATAGCATAATATACTGATTTTAAATAGACAATTATATTAGTGTGCACCCAATAGTACATATGTCATAAACAAGCTCGATAAAAGAATAAGCTTGCAAAACTAGGCTATAATAGCAACATAAGTCGAGGTAGTTCAAAAAATATAAGTATACTAGATTATGATGAAAGAAGGTACAAAATACTTTAAGTTCACCAAGAAGACCGGTGTTGTGCCTCTACAGTTTCTATACTAACTTTTTGTCTAAGTCTTTAGTCGACCAAATGGGAGTATGGGCCTCTAAGTTCTACAGTCTGGATAAACACTATCTTCTTATGCAAGTCTATAGTTGGTGTCATTCAATTACACTTCATTAATGTGTCAAAAGAACTATGTGGTATTAGGTTATGAGTCATACTATCCAACTTAAAAAGAATTTAACTAATAGTGTTATTGAACAATAGGGTGTATGTACCTAGTACAAGTCATCTTCCTAACCTCTATCAAGCACGAAAGAAAAGACAAGATTAACGTTGTGAAAGGATCAAGCAAGATGCAATATAAGCAATCAAACAAGAATGCGAAATAAAATCAAGGAAGGTGATTAAATTAGTGGATGAGATCCTATACTCTAATCCTATGTGCAGGCTTGCTCGGTACATTGACGTGACCGAGACAATATGCTCTCGACCTACATGGGCCACCACAAAAATATGTCATGCCCCAGTCCCAAAATACGTAGGACTAGAAATACGTAAGCATGTCAGCCGTATGTATATGGTAACTCCAATATATGGAAACAATAACACATACGTACGATGTATTATGAATAACAATTCACAAGTGATATAGATTTATGTCATAAGTCACATGGCATAACTAAATCTCATCCACAGAAAATATAAATGAATAACCAATAAACTATATAACTGAATCAAGTATAAGATGCTTGATAAGAACAAGTAGTTGGGGGGAGACAAATCCACTACCAACTAGAATATAAGAGAAACCACATAATGTACATCTAATGAACAATGAGACTCGAAGGGAAGATGTCACTACCATATTTTAGGAAAAAGGGTATTTTAGTAATTTCCTATTTAATAAATATTGTGCATGGTAAATAATTTTTGTTGTATTATTTAATTATTGTTGGATGTTAATTAATTATTTTGGACTTATTTTAGTGGACCCAACTAGTGTAGTTTGGACCCATGGACCAACATGAATTAAATAGTTAGATTTGGCCCATTTAGAAAGCCCATAGTTAAGGAGATGGATTAAATTAATTAAGTGATTAGACTAGAAGCTTCCTTCCTTAATTATTTCTTCATGAGAGGCCCCAAGGGGTACATTGGACATTTTACAATTGCTTGGGAGAGGGGCAAGGCCGGCCTATTAAAAGAGGAGAAAAATTTCTCTCTCCTCTCATTCTCATTCCAAATCTAGATCTAGAATTTCCCACTCCCAAATTCCCTCCATTCCTATTCCAATTCCCCACCAAATTCATCCCAAATTCTTCCCAATTCACCATTAAAAGGTTGAGAAGCAAGGATCTAGAAGGAGGAAGCAAGGATCTACAAAGAGGAGCAAGGATCTACAATTTGGAAGCAAGTTTATCTCAATTGGAGGTTTCATTGGGAATCCATCTCCCAATAGGTATAATTCAGATTTTCCCATTTAAATAGCTTCTAAATCTGAGATTTAATCATGTAAAATCAACCTATATGTATGTACTACCCATAGGACTTTGTTTTGTGTTCATAGGAGACCCATGGAGAAAGTTATGGTGCTTTTTGTGTTAATTTTGTTGGAATTCTGAATTTACATTTTGTTGTGTGTGTCAATTGATCCTATAGATCAATTGGACATGTGCTTATGTGTTTGGGGCTTGTGTCGTGTCCATATTTGGGTACTTGTGGTTCGTATCCCAACTATTTGGTGATACGTGTCATTTTGGGGGATTTTCCTCCGACACGGGGCTTTGAACATGTCGTATTTTAACACGGACACATAGATCTACTTTTGACACTTTAATTTATTCATAAATATTAATTGTGACTTGTTTGTGTCCTTCGGGATGCAATTGGTTGTGTGTTGGACTCGTGTCACATGCGTATCCTAGATCTAGTGGGATACGGTGTAAAACTTTCCAATTTGGTGTGTTTATGTGTAGATCTAATTAATTATGCTTTAAATTCTTCATTTATAATTAGTAAATATATATAGATAATATATATTATTTTAGTGTATTTATTAGGGTATTTATTGTAGCATAGATCTATAGATATTTCTATGTGTTCTAATGTGGTGTATAAATATATGTATGTAGCTTTCTTGCATACAATTATATATGTTACTACTTGTTAATAAAATAAATTATACATAAATATTTTATAAAATATATTTATGTGTTTAAATGTGTAATTATATTAAATATAATTATTATGTAATTATTTAGATTTAATGAATGTATTTTTGTGTGTGCTTCTAGCCATGTTAAAATATGTACATTAATATGTGCAATGTGTTTTGTAACTATTAGTATTTGATTGTGTAAGTTATGTGTATATGTATATATAAGTATATATATTATTAATTGTTTTATATATGTATATATATATTGATTTATATTGATTTATATATATATATATATAGTTATATATTATATATTAGCTTTGGCGACAGGGCATTTAATGACAGAATCCTGTCATTAAAACAGCAACCGCTGTAGCATTAATAGAGCATTTAATGACAGTTCTGTCATTAAATGCAGTGGGCAGGTTTATTAAGCAGCAGTTTCCGCGACAGTTTCTGCGACAGTTTTAACTGTCAGCGATCCGAGTCAGCAGTGGTTTATATATAGAGTTTCTGCGACAGATTTTCTATGACAGTTGAGACTGTCACTATAAGCTGTTTTATTTAAATTATATTTTAGCTCACTGTTTTCAGTGACGATTGGGCAGATTTAATTTATATATTATATATTATTATTGTATATATATATATATATATATATATATGTGTGCTTTTGTGAGGTATAATACTAGTAGTAATATATTATATTATTTGTATAAATATTGGTTTGTATATACTTTATATTAGAGTGTATATTATTTATACTTTGTGTGGGTACCAATTGGGATCAAGACCTTGATTCCTAATTGTGTATTTTTATTCTATATTATTTATATAGATGTCTTGAGAGGTTGACCTTGGTTTGACCATGTTTGACTTTAGTTGACTTTAGAGTTGACCATAGTTGACTTTTGACTTAGAATTTATTTATTGACCTAGAAGTTGACTAGTTTGACTTGTTCTCTTTCCGGGACCTTGTATTAATGTGGTATTCTATATCTAGGTCTTCGAGGTACCGAGTCAGACATCTGTGAGACTGTTCTTTGGACTTCAGGCGAGTACATTCTCTGATAGTTTCTCATTTATGATATCCTCTATGTTCGTTGTATCTAGTGTAGATATACATGTTTCTTTTGACACTATGGTTACACGGATTGGTATATCCGGATCTCGTCATGAGATGTTATTCCTTGGTATATGGTGTATATGGTGCAAGTATTGTTTCATTGGTTATCTTGTACATGTACAGACACCGATTTTTGGGAGGAGTCGCTCTCTTCTTGGGGAATCTAGTGCCATAGCATACCGTGGTTGGATCTATTATACCAGTTGGGGGTGGGGAGTATTAGTATAGATATGTGATCAAATCCCTATTGAATAAAGTATTGGTAAGCGAATAGTGTTGATCATGCACCGCACGTATGATTAGCCAGGCCGCATTGTATCTTGCCCAAGCCGATCACATGTTAAGCTAGTACTCACACACTTAGTCATTAGTATTATTGTTTCATTGGCATATTGTTCATTATAGTATTTCTTTCCAGTATTTTCTTATTGTATATATATCTCTTGTATCTATTTTGTGCATCTTGTTTATCCACAGCTATTTACTGTTACATAGTTTTTATCATGGATTAGAACTGCTGTTAGAGATGTACTCTGCTCCTTTCCTGACTGGATATATTTTTCCAGATGACACTGAGGAGTAACCTACCTATTATGGACCCCAGGATGTTGTGGGTTTAGATTCGGAGACCCTGGCTCAAGAGGGACTTATCCCAACTGAGACAGTTGACCCTGGAGTGTAGCTTTGTAGTATGATAGTATTCTTTTGTACTGGATTTGTCTCCAGCTTATTTGTTACTCTTCAGACTCATTGATGTATTATTTTAAACTCATGAGTTGTATGATGACTATTCTATTCTTATCTGATTCGTGCTCATTCTATCTTAGTTCTGTGATTGAGTATTTTATCATTATTGGTGGTTCATTACTTTAGATAGACTATCTACACAGCGTTCTACCGCCGATTCTGCGGCGTAGGCTGGGCGTTGTTTCCGACTAGTACCCTTACACCGGGTGCGGGTCGTGACACGTTTTTGGTGGTGGCCCATGCAGGTCTAGCTTCACAAGTATGTGATGTCGTGGTAGTGCGACAACTTAGTTGTACTACTGCGAGCCTGCGATAGGATATATGATATAGGCTGAGATACTCAATCACATCTAGGAAAATTCTTTTGATTCAACTATTCTCCTTTGACATTGATACTTGATCCCTTAAACTGTCCTTTCCTTGAGTGTCTTACATCATGTGCCATATTGATCCTTATTCCGTCTTTTTATGAGACATACTCGGAGATATTTGCGAAGGCACGCAAGGTTGAGCGGGATCTGGGTTTGAAGACCAAGAGAGACCGTGATTCTTTTCTGGGGGCCAACGGCAGTGCAGTATCTGCCAAACGTCCTTATTTCCAGTCCAGACCTTTCCAGCAGCCACAGCAGAACCAGACTCCAGCTAGAGCGCCTTTTTACCAGGCACCTCAGCAGCAGAGACAGTTACAACAAGCTCCATGCAACTTCTGCAAGAAGCCCGGCCACATCTGGGAAGTTTGCAGGAGGAGGTTAGGAGTTTGTTTGTATTGTGGTACTGAAAGGCATCAATCAAGGAAGTGTCCTCGTCGTGCAGTTCAGGGAGCAGCTCTAGCTCCGAGGACACAGACGAGACCACCTGCAGCACAGCCGAGGGGACCGCTTCCGACATAGCAGCAGCATTTTGTCCAGCATCAACAGCAGGAAGGTGCTTGACAGGGACGAGCGTTTGCTATAACCGTCGAAGAGGAGGAACCCACCGGAGATGTTATCGCAGGTTCTATTCTTCTTGATTTCATTCCAGCTTTAGCTTTGTTTGATAGTGGTGCTTCCCATAGTTTTGTATCTGTTTCTTTTGCTCTGAAGCATGGTTTGGTAGCTGAGTCTTTGCTTAGGACTTGCAAGATCATGACCGGGGGAGGCATTATCCTGGTTAATAATATTTGCAAGGATCGGAGAGTTACTCTGGGAGGCCGGGAGTTGAGTGCGTGTCTACTTGTAATGCCACTTCCGAGCTACGATATTGTACTTGGGATGGATTGGTTGAGTAGGCACCGTGCTAGCATAGACTGTAGAGGAGGTAGAGTTTTGTTTGGTCCGCCAGGAGAGCCAGAGTTCGAGTTTGCTAGAGGAGCTGCGGAGCAGGGGGAAGGCATTATTTGTGGAGCTATGGTGGAGGACAAGGAGTTGCCGCATCCGTTGATAGCAGAATTCTTGGATGTGTTTCCTGAGGAATTGCCAGGATTGCCACCAGATCGAGATGTTGAATTTTCTATAGACTTGGTGCCAGGTGCAGAACCAATTTCACAGCATGTCTATAGAGTAAACAACAGCGAGCTGGTCGAGTTGAAGAAGCAGGTGGACGAATTACAGGATAAGGGGTTTATCAGATCGAGTTCTTCACCATGGGGAGCCCCGGTATTGTTTGTACCGAAGAAGGATGGATCGGTGCGTATGTGCATTGATTACAGGGCTTTGAATAGTCTCACTATCAAGAATAAGTATCCTTTGCCACGGATTGATGATCTGTTTGATCAGTTGAGTGGTGCGAAGGTATTTTCTAAGATAGATTTGAGATCAGGCTACCATCAGGTGAAGGTGAAGCCGGAGGACATACCGAAGACTGCTTTTAGAACTCGGTATGGTCAGTACGAGTTTATGGTGATGCCGTTTGGTTTGACTAATGCACCGACGGTATTTATGAACTTGATGAACAAGGTATTCCACCAGTACCTTGACAAGTTCGTGGTGGTGTTCATCGACGACATACTCATATACTCGAGGACACCGGAGGAGCATGAGGAGTATTTAAGGATTGTGTTGGATGTGCTGAGGAAGGAGAAGTTGTATGGAAAGTTGTCCAAATGTGAGTTTTTCTTAGACAAGGTAGAATTCTTTGGGCATGTTGTGACTGGTGATGGTATTTCAGTGGATCCGAAGAAGATTTCAGCAGTGGAATCTTGGAAGACTCCGAGTTCAGTAGCAGAGATCAGGAGTTTCTTGGGATTGGCAGGCTACTACAGGAAGTTTGTGTAAGATTTTTTGAGGATTGTCGAGCCGATGACCAGACTCACAAGGAAGGATGTGGAGTTTGTTTGGACGAAGGATTGCCAGGTTGCTTTTGAAGAGTTGAAGAAGAGGTTGACGTCTGCTCCTATTTTGACGTTGCCATCAGGGTCCGGAGGTTTCACTATTTATAGTGATGCATCGGGAAAGGGTTTAGGTTGTGTTCTTCAGCAGCATGGAAAAGTGATTGCCTATGCATCCAGGCAATTGCGTCCTCATGAAAAGAACTATCCTACCCATAATTTGGAGTTGGCAGCTGTCATATTCGCCCTGAAGTTGTGGAAACATTATTTGTACGGAGAGCGTGTGGAGATCTTCACAGACCACAAAAGCTTGAAGTACGTTTTCACGCAGAAGGAGTTGAACATGAGGCAGCGTCGGTGGTTGGAACTGATGAAGGATTTTGATATCTCTTTGTAATATCATCCTGGAAAAGCCAATATAGTTGCCGATGCTTTGAGCAGGTATCCGGTAGCTATGTTCTTGACGCAGGATCGATATTTGTTGGAGGACTTGGAGAGCTTGGGCATTGAGGTGATTGTTCCTGGTGGTGCTATGCAGATGTGGGGACTGCAGATACACTCAGATTTGATGGACAGGATCAAGGCAGCACAGTATGAAGACGTATCTTTGAGGAGTATCAGAGCTCAAGTGAGAGCAGGATTGGAGGATGATTTCACTATTTCAGAGGATGGATCTTTGAGGCATGGAGTTAGATTGTGTGTGCCTAGTGGGGAGTTGCGCGAGGAGGTATTGCAGGAAGTGCATCGCTCTCAGTATTCCATACATCCAGGTGCTAACAAGATGTATCGGGATATACGAGAGAGTGTGTGGTGGTATGGCATGAAGAGGGAAGTGGCACAGTTTGTATCCAGATGCTTAGTGTGCCAGCAGGTGAAAGCCGAGAGGCAGAGGCCAGGAGGTTTACTTCAGCCATTACCCATTCTAGAGTGGAAGTGGGAACACATTACTATAGATTTTGTGTCCGAACTTTCACGATCTCCAAGAGGGAAAGACGCGATTTGGGTCATTGTTGATAGGTTGACTAAGTCGGCCCACTTTTTGCCTTTCAAGGTGTGTTTGTCTACGAAGAAGCTGGCAGAGATGTATGTGAGGCAGATCGTTAGGATACATGGAGTTTCCATCAGCATAGTCTCAGATCGGGATAGTCGTTTCACTTCTCATTTCTGGAGGAGTTTGCAGGAGAGTTTGGGCACTCAGCTCAAGTTCAGTACTGCATATCATCCCCAGACAGATGGGCAGTCAGAGAGGACTATCCAGACTCTCGAGGATATATTGCGCACTTGTGTACTAGATTTTGGGGGTTCTTGGGAGGACCATCTCCATTTGGTAGAGTTTGCTTACAACAACAGTTACCATGCCAGTATAGAGATGTCACCTTTTGAAGCTCTATATGGTCGGAGGTGTCGTACTCCTTTGTCTTGGGACAATGTTGGAGAGAAAGTTTTGCTTGGGCCAGAGATGGTTGTGGATGCAGCGGAGAAGGTTCAGTTGATCAGAGACAGACTTCGAGTGGCGCAGGACAGACAGCGGCATTGGGCCGATAGCCATCGAAGACCTTTGGAGTTCGAGGTATAGTTTAGATTTTGTTTGTGCTTGTTCTTGTTTGTTATAGATTAAGTTCTTAAGATGGTATTTTGTTCTAGGTGGGTGGTTTGGTGTTTCTGAGGATTTTTCCGACACGAGGCACGATTCGCTTCGGTGGAGGCGGAAAGCTTAGTCCGCGATTCATCGGACCTTTTACTATTCTAGAGAGGGTCGGTGCAGTTGCTTATAGACTAGACTTGCCACCTGCATTGGAGGGAGTGCACAACGTATTTCATGTATCGCAGTTGAGACGATACGTGGCAGATCCTAGTCATGTATTGGATCACTCAGAGATAGAGGTGGGCCCTACTCTTAGCTATCCAGAGCAGCCAGTTGAGATTCTGGATCGGAGAGAGAAGGTGCTGAGGAACCAGACTATTCCTTTGGTACGCGTCGCATGGAGGCATCACTCTCCGGGGGAGTCTACCTGGGAGAGAGAGGATGACATGCGAGAGCGTTATCCATATTTGTTTGTACCTTGAGGTATGTTATTTCTAGTTATGTTCTGTTCATTGTTATGTTCTGTTCATTAGTTAGTTGTGATTCTTTAGTTCTGTTCTGTATTTTTCTGGGGGTAGTTTTCGTCTTTGAATTTCGAGGACGAAATTATTTTAAGGAGGGTAGACTTGTCACTACCACATTTTAGGAAAAAGGGTATTTTAGTAATTTCCTATTTAATAAATATTGTGCATGGTAAATAATTTTTGTTGTATTATTTAATTGTTGTTGGATGTTAATTAATTATTTTGGACTTATTTTAGTGGACCCAACTAGTATAGTTTGGACCCATGGACCAACATGAATTAAATAGTTAGATTTGGCCCATTTAGAAAGCCCATAGTTAAGGAGATGGATTAAATTAATTAAGTGATTAGACTAGAAGCTTCCTTCCTTAATTATTTCTTCATGAGAGGCCCCAAGGGGTACATTGGACATTTTACAATTGCTTGGGAGAGGGGCAAGGTAGGCCTATTAAAAGAAGGGGAAAATTTCTCTCTCCTCTCATTCTCATTCCAAATCTAGATCTAGAATTTTCCACTCCCAAATTTCCTCCATTCCCATTCCAATTCCCCACCAAATTCATCCCAAATTCTTCCCAATTCACCATTAGAAAGTTGAGAAGCAAGGATCTAGAAGGAGGAAGCAAGGATCTACAAAGAGGAGCAAGGATCTACAATTTGGAAGCAAGTTCATCTCAATTGGAGGTTTCATTGGGAATCCATCTCCCAATAGGTATAATTCAAATTTTCCCATTTAAATAGCTTCTAAATCTGAGATTTAATCATGTAAAATCAACCTATATGTATGTACTACCCATAGGACTTTGTTTTGTGTTCATAGGAGACCCATGGAGAAAGTTATGGTGCTTTTTGTGTTAATTTTGTTGGAATTCCGAATTTATATTTTGTTGTGTGTGTCAATTGATCCTATAGATCAATTGGGCATGTGCTTATGTGTTTGGGGCTTGTGTCGTATCCATATTTGGGTACTTGTGGTTCGTATCCCAACTATTTGGTGATACGTGTCATTTTGGGGATTTTTCCTCCGACACGGGGCTTTGAACATGTCGTATTTTGACACGGACACATAAATCTACTTTTGATACTTTAATTTATTCATAAATATTAATTGTGACTTGTTTGTGTCCTTCGGGATACAATTGGTTGTGTGTTGGACTCGTGTCACATGCGTATCCTAGATCTAGTGGGATACGGTGTGAAACTTTCCAATTTGGTGTGTTTATGTGTAGATCTAATTAATTATGCTTTAAATTCTTCATTTATAATTAGTAAATATATATAGATATTATATATTATTTTAGTGTATTTATTAGGGTATTTATTGTAGCATAGATCTATAGATATTTCTATGTGTTCTAATGTGGTGTATAAATATATGTATGTAGCTTTCTTGCATACAATTATATATGTTACTACTTGTTAATAAAATAAATTATACATAAATATTTTATAAAATATATTTATGTGTTTAAATGTGTAATTATATTAAATATAATTATTATGTAATTATTTGGATTTAATGAATGTATTTTTGTGTGTGCTTCTAGCCATGTTAAAATATGTACATTAATATGTGCAATGTGTTTTGTAACTATTAGTATTTGATTGTGTAAGTTATGTGTATATGTATATATAAGTATATATATTATTAATTGTTTTATATATGTATATATATATTGATTTATATTGATTTATATATATATATATAGTTATATATTATATATTAGCTTTGGCGACAGGGCATTTAATGACAGAATCCTGTCATTAAAACAGCAACCGCTGTAGCATTAATAGAGCATTTAATGACAGTTCTGTCATTAAATGCAGTGGGCAGGTTTATTAAGTAGCAGTTTCCGCGACAGTTTCTGCGACAGTTTTAACTGTCAGCGATCCGAGTCAGCAGTGGTTTATATATAGAGTTTCTGCGACAGATTTTCTGTGACAGTTGAGACTGTCACTATAAGCTGTTTTATTTAAATTGTATTTTAGCTCACTGTTTTCAGTGACGATTGGGCAGATTTAATTTATATATTATATATTATTATTGTATATATATATATATATATATATATATATATATATATATATATATATATATATATATATATATATGTGCTTTTGTGAGGTATAATACTAGTAGTAATATATTATATTATTTGTATAAATATTGGTTTGTATATACTTTATATTAGAGTGTATATTATTTATACTTTGTGTGGGTACCAATTGGGATCAAGACCTTGATTCCTAATTGTGTATTTTTATTCTATATTATTTATATAGATGTCTTGAGAGGTTGACCTTGGTTTGACCATGTTTGACTTTAGTTGACTTTAGAGTTGACCATAGTTGACTTTTGACTTAGAATTTATTTATTGACCTAGAAGTTGACTAGTTTGACTTGTTCTCTTTCCGGGACCTTGTATTAATGTGGTATTCTATATCTAGGTCTTCGAGGTACCGAGTCAGACATCTGTGAGACTGTTCTTTGGACTTCAGGCGAGTACATTCTCTGATAGTTTCTCATTTATGATATCCTCTATGTTCATTGTATCTAGTGTAGATATACATGTTTCTTTTGACACTATGGTTATACGGATTGGTATATCCGGATCTCGTCATGAGATGTTATTCCTTGGTATATGGTGTATATGGTGCAAGTATTGTTTCATTGGTTATCTTGTACATGTACAGACACCGATTTTCGGGAGGAGTCGCTCTCTTCTTGGGGAATCTAGTGCCATAGCATACCGTGGTTGGATCTATTATACCAGTTGGGGGTGGGGAGTATTAGTATAGATATGTGATCAAATCTCTATTGAATAAAGTATTGGTAAGCGAATAGTGTTGATCATGCACCGCACGTATGATTAGCCAGGCCGCATTGTATCTTGCCCAAGCCGATCACATGTTAAGCTAGTACTCACACACTTAGTCATTAGTATTATTGTTTCATTGGCATATTGTTCATTATAGTATTTCTTTCCAGTATTTTCTTATTGTATATATATCTCTTGTATCTATTTTGTGCATCTTGTTTATCCACAGCTATTTACTGTTACATAGTTTTTATCATGGATTAGAACTGCTGTTAGAGATGTACTCTGCTCCTTTCCTGACTGGATATATTTTTCCAGATGACACTGAGGAGTAACCTACCTATTATGGACCCCAGGATGTTGTGGGTTTAGATTCGGAGACCCTAGCTCAAGAGGGACTTATCCCAACTGAGACAGTTGACCCTGGAGTGTAGCTTTGTAGTATGATAGTATTCTTTTGTACTGGATTTGTCTCCAGCTTATTTGTTACTCTTTAGACTCATTGATGTATTATTTTAAACTCATGAGTTGTATGATGACTATTCTATTCTTATCTGATTCGTGCTCATTCTATCTTAGTTCTGTGATTGAGTATTTTATCATTATTGGTGGTTCATTACTTTAGATAGACTATCTAGACAGCGTTCTACCACCGATTCTGCGGCGTAGGCTGGGCGTTGTTTCTGACTAGTACCCTTACATCGGGTACGGGTCATGACAGAAGACCTCCTCGAAAGAGAGATAAGTAGAAAGTCCTGATCTATGCTCCTGCGATATTCAAGATCGTCTACACCTGAAAAGGGACCAGGTCCTCAGAGGGACGTAACAAGATACATGGAAGCATGCCAATTGAATACAGTAAAACATGCATAATAGACAGAAAATATATAAGTATGTTGTACTAGATCATCTATATGAATATGCATAATGAGGACAACTTTTTGACGTATGGGCATGGGTAGGCTACTTTATCTAATCTCATAACTCATACACACGTCCATGAACATCATCAGCTGTCATACCGCGAGGGTAGCGACCATCGTGACACCATCAGCCGACATACCGCGAGGGTAGCGACCATCGTGATACAACTACCGTAGTGCGTGCTAGTTACTATGGTTTACCAGAGTGGATATAATCCATACGCCTACTGATTGTCCTCCCCTTTCCATGATATTATGTGTCAAGTGTGTGTCAACATATACATAGTATATAATTATGACTGAAAGAAAACACATATATAATAAATATATAAAAAATATGATAAGCATGCAAGAGTACTAAAGCAATTTGGCAAGGTATCTTGCATGGCAAGAAAGCTGCAAAGTGTAAGCGTCTAGACGTCCGGCACAATGGATCAGAAACTATGGCATCAGAATGAACGTCTCCGGATACTGAAATAAATATCACCAACATTCTCATAATAAGAGAGAGAGCTAGAAAACACTACCCTTTCGTCCAATTTTGGACACAGAGGCAAAACGGTAATTTCGAATCAAAGCAGGGTCCACATGTGGCCCACTTTGCACCGAAAAATGTGCCAGAGGTAAAGGTCTCTAAATGGGGCAAATTATAGGTTAAACAAATTCTATATGTCGATACGAACTCAACGGTATGTCCAACTTTAAATTCCAGTGAGCCGATCATAAATTTGCCCTAAAAGTCAACCGTAGGGCCCGCAAATAGGCGGCTTGGTCAACTATCTCAAAATTGCATGAAACTTGGGTCATAGGACCAACGGGATGCCACGAATCTAATGGCGTAAGTTTCGTCTCATTCTGACGAGCGTACATAAAATGGGTGATATTTTACAAAAATTGTGATATAAAAACTTTTTACGGATACGGGTTGATTCCGACGCGCACACACGTCCGAATCAGCTTCCGTAGAAGCCCACACGTCCAGACATACCATACGTTCCTTTTGGTGTAATTGGTATGCGATGAGGCGATCCCGTTTGGCGGGACACGCTCCGTATCATAATTTTTTAATATTTTAAAAATAAGTTTTTGGTCGATTTGGAGGTTGAATAATTTAACACATAGAATAAATTAACAAAAAGTAAAAGAACATAAAATTTCTTGATTATATGGAGAAAAAATTCTTTTAATTAGTTTTCAAAAATATTAAACATGTTGACGGCAAATTGGGTTTGAACATGGAGGTTTGGTGTTAAAATTCTGAATTATTTTGGTCAGTTTTTCGGTCGATGTTTTGACCAATCTAAGGCACGAAAACTCGTCCCACTTTAATGAAAATCCTAGACGGTTAGGTTGTGAACGTACACGAATAAACCGCACGCAAAAAGGATCACAGATGAAGAAGATACAATACCTAGAAGATGGGTGCAAAAACTGTACTGTTGCACGCGACGCGCGTGCGTGGGGACGGCGACGGAGGTCCGGGCGGCTGTGGCAGCGGTCTGGCCCGGGGGCGGCGGCGCCTGCGGGAGCTGAGTTCGCCGGGGTTGGCCGGAGGCGCGGCGGCGTCGGGGTGGCTAGGGTTAAGGTTAGGTTTGAGTTAGGGTTTGGGATAGTTCTATATATATATATATATATATATATATATATATATATATATATATATATATATATATATATATATATATATATATATATATCGAGAGGGAGAGAGATGGGAGGGGTTGCTGTGAAGGGGTATTCGTGGGAATAGTAATAGTTAGTTGTGGGATGGATTTGTTATTAGGTTAGTATAGGACTTTGGTTTAGATTAGGATTAATATACTTTTGTTTTGTTTTGTTTTGTTTTATTTTCATTTCATTTCATTTCATTTCATTTCTTTATTAATATTATCACTTACATTATTATTATTATTATTATTATTACTATTATTATTATTGTTATTATTATTATACTATATATTTATTTATTTTTATAGATGAGGTTAAAAATCTCAAAAATTATATTTGTACACTAAATAAATTCTAAAAATTTACTTTATGAAGCTTTAAATAAAATACCACACTCAAAATATTTTATAAATATTTTATAATTAATAATTAGATCAATTAATTATATTATCTACTTAACTAAATAATAATTAAATGGTTATCCACAAAATAGATTCAATATTAAATAATATGCAATCCTACAAAAGGGAGTTCACCTAATTTGACACGGAGAATTATGGGATGTTAATTGTAGGAAGTTGGGATAGAAAATAACCGCAAATAAATTATATATATATATATCTAAATATTTAACCATTAATCTATGGTCGTCACACTAATATCATATTAGCACCAAGGGATCAAATTTCTAAGCCACGAAAGGATCCTGTAGGTAGTGTCTCTTGTGTAGGCTACTTCCTATGAAGGATGATACAGACTTTGGGGCCATCCTATATTATTAATGTCCAAACCATGGTGAAGTATCCTAATATGTATTATTGGATTTTACTTGTTCTACAACAAATACACGAAATACAAATACACACAAAATACCTATTTTTGGGTGATGGGGTTTACAGCTATTGGGGTGAGGCACTTTACACATCTGCTTATGTTGTTAATTTATCTCCCAGTGCTCCTTTGCAGGGTGATGTGCCTGACAAAGTATAGTACGACAATGAGCCGTCATACAATCACCTGTGAGTGTTTGGTTGTAAGGCCTTCGTGCATGTACCGAATGATGAGAGATCCAAACTTGAGCCAAAGATGAGGCAATGCGTCTTTGTCGGTTATGGACGAGATGCGTTTGGCTATAGACTCTACGATCCAGTGGGAAGAAAGTTCTATAGAAACAGGGACGTGGTATTCATCGAGGATCAGACCATGACCAACACTCAGGATTTTGAGATACCTTCTGAGGCTGAGGAATTGCATGAGTTAGAGTCATTTCGCTTCGAGCAGTTTTCAGAGGACATCGTAGAGGATCCAGTTATGGGGGAGCCAGTACATGGAGTTGCTCCCAACCTTGATCATCAGCATGCTAATGGTGGTCAGGGTGACCCTTAGGAGGATGAGCATGCCGAAGAGACAGTTCTTAGAGGGGAGTTGGATGTAGATATACAGCTAGCACTAATGGTTCCATTGAGGAGGAGCGATAGAGAACGTCGACCATCTACGAGATACTCATTGGGTGAGTATGTGCTACTGACTGACGGGGAGAACCCAAAAATTTCATAGAGGTTACGAAAGATGAACACAGGCAGTAGTGGATGGAGGCCATACAGGAGAAGATAAGTTTCTTAGAGGCCAACTCTACTTATGATCTGGTGCAGTTGCCAAAGGACAAGAAGGCTTTGAAGAATCGATGGGTGTTCAGAGTAAAGTAGACAGATGATGCTACTCGCCCTCGATACAAAGCGAGGCCGGTAGTTAAAGGCTACGGTCAACGGAAAGACATAGATTATGATGAGATCTTTTCATCAATCGTCAAGCAGTCGTCTATATGGGTGGTGCTAGCATTGGCAGCCAGTTTTGACTTGGAGGTCGAGCAAATGGACGTGAAGATGACATTCCTCTACGGTGATCTTGAGGAGGAGTTGTACATGGAGTAGCCAAAGGGATTCTGTGAGAAGGGCAAGTCATATTTGGTCTGCCGATTGAGGAAGAGCTTGTATAGTCTGAAACATGCTCCAAGGCAGTGGTACAGAAAGTTTGAGTCATTTATGGGGGAGCATGGCTATGCACAGACGACGTCGAATCATTGTGTTTTTGTGAGGTACTTCGTCGAGGATGATTATCATTTTGTTGCTTTATGTTGATGACATGCCGTTGGTGGGCCAGAATGCCACCAAGATAGCAAAGTTGAAGTGCCAACTGGGATCGGCCTTCTCCATGAAGGATTTGGGCACAAAGAAGACTATTCTTGGAATGGAGATCAGTCGAGAGAGAGACTCCAAGCTGCTACACTTGTCACAAAAGAAGTACATTCACCGGGTACTTCAGCGTTTCGGGATGGACGGGTCGAAGAAAGTGAGTAACTCCCTTGTGACTCACTTTAAGTTCACTGAAAAAAAGTATACATCTACCAAGGACGAGAAGGAAGATATAGAGCGAGTTCTATATGCCTCAGCCGTGGGGAGTCTTATGTATGCTATGGTATGTACGAGGCCAGACATTGCTCACGCAGTCGGCACAGTTAGCAGGTACACTTCCAATCCTGGAAGGGTACATTGGAGTGGTGTCAAGTGGATTCTATGATATCTTCAGGGTACTGCCGATTGGAGACTTTCATTTGGTGGTGACGAGCCGAAGCTGGTTGGATATACCGACGATGATATGGCTGGAGATGTAGAGACGAGGCGATCAACTTTGGGCTATATAATAATATTTTCTGGTGGAGAGTATCGTGGCAGTCACGTTTACAGAAGTGTGTTGCCTTTTTGACGATAGAGGCAGAATACATTGGGGCGACGGAGGCTTGCAAGGAATTACTGTGGATGAAGAAGCTGCTACAAAAAATTGGGCTAAAGCAGGAGTAGTATCCTTTGCTTTGCGATAGTCAAAGTGCTATTCACCTTGTGAAGAACCAGATATTTCATAGCCGATCCAAGCATATTGATACCCGGTATCATTGGATACGGGATGTGGTTGACAAGAAGGAAGTGGCGCTTGAGAAGGTTCATACAGATAAAAATGGAGCAGATATGTTCACAAAGGTTCTACCAAGGAGAAAGTTTGAGTACTGTAGGCGGATCATCGGGATGATGACCCCCTCCACATAGTTGTGAAAGGGGAGATTTTTTGGAGTGGGTGGGGTTCCCAACCTATGTGAAAAATATTTCGGAGTAGGATTGAGTATTTCTACATATAATAGGAATACCTCAATTTATTTGGATTGGATATTCCTAAATATAATAGGAATATCTCAATGGATATGGATTGGATATTCCAACATATAATAGGAATATGCCAATCGATTTGGATTGGATATTCCTATTTATAATAGGAATGCTAGTTGTGGATTTGAGGCTATATATAGGTGTCTTCTGGCCCTAAAATATATCTCTATCTCTCTAAAAAAAATATAGCAACAAGGAGAGAAAATGAGGCAAGAGTGTCATTGCAATATTAGAGAGGAGAAAGAAGGATTGTAGGCCGTTTCGAAGAAGGATATCAGTTTAGGGTATTTCTCGTTGTCTTTCTTCTTTGTGGTTATAATCTATTTTCTGTTCCAAAAGGGTTGTGGTGATCCGTTTGGATCGGTGAGAAGTTTGTAAGGAGTCGGTGTATTTCTTATTCCATTAGTAGAGGCTTTTAGGGTTAGACTCCTATTGTCCCGTAGTTTTTTCCACAACGGTTTTCCACGTCAAAAATCTCTGTGTCTGTATGTTTGATATTTTTTGGTTTGTGCATTTTGCTCGGTTCTCTCGCAGGTACTCTCTGATTTGGGAAACGGTTTTCACACTTTCGTTCCCAACAGATCATACCACTCAAATTAGTTATTTTTATCAAAATATTATTCAAAATGAAAAGATCAACATAAAAAAAAAATTTAAGGCTGTGAATGCACTCTTACTGTCCATGGGTTTCCATGCACTGATGATTTTTCAATTGCCCATGTTGCATAGATACTTTATATATATATATATATATATATATATATATATATATATATATATATATATATATATATATATATGTGTGTGTGTGTGTGTGTGTGTGTGTGTGTGTGTAGTAATCTTATAATAAAAATTTATACTATAATTTTTTTACTTTGTAATCTCATAAATATTTTGAAGTAGTAGATCATACCAATCAAGCTAATATTGGCCTCACCTCAACAGACTACAAATTTTAGCCACGCGTGTCCAGACTGCTAATATTAGCCACATTTTTTCAGACTGCTAATATTCACCTCGTATAGTCAAACTGCTAATTTTACTCTCGCCTGGTAACGTTTAGACTGTGAAGAGTTAACTTGAAGAACATAATTTTATCCTCTCATAGATGTTAATGTTTTAATGCATTATCATTGGAAAGGAACATAATTTATAAACTTACTGTCACTTTATGTCCTCCCTTTTTTAACTCTATGGATGTGTAGCAGTTTGAAGTAGGAGGTTGTTGTATATGATATTCAAACATAATATTTAACATATAGCCAAGTAGGTCGTGCCTTTAAAAAAAAACCAAAAATTAGTAACAAAATCAAAAAAATTAGTAACAAAATTTTACAAAATCTGCACGATATCCAATTAACATATAACCAATTCTTAGACACTGAATCGAGATTAATTAAGAGAAGAAAATATACATACATACATATATATATATATATATATATATATATATATATATATATATAGAGAGAGAGAGAGAGAGAGAGAGAGAGAGAGAGAGAGAAATACTTAAAGAGATAGAAACTGAATAGAGATTAATCGAGAGCAATATATATATATATATATATATATATATATATATATATATATATATATATATTAGTTAATTATGTAACTGCTAAAAATCTAAATCTAAATCTTCTCCTTTGTGCATGTTACTTTAAATTCTTGTGTTATTTTTAATTTTAAGGACGAAATTTTTCTAAGGGGAGTAGGATTTGTAACTACCTAATTTTGGAAAAGGGATATTCTTGTCATTTTAATAATTGTTAATAATTTTATTGGTATTAATATTTAATTATAATATATTGTTGGACTCATGTGTGGCTAATTAGTTTGGACTAGTGTAGTAGGCCAAGACTTAATGACATAGTTAGTTAATAAATTAGATTGGTAAGAAGGATATAATATTTCCTTCATATTAATTAGATGCTAATCCTGGTTAATTAGATTCCATTCATATTAGGAATGACAACTTGCAAATTAGTTCAAATCATTCTTGTTTTCCCTCCCATTCCTATTTCAATATATAAACCCATTCCTTCTCATTTCTCCTCATTTCTATTAGGAACACCAAACCCTAGTTATTGCTCCACATTCATTCTCTTTTATTTTCCTTCCACTTAGAGAATTGGAGCTTTGGAGCATAATGAGGCTTAGAGGGAGTGCCAAGGAAGAAGAATCGTGTCCTACTCTTCTTTTTCGTGTCCAACTTGTGGGTTTCCATTGGAGACTCAATCTCAATTGGTAATTTTTATTTTTATTTCAAATTCTATTTTTTAAATCAGGAATTGAAGCCCTAGGAACCCTCAAATAGGAGAAATTGACCCCCCCAATAGGTATAATGGTTGGTAGTGGGTTCTTTTCCAATAGAATTAGGATTTTATTGATTGGAATGATGACTTTAGTGGTACTTCTAATATAGTTATGAATTTATGACACCAAGTGTTTGACACAGGTCCACAAAAAAAAATCTTGTGTCCTAATTGATATGTGATGGTGTTTATGTGTCCTAAATAGGATACATAAGGTGGTATCATAATATTGTGGGATACGCACGATTAGAATTAATAATTCTTGAATGATTGTATCCATTGGTATCTATATGTATCACTTGGGCTATCATAGGTTAAATTGCATTGAGATCTTAATGTACTTGTTAATTTCTTTATACAATTAATTTTGATTGTGAGTTAAGGGAATCAATTTGGGTTGGATTCATGTGGATCTCAGTTGGTTTTATAATTATGGTGTATCATAGATTTTTGGGTGTATCATAGAGTGGTGTACTATAAGTGTTTGTCATATGACTTGTGTGTGTGTTTAGTGTTGTTAGAGTAGGAGAGTGTGTTGAGTTCATGGTGTATGGAGAGGGTTGTGACAGAAGAATGAGTGCTTGAGGTATATCACATGAACTAGTAGGGTATCATGAGTTGAGTGAGTATCAGTTTAGGAATATCCTGAATTATGTTCAGGTATGTGTGTGCCTGCACACACAGTTGCTTGGGTTGTCCAACTGTGTAGTGCTTGAGTGCACCTGCACAAGTGGTATCGGCAAGTTTCTGAAGGGGAACCAGACATGAGAGCTGCAGTGAGCCCGGGGAGCAAAAGGGTGTTGGGTTATGTACTTGGATGTTCAAGTATTCAAATGGGGGAAAGCAATGGTCTGTAGATTGCTAGCTTGTGCCTTGCACATCTGTGCAAAACAGAGCAATTGGGTATTTTAGTATAGGTTCAGTTCAGGTTAAGGGAATGTGGACTGGGTATCTTAGCAGCAACAGTAGGTAAGAGAGGACCTGTGTGTGTGTGTGTGTGTGTGTGTATGTGTGTGTAAGAGGACTGTGTTGCTCAAACATGGAGCTACAAAGACATGTGCAGTTCATGTCTGAGCACAGTGTGGGGTTGTGACTGATGTGCCTATGTGGGAGGGTAGCTAAGTATGTGTTCAAGTGAGACACTAATTAGGATCTTAGGTGTCTAGGGTACTATCTTTTAAGATACTAAGTTGTTGGTATGATTACTCTAGGATACCATATTATATATATATATATATATATATATATATATATATATATATATATATATATATATATACATAATACTTAATGCCTATTGACTGGTATAGCAAACTATCAAACGTATTGCCCCATAGATGAGGTAATATGATACGAGGTAAGGTATTGGCTAGGATACCATGGTAAATACCTTTAGGCCAAGGTATTAGTATATATAGTGGGTATTACTAGAGATATTAGTGTATTGAATTAGTAATCTACCAGAATGACCTAGAAATCTAGTTTTAACTAGTATGACTCTATAAACCAACGTAAGAGCTAGTTATGAACCCAAAATCAATAGTTGACCTAGTTTGACCAACTTAACCTAGTTTTGACCTAGAAAATCTAAAACCAAGTTAATTTAGTATGTTTATGTTTTCAAAACACTGTTTTGACATGATAATTCATATTTAGGTCTTCAAGGTTCTGATACGGACACTGTTTGTTATTTCCATAACCGAATTTCAGGCGAGTACATTCTCTGACAGTTTTTATTATTTTGATGATTACTATGATATCAGTTTTGTAGTGTTATACTTAATTCTTGACATGGTGATACACGGACTAGTATATATATATACCATTCATGAGGAGTCGTGATTGAATCCATGGTACGAGTAGGGGGACGGAAAAAATATTAGCAAGTTATGTGATCAAATCCCATATACGTGCATCATCGGTAACCTTACACCTCATGTAGGGTTAGCTTGACCTTTATCCGTACATCATAGTTGATCATATATGATTGATGTAAACCCCCTAATTTTAAATTTGTATTTTAACTATTTTTTTATATTTATTTGATTGTTGAATTTTTTTTAAGATAATTAAGAAAATTAATTCTTTGATTTATTTACTTAAATAAACATGTTATTTAAAATATTTCATAAAATTATTTTTTATCTCCTGATAAATTATTATAAATTTTCTAGAATTTATTTATTGTGTAAGCCAACGAACATAGAATGGACCCAAGTAATTTTCTAGGATTTATAATAGTATTATATATTTTCTGAAATTTTTTCAGATTTTTATGATTATTTTTAATATTTATTTTGAGTTATTTAGATTTAAAATAATTTAAATAATATTTTGATAAAGGCGAATAAATAATAAATAATATAAACAAACCACCCAAGCAGATTCTGACACATCCAACCTATCCCCTTTTTTCAGTCGCTGACCAGTATATATATATATATATATATATATATATATATATATATATATATATATATATATATATATATATATATATATATATATATATATATATATATTATAACCCTAATTTGTCGACTTTTTAATATTGAGGAGAGAGAAGGGAGATTGGTTCTTCAACTTCCCGAGGCCATTACTCCTAGTTTCGAACTCCAAATGCATTTTTGTTTCTTGTGTTGGAACCGTATCGAGGTAAGAATTCTGAATATGTAATTTGTTTCACAAAATTCTCAATATTAAATTCTAGAAAATTCGTAGAGTACAAAATGTCCAAAAATAGACGCGTCTCGGTATTTTCAATATTTTGGGAGAACCAGAAATCCGAATCATGAACCGTTTGAAGTTTCAAAAAGAAAACGTTGAGACCGTCGACATATATTTTCTTTAGAATTTAATTCAGAATTATTTATATACTATTAATTCCATGGAACTTGTAGGTTAGCAATTAACCCCCATTACGCACTACAATTTTGGGTGTGCAATAATTTTCAAACGATTAAGAATCTGGAAGAGCCATAAAGTCAAGTTTGTGTCGTTTGACTTTTCGGTTAACGGATTGCCTAGATTTGCGTGCCACGGGTCTCAAAATTCATAAAAAAATATTAGTTATAAATTCTAAAAATTACTAAAATTATAGTATTAATGATTAAAATAGTATTTTAGGGTAATTTATTCAAAATTTAAATAGATTAGAATAGAAACATATCCAACCACTTTTGTAGCCTAACTTGCTTTAATTATGTAACGGGATAGATTGTACGACGTCTTGAGTTGTAACTTCATCCTTTTTTCTGAACATGCAAGTATACCTTGCTAAATTGCTTACAGTATTTTGCATGCTTAACATATTTTTATATATTCATTATATATGTGTTTTCTTCCAATCATAATTATATATTATATTTGTTGACACACATTTGATGCATAGTATCATGGAAGGAGAGGACAGTCAGTAGGTGTATGGGCTACCCACTTTGGCAAACCGTAGTAACATGATACACTACGATATTTGTGTCGCGATGGTCGCTACCCTCGAGATATATCGATTTAGTGTTACGATGGTCGCTATCCTCGAGGTATGTCGATTAATGGTACATGTACATTTGTATATTCATGAGTTATGAGATAACGTGTGTGTTAGAGTAGCCTATACCTGCCCATATGTTAAAATGTTGTCCTCATTATGCATTTTCATATAGATTGTTTAGTGTAACGTACTTGTATATTTTATATCTATTCTTTATGCATATTTTACTATATTCAATTGACATGCTATTTTATGTATCATGTTACGTCCCTCTGAGGACCTGGTCCCTTGCCAGGTATAGACAATCAGGGCTATCCACAGGAGTATATACCTGGGCCTGATTCTTTCTCTTTCGAAAAAGTCTTCCCTTCGAGCTCTCTGATAATTAAATGATGTACTTATTATACTTTCTTTCATATTCTAGTTTGGTAGTGAATTTGTCTCCACCCAACTATTAGTTCTTCTCGACTATTTCATACTTGGTTCATTACCATATTTGGTTATTTATTTCTATTTGGTTTTGTGGATGAGATTAGTATTGCCTGTGACTTGTGACATTATATACCACTTATGAATTATTATTCGTAATAAAGCGTACGTATGTGTTATGGTTTCCATATATTGGAGTTATCATATACATATGACTGTCATATTTATGTATTTCTAGTCCTACGTATTTTTGGACTGGGACGTGATATATTTTTGTGGTGGCCCATGCAGGTCGAGAGTATATTATTTTGGTTACGTTACTATACCAAACAAGCCTGCATTTAGGATTAGAGTATAGGATCTCATCCACATATTTGACTTCCCTCCATGATTTCATTCCACGTTCTGTGAACCTAATTATTTTCTTTCGCCTTTAGAATTATATTTACTTCTTTCCCTTGACCTCACTACCATTATTTTCTTACATCTCCCTATTTGGAGGGATAAATGTACTCCTCTAATAGTTCCTTGAGTATAACCTTCTGCTAGAATATAGAAATCTTTGTTGTTAGGTTTTAGAAGATAATTAGGATAACATACATACTAAGAAAACTAATTAGAGTGTTGGCAATTTTAAATAAAGAACGAACCCTAGAATTTAGCACATGTAAGTTGATTGACCCTTACCCTTGCTACATTTAGGTATGACTTGAGAGTAATATAGATACTAGTAGGTTTAGTTAGAAACTTAACCACATTGTTTGACCCTAGTATTGAGAAATCCATAGAAATTCAAGGTTGGATATTAGGATTAAACATAACTTCTATAGTGAGGTAATATATGAGCTAAAAGTAACTAGAGATTTAGATGATTGTCGTGATAGTTAGCAAATAAGTAGCTTAAGAAACCAAATAAATGAACCAATACCCTAGTGTGAACATGAGTACCCTATCTTCAGCCTGACTTATCACTTAGCACCCTCGATCATTATATTCGTATTGAGTGTTCATAAATCCTTAACTGAGTCATATCCCTCAAACTAGAGTAATTATCAATTATTTGTCATGAATCCCTTGGCGTTGCTTTAATCATTGAATATTGCAATGATCTGAATCTATTCTCTAGTCGTGCCAACCTAGAAGACTATCAAATCCTCGTGAATATCTTCTCCACTTAGAAAATATGTTATCATCCAACTATCTATATACTTTTCCACCTTGAGCTAACCCATCCCTCAATCATAGATCAATTATCATAAGCTCTTTAACCAATAAAAACCTATTGAGTGATTAAAATCTTTTTCTTTATCATACCCTGAACATGGAGACTAGCATACCACATTCTCTTAGAAAACCATGTTGTCATCAAGAGTATCTACTTACTTTTACATCTTTCGTAACCTTAATTTCGATGCTCGTTATTTTATGCGATGACTAAATTTTCCTTTATCTTTCAAATTGTGCCACATTCGCTGAATCCAATACTAATTGCATATTTTCTCTTTCATTTTACTTTGCTCCCCTCCTTAAGGTTACTTATTATCCTCATATGTGACTTTCGCAATTTTCTTCCATAACCGTTGATTTTAAACGATGATGGAAATCAGATCATGCCACCTTACCCTTCTAATTGTAGGCCAAGTAGTTTATTTTATTACGTTAGGATTATAGTTTGTTAGTTTTAAATTCTGATTGTGTTGTTAGTTGTTATAATTTAATAGGATAACTTTTATCCTTTAGTTTTAAATCAAGTAATCTGTTCCACATATCTCAATACAGGTTATATCCTCTCTCACTTGAGAGCCAGTAACTTCTTCATTATTAATATTAACACCTTTTGTTCTATAAGCACTATAATTAAGACTTAAGATGATCATTACCTATGAAAGCTTTGTAATGCACTAGGATACCCTTATAAGTATCAAGATCTTTCTTTTGTATACTTTAATGAGAGTTTCTACCTTATCTACAAGAACAATGCTATTTTATAGAATCCCAATAAGGCAGTTACAATATTAGTTGAATCTTTGTAAGTTGGGTAGCATGCCCCACAACTTAGCATCACATAGTCCTTATGACCCATTAATGACATATAATTGAATGACACTAACTATATGCTAGTGTAAGAAGATAGTGTTTATCCAGATTATAGAACTTTAGAGACCCATACCCCCATTTGGTCGACCGGAGACTTAGACAAGAAGTAGTATGACAACTGTAAAGACACAAAAACCGGACGAGTCTTAGATTCTTGACAAACTTGAACTATTTATACTTTCATTCATCATAATCTCACGTACTTATATCTTGGACCATCTTTACTTATGCCGCTATTATAGCCTAGTTTTGCCTTCTTATTCTTTTATCGAGCTTGTTCATGACATATGTGTTATTGCGGATGCCCACTAATACATTGTCTAATTAGAATTAGTGTATTATGGTCTGATCAACCTTAGTGCACTTGGTTCTCTCTTTATATGAATATTTTACGTGGATCGAGATATAGTTGACTTAGCTTATTAGACGAATATACCTGCCCTCTAGATAAGTCTGAGCACATCGTATCGATTACGTAACTGTACTGATACGAGCCTGCGAATAGGAATTTACCAAAATATGATCTCATTCGTAAGTGCCTTGACAACTCCCTTTTGAAATATTCAATCGTCTTTGAACTCCGTATTTGTATTCGATCACCTCTTCTTTGAACTCTTTATTATTATTTTTTGTCTTCCCCTATCTCGGAAAGACGAACAGTCGTGCTTGATAGAAGTTTGACAAATGGATAGTACTAAATATATACCCCATTATGACACAAAATTTTAGGAGTATAGATAGAGGTGGAATTGTGTAGTAGGGTAGTTTAGCAGATATGAGGATAGATTAATATTTTAACTAGATGGTATACCCATGAGATTGGTAGATTGTATGAGTAGCAGTAGTATTCTCTTTCCTACCAAAACCTCATTCCCTTGGGTACTCACCTCCTCTATCGTATTCTTCGTATCCTCGATTCCCTGTGAAAATTCTTCTTGTACTAAAACATATTCGTGCCATATTACCTTACTTAAGCAGACCAGACTGACCCTTAGAATTTAGGCATAATTTTTTTTTTCCCAAGTTGAGGTACGATAAATCTTACTTGACCCTTCTCTACCATACTGCCTTGTCTTATTTTTAGAATTGTGCCTTAATTTTAATTTTGAGGACGAAATTCTTGTAAGTTTGGTAGAATGTAAACCCCCTAATTTTAAATTTGTATTTCAAGTATTTTTTATATTTATTTTATTTTTGAAAAAAATAGTTAATTAAGGAAATGAATTATTTGATTTATTTACTAAATAAACATCTTATTTAAAAATATTTCATAAATTTATTTTTTATCTCCTGATAAATTATTATAAATTTTCTAGAATTTATTTATTGTGCAAGCCAAGGATTATAGAATGGACCCAAGTATTTTTCTAGGGTTTATAATAGTATTATATATTTTTTGGAAAAAATTTCAGATTTTTTAGATTATTTTTATATTTATTTTGAGTTATTTAGATTTTCTTAAAAAAAATCAAGCAAGTATACCTTGCCAAATTGCTTACAGTATTTTGCATGCTTAACATATTTTTATATATTCATTATATATGTGTTTAATTTCAGTCATAATTATATATTATATTTGTTGACACACACTTGACACATAGTATCATGGGAGGAGAGGATAGTCAGTAGATGTATGGACTACCCACTTTGGGAAACCTTATTAACGGGACGCACTACGGTATTTGTGTCACGATGGTTGCTACCCTCGAGGTATGTCAATTTGGTATTACGATGGTCGCTACCATCGAGATATGTCGATTAATGGTACATGTACGTTTGTATATTCATGAGTTATGAGATAGCGTGTGTGCTAGAGTAGCCTACACCTTATCATACGTTGAAAAGTTATCCTCGTTATGCATTTTTATAGATTTTTTAGTGCAACGTACTTGTATATTTTTTTGTCTATTCTTTATGCATGTTTTACTGTATTCAATTGGCATGCTGTTTTATGTATCTTGTTACGTTCCTCTGAGGACCTGGTCCCTTGCCAGGTGTAGATGATCAAGACTATCTGCAGGAGTACGTTCTTGGGCCTGTAGAAGCATAAAAAATACGCTGTAGAGTTATACGCAGCATTTTAGTGCTGGGCTACATAAAATATGACTTCAGAGCCATCGGCGTACAACAGAGCTTTGTCGCTAGTACAACATAAAATATAAGCTCAAGGACAATCCGTGTAATACAGTATTTCCAGGCTGCTTCAGTGTAAAAAGGGTATTATACCGCCTTTATGACGTAAAACTCATCCTCTTTTAATGCAGCACGGAAGTATACGAGGAACGCTTCGTATTCCTCGAATGAACCTGTCAGATCATGCAGTGAACCTGACTCTTGACAACGAGTACTGCACAGCTATCCAGACGACGGCTGTAATGATGGTGCGACACAGAGACCCAAACCGTCGTTTAGTGACATTTTCCTGATACAAAGTGCTTTTACGCATACAAGGGAATACAATGCCTAGTTTTACACAGGCAGATATGAGCTTTTACGCTCAGCAAAAGACAAAATGAACTGCCACGTCAAAAGCTGCTTTTTGTACAGAGCTCGAGGCACGTCTCTGCATTTAATGCTCAGAATGGTGGCAGATCTTCGTACAGAGTTCGAGACACGTCTCTGCATTTAATACTCAGAATGGTGGCATATCTCTGCATTTAATGCACAAAATTTGATTATATCTCCAAAGACTGGGCAAGCCATAATTACGGTTAATACGTCTACATCATCATTCCTGCACATTACGCCATCAAGCTATTTTCAGCTATAGGAGCACGCTGTACGCTATCTCCTTGGAATACGCCACCGGGCTATTTTCAGCTATAAGGAGCACGCTGTACGCTATCTCCTTGAAATACGCCAACTCAGGCTATATTTGTATTGGTGCGTGATAAGGCTATTTGGTCCAGAATACGCTCAAGACCTCAGTCAAGGAAGGAGGACCGGCTATTTTTTATGCTAGCTACCTATCTATGCAGCATTAGGCTTCTACGCCTACAAGGCTTCTACGCCTATTTGGCTTCTATGCCGACTCGACAACCACTTGGCTTCTACGCCAACTTGACAACTACTTGGCTTCTACGCCATGGTGACAGTTATTGGCTTCTACGCCAACCTTTTTTATGCGAGGGGCAGTTACCTACGTGGCTCGTATGCCGTGATCTTCACAGCAGTTATACACATTATCTCTTAATGTGACACGTGTCACACGCTTATTCAGAAGATCATTTATAAGTGGGTGGCAGTTATTATAACCGTCGCGTAAAAAGTGCCATACTCTCCACTATCCGGCTTCTATGCCGACTGGACGGTTATTGTCACTAAAACCCTATAAATAGAGACCCCTATTGACAGAGGTCCAGGGTCAAAAGGTGGAAAGGTCAAAAATTCCAAGGTTGGAAAGAGTTAAAAGAAATCGCAGAATAGAGAGAGAAGAGCTCAGACAGAGAGTAGTGATCGACGATTTTGGCATCAAGCATCCACTCCCTCTTGTAATCTTTGAAGTATCTCCTTCTTCTACGACACTTCTTCATCATCGTGTGGTCCAAGGGACAAAGTGATCGACTGCAGATCATACTCCTATAGCAATATTTACCCAGATTAAAATTTATACTTAACATCCTCGTATAGGATTAATAGTACTTCTTGTTTGTAAACCTAAGAAAGGGTTTTGTATAAACCTAGTTTTATTTCTTTCGTTTATTATCAAACACAAGATGGCGACTCTACTGGGGACCTCTTTCTCATCTGACGAGAAAGCAATTGCTCAACACGATACAATATCAGTAGGATCAAGGAAGAAGACCTTGGTCGTCCAGTTCGACCAGTCTGCCTACGAAGATATGCTTCGAGCAGGGGGTAGCTCTCACTCTCTCTCTGTCCAAGACAACAGGAAACTGCGTAAGGTATGGATGCCCCGGACATCCCTTACCATTCCTGCCGACCCTCTGATCTCTCCGACCAATGAGGTTGTAGCATCGCTCCCTCCGTGCCTTGTGCGTAAAACTCAGTCTCCTGTCGCTGACAGGGCAGACAAAACTTCTGGCAATGCCTTAGCGCCAATCCAGAAGTCCACTTTGCACCTTGTGCATAAAACTCAGTCTCCCGTCGCTGGCGGGACAAACAAAACTTCTGGCAATGCCTCAACGCCAATCCAGAAGTATACATCGTACATTTCGCATAAAAACTCGTCTCCCATTGCTGATAGGACAGGCGTAGTTTCTGACAAGGCCTCAGTGCCAAGTCAGAAAATTCAAATACGCTCCGTGCGTAAAAATATCACTCTCACTCAAAAGGAGGCAAAGAGTCCCAGTAATCTCCGCAAGGGAAAACAAGTGGCAGATTTCTCGACTTCTTAGATTGTACGCCATCAAGAGAGGAGTCTGCCCGCTCTTCAGATTCTGCAGAACGTCGACAGCTGATTGAGGACTTCCTCAGTTTTACGCCAACCTGAGCAGAGTTCTAAATCACGCCAGGAGAAGCCCCTTAGCATAAAGAAAGCCCAGTCTGCGGATAGATACGCTCCTCGAGGATCATGTGCTACTCATATGGTTGAACTGCTGTATATAGGTGGTAGAGAAAGGGTTGGGGTGCCCAATATCCGTATTCCAACTGATATAAAAGGGAAGAACAAACCTTCTTCATCTTCTTCTTCCGTTAATACTCCTGACTTGCGTGAACTTCTGATCCAAAAACGCAAAGACAGGAGTCATAAACAGGCTTCAGTTCCCCTAACTGTCAAACATGGGAAGATTATGTGGAAAGATGCATCAACATCTAATGTCATCATGACATGTGGACCACATGAAGGTTCTGTCTTTATTGTTCCCCTAACTCGGGACGACCAGCATCCAATAGTCTTCGGTCGCATGCAGAACAGTCCGATTGTACAAGAAGAATTTTGCGAGTCTGAGGGTGGCAAAATGCAAATCCACAAGTATAGCCCACAAGCTTTGAAGATTATACAAAGCATGGGTTATGATTTGAAGTTGAAACAAGGCCTCAACTATGGAAAAGGTAGACGAACACTGTTGCATAGTAATCCTTACTGTCAATAAACTCATTTTGGGTTAGGGTACACTGTATCTCTTGTAAATTCCAAACCTCCAGAGGCTAATCCTGTAATACCAGAGGCAGGTCCTTCTAAATCAACTTCAGGGGTCAAATGCCACGACATGTCTGGGGGTAGTCTACCTCGACAAAACAGAACAACATCCAAAGCTGGGGGTAGAATTCTCTCAGAATCCGAAGATGATACAACGATGACGATCTTCCCGGAAGACCGTAAAACTCAAGCATCGGGAGCCTGAAGGCCAAAAGGGACTTTCTCATTCAATGAAGATGACATCATTGAAATCTTCAATATGTTGATGAAGGAACACAAACTTTGGCTACCCAACATCAGATACCCAGAGAGGGCTGGCAAAGTCGACGACCCAGATTATTGTCTCTTCCATCGGTACATTTATCACCCTACAAGGGCCTGCTATATACTAAAAAGGAGAATTCAGGAGTTGATCGATGCCAAGGTCATCACTCTGCATCTGTAAACGAGGGGACGATCACTACAAATTGATACCGGATGATGAATCCCTAAAGTTTCTCCAGTGGATTCTTCAGGTCTATCCCCACTCAAGAAAATTACTCTATAGTGAATTTTTTTGGACATGAGTTCATGTTCATATTACCTCTGAACTATTGTCCAAATATTTCGTTATCTCCCCAGCTGAGTTTGTTATGTTCATATTACCTCTGAACAAACCATCCTGGTCTGACTATCGATTATTATGTTAATGATACCTCTGATATCGGTTGTCATCTCAACTTAACACCCGTACTTAACTCTAAGTACGCCAGTATTGTTAGGTCCACAAAAACTGCCATGTCCATATTACCTCTGAGCAGATTCAGAAAGTTTGTTATGTTCATATTACCTCTGAACAAACTTTCCTAATCCGGCTATCGATTATCATGTCCATATTACCTCTGATATCGGTTGTCATCTCAACTTAACATCCGTACTTAACTCTAAGTACGCCTGTGGTGTTGAGTCTAAAAAAACTGCCATGTCCATATTACCTCTGAGCAGATATGTACCTCCATCCCCAATGGAGTCACAACTCAAAAAGTTTGTCATGTTCATATTACCCCTGAACAAACTTTTTTGAGTTTTCTGCTATCGATTATCACGTCCATATTACCTCTGATATCGATTGTCATCTCAACTTAACACACGTACTTAACTCTAAGTACGCCTGTGGTGTTGAGTCCAAAAAAAAACTGCCATGTCCATATTACCTCTGAGCAGATATGTACCTCCATCCCCAATGGAGTCATAACTCAAAAAGTTTGTCATGTTCATATTACCCCTGAACAAACTTTTTCGAGTTTTCGGCTATCGATTATCACGTCCATATTACCTCTGATATTGATTGTCATCTCAACTTAACACCCGTACTTAACTCTAAGTACGCCAGTGGTGTTAGGTCCATAAAAACTGCCACGTCCATATTACCTCTGGCAGGGCTTGTCCTAAACTTATTACTTGCACTCACGTGTACAAGAATTAATAGGTCCACAAAAATTCCCCTGTGGAATGCCCACAATGGAAAATGAAATGTTCATGTCCATATTACCTCTGAACTATCCTCATTTTTCCAGCGAAGAAAGAGTCAGTCCCTATTCATCCCTACAGAGTCGTATTTTATCGCGTCTATATTACCTCTGTCAGGGCTTGTCTCAAACCTATTACTTGCACTAATGTGCGCAAAAAGTAATGGGTCCACTAAAAATCCCCCAGTGGGATGTCCTCAACAAATACGATATCGTACTACGTCCATATTATCTCTGGTACGATGTCTAAAATTTGCACAAACAATCATAAAGAAATGGAGGGCCCTTATATGATTGCAAATGGCACTTACAGATTAGCCAAGTCTAATGAATTTTTTTGGCTACTATCAACTACAAATTCCCGAAGAAGTACTATACTTGATCTCCTTTGTTTAACGGAGTATGACGAAGATCTTATTCTGACGATACCATGCACAAAGTTTAGCTGGATCATATTCTATCAGGTTCATGTGACCTCCGAATAGATATCCTTAACTAATTTATAAACCTATCATGTTAATGATACCTCTGATAGTGTTTAGTATACAAATTTAGTTGGATTATATTCTTTCAGGTTCATGTTAACTCAGAATAGATTTACATTCAGCAAAACCTTAACGAAAGAATGTCATGTTAATGATACCTCTGATATTACTTTCACCCTAGCCTATCACATTCTAAAATGATGGGCCCACAAAGTCAGAAAATGTGTCTTTATTATCTTTGAGAAATTACAGGAGAAATAAGAAAGTACATCAATGGGGAGGAGTAGTTAAGTCACGAATCTGTTGTGCCAGAGTAACCATTCTTTCATCCCTGGAGTTCAAAACGTCGGTGCTAGCCCGTTCCAACCTTGCCGTCTCATTGTTCAAAGCAGATAGCTCGGACCGAGCATGTACAAAACCTACGTGGATGATACCCACATGCGTCAGATTCTACTGAGACATTTCCCTTCGGATCTTTGGCACATCTCAAGATGCCAACAAAGAGAGAGCCTTTTCCTCTGTCTGAGCGAGTTCATCTTTCAGTCTGCGGACCCTCGCTGCCTCTTCCTTATATTCGGACTCGCACTGAGCCAGCTAGGGAATGACATACCCAATATGGCACGCTCTTGATCCATCTCCTGCTGCTGTTCTTGGACGAATTTGTTCAGAGATTTCATTTGCCCAGCAAGCTCTGCAGTTAAGGAGTCATATCTAGCTTGAACGAGACCGTCGATGCTGCCTCGAGATAGTTGCAAATAGTCGTTAATGGGTTGTTCCAAACCATTAACTATTTGCTCTGGCGCATCAGCTCTGTCATTATCATTGAAGTATCTAATCTGCGTTATACTGAAGTTGGAAGACGTCTTCAGAGCCTCGAAGCTTAGATTCTTCTCCAGCACCATCGATATCAGCGTTTTCAAAGTGGCGTAGAAAATGCTCGAAAATTGCTCAACCAACATGGCGAGATTCGAATGGGTGCTGGGAGTGGCTGCAATATCAGAGAATCCCCTTCCAGCAATGACTGTAGAGGGTATCGTCACAGTCGTCACTTCAGTAGAGGGTGCGGCAAAGGTAGAGGAAACGACAACGGCAACGGCTGAAGTTGCTGGCATACTCAAAGGAGGCATAGTCGTAATGACAGACTCATCCTCCTCTCGAGATATCGGAACTGTTTCAGGCGAGCCTGCACCCGAAAATGTTTTCTCTTCGAAGTCGGGCACCTCCATGTCATCGGCAGGAGCTGAAACAGAGCCAAAAGGCGCGTCAACACTGCCCTCCCCGTAGATGTCTTCCCCTGAAAAGAAGACAAGAGAAAGTTAATATCAACATGATGTTAATTTTTCTAAAAGAGGCATAAAGACGACATTTATCCATGGCCGATGGTATATATGTCGCGTCGGCGGCCAGTACAGCTAAATCATTTTTTAATAATGCTAAGCGAGTTATCATACCTGGAGAAGGGGGTGTGCCAACTGACATTGGCAGGTATTCTTTCAAGTCTTCACCCAGATCCAATCGAGGTTCATCAGGTGGAATCTCACTGGGTATACTTACAGACGCGACAGGGGTTTCTCCCGTTGCTGATCTGGATAAAGATATCCTTATTTGGCTCGACCTCGAAGGCGATCTCGTACCACTACCTGAAGCGGTAGCAGCGCCAGCAGCCTCGAGCAAAGATTCTCCGACACTGCCAGCCGGAACAGTAGAGGTTCCCTCTCTAATAGGCGAGGAACCTCTAATCAAAGGATCGTCCCCAACAGGGGAAACACCAGGTTCACTTCTAGGAACCTCAGGGTGGGATGTCCTGACAAGACCACCAACCGTCTTCTTCTTCTTGCGAGGAAAAGTCTCCTTCAGAACAGGAGCCCTTCGCTTACCAGAGATAACCAGAGGCCCTGCAGGCGGAGGTATTTTGCCTCTCGGTACTGCCAACAAAGGCTCATCTGGATTGACAGAATCTTCACCCTCGTCAGAGGAAACTGATGGGACTTCGTCTCTTCCCGCTGACTTAGAAGAGGGCATCCTAAAACTTTTATGCATATCAAAATCGCGATGGAAGGTATTGGTTGCCACATAAAACTGGGCATACGAATAGAGGATGTGCAACTCCATGGAGAGTGAAGTCGCGGGCACAGTAAAAGCTGCTCCAGTGCAACCCATTATGAAGTACCGCCATCCTCTTGCTCCATCAATAAGTTCACCCCTGGACTTGAAGCTGGTGACGGTATTGCCCACGTGTAATTGGTCATACCCAAACTGCCTGGCGAACCGACTAGGCAGGTAGGGCTACAGGAAGCATTGGTCTTCGCTTCTGTACAATAAATGGGAAGGTCTAATATAGACCAACCAATTAAAAGCTTCAGAAAAAAGAATGATCTTCCCTTCACCTGAGTCCTGAAGCCTGCTCCCCTGTTGATTGAGATGTACAGAGGGGACAGTCAAGATGAGCTTCCAACTGTGAGCATAATTTAGTGCCCGCCGACAGTCTAAAACTGTGGTCACGTTCCAGGTAGAATTCTTGTAATTCAACAAGAAATTACTCCCTGAACTACTGCCAGGGCCGGGAGACATCACCCTGGGGTTATGGAGAATTAACCATCCCATCAAATACATGAACGATAATTCTACCATGGGAAAGCTGTCACGCCGAGTTTCATCGGCAAGCAGCCCATCAGTAATGGCCCTCAGGCAAGCTTGTATGCGGCATACCATGGCAGGGAGCAAGCCCAGTCTTGTCCCGAATACCAGACGCACTGCATGCCATAAGGTATTGCGGTAAATGCGATCCGAAGATGCAATGTCTGGTACTACCAATCGGCGCAGCCATACAGAGAGGAAGCCAGCAAGTTGAGCTTCTCGTGACAAAGGCCTGCTGCAATGCCTCAAATAACTGTAGGCTTTCGTGCCCACAGGATATTTCCCTATCCCTTCGTCGAAAATTTGATCTGAAACCCCAGCGTCTTCAATAAGGTCATCGACTACCTGAGCACTAAGCACATTCAGAAAGCTCAAAGGGCTATCCCTGCTATCCACGAATCTGTCTGGCTTAGCAGTCCTGGCCTGATGGAAGAAGAGGTAGGGCGCCCATTTGTTGGTATAAGCCAAATCAGAGGGCTCATTATAGAAGGTGGTGCACGCTAGATAGTGACACATCAGCTCCTGGTATACTGCCACTACCCGAGGGTCTGTATCCCCCAGCTCTCGGTTTCTGGGAACATACTCTTCATAAGGAGTATCCCCCATTGGCAGTCTTGAAATCTCTGCCATTTTGTGAAGGGCCAATCCCAACTCCCCCAGTGGAGTGGCGAAAGTCCCGGTGAGCGAGATATATTGCTCCATCAAAGCCAGAAACAGGTTAGGGTTGAGAGATAACCCAACACTGGTAGCACTCACAACCGCGTACAGACCAATGCTCTCCAGCTCAGTCTAAAAATGCTTCAGGGCCCAGTCAGCTAAACGAGCCCATCGAAGATTTGTAGGGGTAACCCACCCATTGGTCCGAGGATTAACCTTGGGGTATACTCCTCCATGACCCATGAAGTCATTGCAGAAAGTCGGTAATTGAACTGGTTGGAGTAGTAAAGTATCTTCACTCGGGACACTGCCCGGATACAATCCCCTGAACGGCATGACCGGGCCGGAAGGGCGGCTTACAAATGACCCTTGGTAAGATCCTTTCTGGTAAAATATTTTTCCCGGCTGGCCGTGGAGATTGGGAGTCATAGTCCACGACATCCTTTTGGGATGCGTGGCATGGAAGAATGCCGAGATAGGATAATCTCTCAGCATCTTGGGCAGATACAGGACCAAGCCCCCGGCAGGAAAAACCCAGTTTTCTTTCTTGGGCTTCGTCTGGGATTGTTTATCAATCATATCACCGATGAGAAAAGCCAATTTTTTATATTGTGCCCCGTCTATATACGCCAGGGGCTCTCCATTGATCATGCTCAACAGCATTCGCTCTCCTTGAGACGATATCAGGATTCTCCTTCCTTCAGGATATTGGGGTCCAGAAATAGGAAATGTCACATGGGACAAATCCTATAGGTAATTGGAATACAGCATCCCAACAGCAGAACCCATCACCTCAGCCAACGGAGATACATGCAAGTTAACTACAAAGTGCAAGAAAAACACGTCAGTTTCTATACTAGACCTCACAATCTTGCAGCCTATGCCAAAAAGCAACAGTCTGTGCTTTTACGCCAAGACTGTAAAAACTTGACTTTTTACACTGGAATCTCATTCCAAGGCGTAAAATTCAAGATTGGCAGTATACACAAAAATCTGACAGTCTGTGTTTTACGCCAGACTGCCAAAGTTTGAGTTATTACGCCAAAATTTTCATCAGAGCGTAATACTCAAAGTTTGTAGTATACGCCAATTTTCGACAGTCAAAGCTTTTTACGCCAGACTGCGAAAATATGGAGTTTTTACGCTGACATATTAGAAATGTGGGCATAAAAGATAAAACATCTCTGTGCATCATCTTCCTCGAAGAGGCTATCAGCATAGAAGATGACCTAGCGCGTTCACGTACAACGTGTGCGAAGGGTTTTCTTCGTTCTTGTCATCCCAAAAGCTTTACCTATAACGCCCGGTGCACAGCTCATCGGTGGGACACTTCATTCAGAGCGAGGTTCGCCCTGCCCGACGGGAGTCGCTCTTGCTTAGGCAGAGGAGCGAGAAGAGGAGACAGCCTTCTTTTCCTTAGAGGAAGAGATTGGTTTTGGTGCTATTGCTAAAAACTCAGAATGCTCAGAGAAGAAACGAAGGAGGGTACTCAAAGAGACGAAGATTTTTTTTTGCAAAAGACAGGTGAAGAGTCTTCTCTCTGAAAGCCTTGGGATATATATAGAGTTCAGATGGACTTCTCGAATTCCTAACCAAATCCGATATTTAATATTCGGTTATGATTGGGGACTACGTCAGCCTATTACTCAGGGAAGGCGGACAGTCAGCGAATTCAAAAAAATTTTGTGCAGAGCAGATTCGTGATTTTACGCCAAGGAGCTTTTTTACGCTCGGGAAGCTACAAATCTACGGTTTTACGCTCAGAGGCTATAAGTCTATAGTTTTATGCCCGGATGCTTTTACGCTCGAGAGGCTACAAACCTATGACTTCACGCTCAGAGGCTACAAATCTATGATTTCACGCTCAGAAGCTTTTTACGCTCAGAGG
Source organism: Iris macrosiphon (assembly GCA_036927795.1). Classification (NCBI taxonomy): domain Eukaryota; kingdom Viridiplantae; phylum Streptophyta; class Magnoliopsida; order Asparagales; family Iridaceae; genus Iris; species Iris macrosiphon. The sequence continues at coordinate 186,235,368 of JAYESA010000004.1, forward strand.
CGACAAATCTACAACTTCACGCTCGGAAGTTTTCTTTACAGAGGCTACAGATCTACAGTTTTACGCCCGGATGCTTTTATGCTCGGCAGCTTTTACGCTCGAGAGGCTACAAAATTACGATTTTATGCTCATCTACCCTACGAATCTATGACTTTTCGCATATCCTAAAATACGCAGGCCAGAGTATGCGTATATCTGAACAAATCTCAAGGCGGTCAAACTACAAGGGTTCACGCAGAAGATACGCCTTCTTGGCCTCAAAATATCCCAAGTACCCAAAGTATACAGAGTTCAGTATAGAAAATGACTCTTCTTCTTGGGTCGACTGGAGTTTCATCCAGAATCCAGCCTGAATATTTTCTCTACAGTTTAAGATGGTGACTCAGTTTTGACAGCCATTTCTCGCCCTATTTCAAGGGATTTTCGGGAAATTATTCTTGAAGACTACGGTCTGAACAATAATTCTCCTTCTCAGAAGAGTGACAGTTCAGAATTCTACGCAGTTCCCCATTCCAAATAGCAGGACAGTTCAAAAATTTGACTTAAATGCTAAACAAGCTTTCTGCGCATCTTCAGTTATGCGTAAAAGACAGGACGGGACCAAATACTTTTTTTATCAGAGTCGGCGTAAAGTTATTTAGACGTGTTGAAGCTACACATATTCAGACTTCATCACAGCAAAAAATATGGCAAATCATCAGATATGCAAAGAAGACGATTTTATTAAATCATAATTACATATGAGGGAAATCCAGTCTACAAAGGGTTTTTTTCATCTTCATGATTACATATGAGGGAAATCCCGTCTACAAAGGGTTTCTCATCCTCATTTAAAGATCATGCCCAGAATATGTTCTGTCAGATTCTAGCATTGGGTGAGATCTTTATCCGTCTTCTACAGCAGTTCATCGACTTTCACAGTCGATGAACAAGAAAATGATTAATGGCGGAAGGATACAACTGGGTCTGTATAAATTATTCAAGAGCCCATCCTTCATACGCCATGACAGATTGAGTTGAGATTTTAGACCCAACTCAGTACTGGAAGACAAGGCTAGTTTGTCTTCTCTCGTCCACGAATAACGGGAGAAAATACAGCTTGCAAGCTGTGTGGTCGAATGTGACCCTTCCTCTCCCCTGGACGAATCGCCATATGAAGTTGCTGATTATCCCGAGCAAAGGAAGCTATGATATCCTTCCATGATCCATCGTTGCAGAGGACATTTGCTCGAAGATGCCTTCTTTTTTGGCTCCTTACATGCTGGAAGAACATGATCTTCTTCTTCCTCAAGTCGACCTGACGAACTCCGACAATCATCTCTGTGTGGTGAAGAAAATATGGGAAGAACAGGTTAACTCCTCAGCCTTTATATAGGCAAAAGAGAACACACCGAATCCTAACAAATCCCCAAAAATCCGCCAAGAAATCATCCTCGAGGAACGAGTCAGACTTGACCGTTTCATGCTTCATTCAAAGTGTTTCAAATTACGAGGAATTCGAAAACTTTGAAGGGGGTCTTGTAGAGTTATACGCAGCATTTTAGTGCTGGGCTACTGTAATCCCCCTGATTTTCAAAAATTAATAATTTAGAATTTTCCCCAATTTACTGTAATTTTTTGATATTTTTCTGGAATTAAAATCAAAGTATTTGGTAATTAAAGGATTTTTAAATGTTATTAAATAATATTAAAATATTATGAAAATAATATTTTATGATGTAAAATGAAAATCTAGACATAGGGTAATTTTCTGGAAATTTATTGGACCCCGGAAGCATTTTTAAAGCCCTAAAAACTATTTTGAAATTAAACCCTAATTAAACCAGTTCATTGAACCAAATAAAACCAAACCGAACCAAACTGTGAACCCAACCCAACTCAGCGTTTCGGGTCGGATCCGGGTCAAACCCGTGACCCGAAAACCCGGCCCACATTTATTTTGTTGGATCGGGCCGGATCCGCTAGACCCGACCCGTCACCGACCCGACCCGCAGGGCCTCTCTCCCTTCCCCAGCTGTGTAACCGCAGCTCGGCCCCTTCACCTCCGCCGTTGCCGTTAGCCGCCGCCGGCCGACCCTCCCTCTTCCTCTCCCCGCAACCGCCAGCCCTCTGTCTCCTTCTTCCCCCTCACCGGTCGTCGCTCCGTCTCCCTCTCGACTACCTATAAAACCTCTCCACCACCGCCTCCCGCCTCCGGATCTCGCCGCTACCACCCTCTCCTCAGTGCTGCCCTTCCTCCTCTGGCCAGCAACAGCAGAGCTCCACCGTCCCCTGCGACAGCACCGCCACGTCGCCATAGCCGACGCCTCCCCGCTGCCCTAGCTCCTTCCCGCAGCCCAGCGCCGGCCACCGCTCCCCTCTACTTTCTGAGCTCCCTCCGCCCGAGACCAGCTCGCTGAGCCCGACCCCAAGCCCTCCGGCCACCTCCCTGTCTCCTCCGGCATCCCCGACCTCTTGCTCCTCTGCCGTCCTCCGCCGTGACCGCCTCGCCCAGCCCCCTCTTCTCCTCCTTCCTCCACCCCAGCGAGGCCCTCCAGCGCCTCGACAGAAGCTCCGGCCGCCTCCCGCGTGCCGCCGACGACGACCTCGGCCACCTCCGCTTCCCCGGCCTCCCTCAGGCCAGCCCCGAGCCTCCGCCTCCGGCCTACAGACCCAAACCATAACCCTAGGGTGAACCAATCCGGACACGACTCGGACACGAAGAATTCTCAGTTTTTAGAGCTCTGTTTAGGTATTCTTTTCTCTCTCCTTGTAGCTCTATTTTCGATTCCGTTTGTTGCATCGCGTACCCTGCGTGACCCTCTCGGTGCCCATACAACCCGTTCGGTGCATCGGGTCCTGTAGTGATCGCAAACCGCGATCCAAAAACAAGAAAACCAACGTCCTATTTCACCCCGGAACTGAGTACGCCCTGCCAAACGGGACGACTTGGTCGCGTACGGTCTTTACCGATACGTGCGCATCGTTGATACGGATGTGCGGGATTTCGCAGAAGTTGATTCGGATGTGCGTGCACACCGGAATCAATGCGTATCCGCGGACACCGTCCCGTATCCAACCTTTTTGAATCTCGCTGTAACTTAGTGTACACACGTCGGATCGAGACAAAACTTGTGCCATCGGAATTATAGCAATACGCTGGTCCCGTGACCCAAGTTTGGTTCGATTCTGAGAACGTTGACAAAATTGTGTGTCGTGGGCCCCGTAGGCTCTACTTGACAGGCGATTTTGAGAACGGCTCATCCGAATCCAATTATGGAAGTTCCGTTGGGTTCGTATCATCGTTTCTAACCTGTTGACACTAAGTTGGACAGATTTGGAGACCTTTGACCCTAACGTATTTTTTGGTGCAAAGCGGCCCACATTTGGACCCCGTTTTGCCCTGAAATGTCATTTTTGCCCCTGTGTCCAAATTGGACTCAAAGATAGGCGTTTCTAGCTGATTAATATTTTCTGGATCTGATGGTAATATTTATTTTAGCAACCGGTGTACTGCCTGCAAATTCCGCTGAAGTCAGAGCCATAATTGGAACCGGAAACCCTGGCAAGTGTACCTTGCCAACTTGCAGTTTTTGATACATATTACTTGGACTTAATTATAAACTGTTGTACATGCTTAAACCTAGGACCGTGTGACATAATTAGCGTCCGATTACAGTCGGGTGCCAACACCGTACGCGGGGTTGTGTAAGGTCAACTAGAGATGGATATCGTAACATTTACATTCTCGTACTTGCCATATCAAGTACAATATACCCAGAACACCTGACACAGATCATGATACAGAATCTTCCTGAGATATTCATGGTGATTCTGTGTAGGATGCAGGATTGACATAGATATTATATTTTTAGTTCATATTATGACTTGCTGCATTAGTTTTGATCTTGCATGTCATGGACATGAGACGTGTGATTACATTGGGTGGGGAGAGACACACAGGCTACAGGCTGATTATATATATATATATATATATAATCCATAGTAAACACATAGTAAAACTTATAGTATAACTGCTATCGGCTCTCCGACACAGAGCTTGTAGTGGTATCAGCCTAAGTTCTAGTGATGCTCTCAACTTGTATTTCACATAGATGATTATATAGTTGACCCTATTATTTCATTATTTGCTGTACTGCATTTATTTTGGCTTGAGCTTTCTTGTACCTTGCTATGTCCCCTGAGGACCTGGATCCGGATTATGTCCCCAGGATTAGCAGACGAGTTCGACCCAGAGATATACAGGACAGGAGCATTAGCAAGAGCAGAAGCAGGAACAGTAGCAGGCACTGGAGCAGTACAAGATCCAGCAGTCGAGTGATCTCTGTGGGTATCTTCTGAGTATATACTATTTTCATACTCAGTTTTGTTGTTGATATCTTTATTCTTGTATCTTAAAAGTTGTATCAGATTTGTAATCGGGTTGTTCTCCGATTTATTTACTTTTGACTGGATATTGTTTAATACTTTCTATTGATATATTTATTTTCTGTGGATGAGATTAGTAGATTTAGACCCCTGACTATTATTTTACAGCTTAAGTATGTCCCGATGGATCCATTAAATTGGGTTTGTCCATTGGTGCGTGCTGCTGGCCATTGCCACGCGTCCAGTCCCTCGATATTTTGGGACTGGGGCGTGACATAGTTTTTATGGTGGCCCATGCAGGTCTATGACTAAATTGTTCGATTTCAACTTAGGGACCGAACAGGCCTGCAATAAGAATATGATAAGTTATTAGGATCTCATCCACTTGCTTGAATCATTCTTGACATCTATCTCGGATTCGAAATAATTTCTTGACTTGCATCCTGCCTTGATTCCTGTGTGCCTCTTATCCTTTATTTTGGATGCATAGTAGTGGAATCACAATCAAGCAACGAGACTCCTGCAGGAACACTACAAGGTGTTGTGGTTACCCAGGAAGATGAAGTGACACCAGAAGATAGACATCAATAACTCAACAAGGCGATCAAGTAGATCAACACTCTTCCAGCAGCAGCAGAGGAATCATGTGCAAGGACGCGGACAAGCTCTAACGATGACCTTGGAGGACGCGCAGACTTTTGGAATAGCTAATGCGCGTAAGTTTTTGTAGTTCCGTTTCTAGCATTTCTGTAGTTCGTGCTTGCTGGTTCGTGACCCTAGACTTAACCTGACAATTTTAACTTGCTAATAATTGATAATCTAGTGATAAACTAGAATTGTTAATCTATTATGTTTTAAAGAATAACCTAGAATGTTTATAAATGATAACCTGATAAGTTTTTAAAGGATAAAACTGGTTTTCTAAAACTGTAATTTTTTAGATTTCCTTCATTCGGGAAATTTCATGCTTAGAAAAATAATTTTTCCTAGGTGTTACTCTAAACCTTGATTCTCCTGGATTTTGATGTGCTTCGAACAAATGTTTGCAACCGTGTCATCTCTGTTGACCGGTTATTCTTTGATTGCGAGGACACAATCCTCTTAAGGAGGGTAGATTATAATCCCCCTGATTTTCAAAAATTGATAATTTAGAATTTTCCCCAATTTACTGTAATTTTTTGATATTTTTTTGGAATTAAAATCAAAGTATTTGGTAATTAAAGGATTTTTAAATGTTATTAAATAATATTAAAATATTATGAAAATAATATTTTATGGTGTAAAATAAAAATTTAGACATAGGGTAATTTTCTGGGAATTTATTGGACCCCGGAAGCATTTTTAAAGCCCTAAAAACTATTTTGAAATTAAACCCTAATTAAATCGGTTCATTGAACCAAATTAAACCAAACCGAACCAAACTGTGAACCCAACCCAACTCAGCATTTCGGGTCGGATCCGGGTAAACCCGTGACCCAAAAACCTGAAAACCCAGCCCGCATTTATTTTGTTGCATCGGGCCAGATCCGCTAGACCCGACCCGTCACCGACCCGACCCGCAGAGCCTCTCTCCCTTCCCCAGCTGTGTAACCGCTGCTCGGCCCCTTCGCTTCCGTCGCTGCCGTTAGCCACCGCCGGCCGACCCTCCCTCTTCCTCTCCCCGCAACCGCCAGCCCTCCGTCTCCTTCTTCCCCCTCACCGGTCGTCGCTCCGTCTCCCTCTCGACTACCTATAAAACCTCTCCACCACCGCCTCCCGCCTCCGGATCTCGCTGCTACCACCCTCTCCTCAGCGCTGCCCCTCCTCCTCCGGCCAGCAACAGCAGAGCTCCGCCGTCCCATGCGACAGCCCCGCCACGTCGCCAGAGCCGACGCCTCACCGCTGCCCTAGCTCCTTCCCGCAGCCCAGCGCCGGCCACCGCTCCCCTCTACTTCCTGAGCTCCCTCCGCCCGAGACCAACTCGCTGAGCCCGACCCCAAGCCCTCCGGCCACCTCCATGTCTCCTCCGGCGTCCTCGACCTCCTGCTCCTCCGTCGTCCTCCGCCGTGACCGCCTCGCCCAGCCCCCTCTTCTCCTTCCTCCTTTTTCCTCCACCCCAGCGAGGCCCTCCAGCGCCTCGACAGAAGCTCCGGCCGCCTACCGCGTGCCGCCGCCGACGACCTCGGCCGCCTCCGCTTCCCCGGCCTCCCTCCGGCCAGCCCCGAGCCGCCGCCTCCGGCCGACAGACCCAAACCCTAACCCTAGGGTGAACCAACCCGGACACGACTCGGACACGGAGAATTCTCAGTTTTTAGAGCCCTGTTCAGGTATTCTTTTTTCTCTCCTCGTAGCTCTGTTTTCGATTCCGGTTGTTGCATCGCGTACCCTGTGTGACCCTCTCGGTGCCCGTGCAACCCGCTCGGTGCATCGCGTCCTGTGGTGATCGTAAACCGCGATCCAAAAACAGAAAAATCAACGCCCTATTTCACCCCGGAACTGAGTACGCCTCGCCAAACGGGACGACTTGGTCACGTGCGGTCTTCACCGATACATGCACGTCATTGATACGGACGTGCGAGATTTCGCAGAAGTTGATTCGGATGTGCATGCACACCGGAATCAATGCCTATCCGCGGACACCGTCCCGTATTTGACCTTTCTGAATCTCGCTGTAACTTAGTGTACACACATCGGATCGAGACGAAACTTACACCATCGAACTCGTAGCAATATGCTGGTCCTGTGACCCAAGTTTGGTTCGATTCTGAGAACGTTAACAAAATCGTGTGTCGTGGGCCCCACAAGCTCCACTTGACGGGCGATTTTGAGAACGGCTCATCGGAATCCAATTTTGGAAGTTCCGTTGGGTTTGTATCATCGTTCCTGACCTGTTGACACTAAGTTAGACAGATTTGGAGACCTTTGACCCTGACGCATTTTTCGGTGCAAAGCGGCCCACATTTGGATCCCGTTTTGCCTTGAAATGTCATTTTTGCCCCTGTGTCCAAATTGGACTCAAGGACAGGCGTTTCTAGCTGATTAATATTTTCTGAATCTGATGGTGATATTTATTTCAGCAACCGGTATACTGCCTGCAAATTCTGCTGAAGTCAGAGCCACAATTGGAACCGGAAACCCAGGCAAGTGTACCTTGCCAACTTGCAGTTTTTGATACATATTACTTGGACTTAATTATAAACTGTTGTACATGCTTAAACCTAGGACCGTGTGACATACTTAGCATCCGATTACAGTCGGGTGCCAACACCGTATGCGGGGTTGTGTAAGGTTAACTAGAGATGGATATCTTGACATTTACATTCTCGTACTTGCCATATCAAGTACAATATACCCAGGATACCTGACACAGATCATGATACATAATCTTCCTGAGATATTTATGGTAATTCTGTGTAGGATGCAGGATTGACATAGACATTATATTTTTAGTTCATATTATGACTTGCTGCATTAGTTTTGATCTTGCGTGTCATGGACATGAGACGTGTGATTACATTGGGTGGGGAGAGACACACAGGCTACAGGCTGATTATATATATATAAAATCTATAGTAAACACATAGTAAAACTCATAGTATAACTGCTACCGGCTCTCCGACACAGAGCTTGTAGTGGTATCAGCCTAAGTTCTAGTGATGTTCTCAACTTGCATTTCACATAGATGGTTATATAGTTGACCCTATTATTTCATTATTTGCTGTACTGCATTTATTTTGGCTTGAGCTTTCTTGTACCTTGCTATGTCCCCTAAGGACCTGGATCCAGATTATGTCCCCAGGATTAGCAGACGAGTTCGACCCAAAGATATACAGGACATGAGCATTAGCAGGAGCAGAAGCAGGAACAGTAGCAGGCACTGGAGCAGTACAAGATCCAGCAGTCGAGTGATCTCTGTGGGTATCTTCTGAGTATATACTATGTCCATACTCAGTTTTATTGTTGATATCTTTATTCTTGTATCTTGACAGTTGTATCAGATTTGTAATCGGGTTGTTCCCCGATTTATTTACTTTTGACTGGATGTTGTTTAATACTTTCTATTGATATATTCATTTTCTGTGGATGAGATTAGTAGATTTAGACCCCTGACTATTATTTTACAGCTTAATTATGCCCCGATGGATCCATTAAATTGGGTTTGTCCATCGGTGCGTGCTGCTGGCCATTGCCAAGCGTCCAGTCCCTCGATATTTTGGGACTGGGGCGTGACAGCTACGTAAAATATGACTTTAGAGCCATCGGCGTACAACAGAGCTTTGTCGCTAGTACAACGTAAAATATAAGCTCAAGGACAATCCGCGTAATATAGTATTTCCAGGCTGCTTCAGCGTAAAAAAGGTATTATACCGCCTTTATGGCGTAAAACTCATTCGCTTTTAATGTAGCACGAAAGTGTACGAGGAACGCTTCGTATTCCTCGAATGAACCTGTCAGATCATGCAGTGAACCTGACTCCTGACAACGAGTACTGCACAGCTATCCAGGCGACGGCTATAATGATGGTGCGGCACAGAGACCCAAACCGTCGTTTAGTGACGTTTCCCTGATACAAAGTGCTTTTACGAATACAAGGAAATACACTGCCTAGTTTTACACAGGCAGATGTGAGCTTTTACGCTCAGCAGAAGACAAAACGAACTGCCACGTCAAAAGCTGCTCTTCGTACAGAGATCGAGGCACGTCTCTGCATTTAATGCTCAGAATGGTGGCAGATCTTCGTACAGAGTTCGAGACACGTCTCTGTATTTAATGCTCAGAATGGTAGCAGATCCCTGCATTTAATGTACGAGATTTGATTATATCTCCAAAGACTGGACAAGCCATAATTACAGCTAATACGTCTACATCATCATTCCTGTACATTACGCCATCAGGCTATTTTCAGCTATAGGAGCACGTTGTACGCTATCTCCTTGAAATACGCCACCGGGCTATTTTTAGCTATAAGGAGCACGCTGTATGCTATCTCTTTGAAATACGCCAACTCAGGCTATATTTGTATGGGTGCGTGATAAGGCTCTTTGGTCCAGAATACGCTCAAGACCTCAGTCAAGGAAGGAGGACCGGCTATCTTTTACGCTAGCTACTTATCCATGCAGCATCAGGCTTCTACGCCTACAAGGCTTCTACGCCTATTTGGCTTCTATGTCGACTCGATAACCACTTGGCTTCTATGCCAACCTGACAACTACTTGGCTTCTACGCCATGGTGACAGTTATTGGCTTCTACGCCAACCTTTTTTATGCGAGGGGCAGTTACCTACGTGGCTCGCATGTCGTGATCTTCGCAACAGTTATACGCATTATCTCTTAATGGGATACGCGTCACACACTAATTCAGAAGATTATTTATACGTGGATGGCAGTTATTATAACCGCCGCGTAAAAAGTGCCATACTCTCCACTATCCGGCTTCTACGCCGACTGGACGGTTACTGTCACTAAAACCCTATAAATAGAGACCCCTATTGACAGAGGTCCAGGGTCGAAAGGTGGAAAGGTCAAAAATTCCAAGGTCGGAAAGAGTTAAAAGAAATCGAAGAACAGAGAGAGAAGAGCTCAGACAGAGAGTAGTGATCGACGGTTTTGGCATCAAGCATCCACTCCCTCTTGCAATCTTTGAAGCATCTCCTTCTACTACGGTACTTCTTCATCATCGTGTGGTCCAAGGGACAAAGTGATTGACTGCAGATCAGACTCCTATAGCAATATTTATCCAGATTAAAATTTGTACTTAACATCCTCGTATAGGATTAATAGTACTTCTTGTTTGTAAACCTAAGAAAGGGTTTTGCATAAACCTAGTTTTATTTCTTCCGTTTATTATCAAACAGGGCCTGATTCTTTTTCTTTCGAGGAGGTATTCCCTTCGAGCCTCTCTGATCATTAGATGATGTACTCTTTATACTTTCTTTCATGTTCTAGTTTGGTAGTGGATTTGTCCCCACCCAGCTATTAGTTCTTCTCGACTATTTCATACTTGGTTCATTGCCATATTTGATTATTTATTTCTATTTGAGTATTGCATGTGACTTATGATATTATATACCACTTGTAAATTATTATTCATAATAAAGTGACGTATGTGTTATGGTTTTTATATATTGGAGTTGTCATATACATACGGCTGTCATGTTTACGTATTCCTAGTCCTATATATTTTGGGACTGGGGCGTGACAATTGAGCCTGATCCTATATTATATTCGTGACTTATAGCTAATCTTATATAATCTAGCCTAATTCAGCCCCTAAGCCGATTGTAGTGCCCCGTTCCCCCGGTTCGGGGAGTGGGACTAAGAAATACTTGGTATCGTTCGATCAGAACAGATTGAATCAAGATCATTTTCTCGTTATGGATTGGTTTCTTCGGAATCAAGTTCGACATTCAGCGGATCGTGCCTCAAGGAAGGACTGGGCGGTAGAGTCACGAGGGGTATTTCCGTTGCGCTGGTTTTTTTGCCCGTTTTTTATTTCGCTTGGTTGCTTTCTTGTTGGTTTTGTGACTTGTATTTTCTTGAACGATTTCGATGGATTTCATTATCTTCGTTCTTTGAATTTCATATTTTATATCGAACCCTTAGAGACCGAGGTAGCAGATATTGATAATTTGTTCGTGTGTGCAGGTGATCATGTAAGCGACGCGCAAGCAGAGTCTTGAAGATCTCCCATTTCTCTCCTCCGATTCACCAACTTGTGAGTGACCTTACCTTCAATTAGCTCCATTCTTCCATGTCTTCACTCTTAAAAATCTAACTCGCTTGTGCGTTCCAATCAACGATACGATAATAATGATAACTGAATCAAGATAATAAGAAGTAAACTTGAAACACTTATGCTTGTCACACAAAAATTATCGTACAGTCATATTGTTGAATGCTTGTCCGCTATGCATGTATATATTTTATATTACAATTGTAGCTAAAATTTATTCATCTATAATTGTGCAATAAGTAGTGCATAACTTGAAATATGATAACTTGAGCAGGTGGACTATGTTATAGAATTCTTCTGAACTCTTATACTTCATGCTTGTTGTCTTGAAATGCTTGGTTTGATAATTTAGTTTGAGACGATGCATGGTCACGGACACTTGTGCACAAGGTGTAGGGTTCCTACGAACGGTCTCTGGGATACCAAAACCGATTCGTCCTAGGCGGAACGTTAGTATAGTTGTGCTAATGGACTAGCACGAATGAGTTTGTGGCTTGCAATGGAGCTATCTTCTCGTGATTACAAGGATTATTGTCTAACTTAACTATAACTCATCCTGTATGACTATGCCAGTGACCCCATATGTGCGTATATTTAAACTGTGCAAGCTAACAATATCTTTATGCAGGAAAGAACATGGTAAGTTTTGTGCAGGTGGTTCAGACGAACGGATAAAAATCACCGAGCAATGGCATATTTATTTCAAATCCTATTGTATGATGTAACTTGAACTAAGGCAACGTAGATATACCATAATAATAATTTATATGCTTCACATGAATACTGTGTCAATTTTGTTAGTTGGGTTAGCTCGCCCTCACCGGTACTTTTTAAAGTAGTGACTCTCGTTGCAGCATGTTCCCCGAGCGGAGGCGACGCGGCGAGGAGCTGAAGCTTCTTCCCCCAACTAGTCCATTACTCGGCGCACTTCGTTCGTGTCTTTTGAAGCTTGTACAAATCATCCGGAGCACATGCACACATCTTATACAGCTCTGAGCCAAGGCGATAGCTTCGCCCGAAGGTGTCTATTATCTTTTAAAGTTTTAGTAAGGGATGTAATGTATAGAACAACTATCTCATTTTGCGTCCCTCTTGTAAGCTCGTGTGGCACCCCTTTACTTTTGAGTTAAGAGTTTGTAACAAAGATATACATTATAAATAAAGAAAACTTTTTTTCGTTTCATGTGTTCCTAGCTTCCTAACTCTGTTGTTGTGTTTATATATATATATATATATATATATATATATATATATCATTTTGCTAGGCCTTGTGCGAATGTACCTTACGCTCACACGGTATCACATCCGGGGGACGATTAGCGATTCTATAAAATTGGGACGTGACATATTGGTATCAGCGTGCAGCTTCAAATCCTTTGGCCTCGTGTCAGAAAAGTTTTCATAAAATGACCTTGTCCCTCCTAATTGAACTCTTGAAATCGTTTGGCCAAAATGAGATTCGTTCCATACAGTGTGTCCGTAATACTCTATGCGACTGATGCAAGTTCTTTATTTTTAAAGGAATGACTCAAACGTAAGGGACATCGCAAATAGAAACGCAAGTGCAAGCAAGTACTTCAGACACTTAAGCAAGCTCCGAGAGCCAACGACCTGTGCCCCCCGTCGATCAAGTTGAGCGGATGATGCAAAATATTAAGGCGCAGCAGCGAAGGGACGAGGCTTGACAGGACAAATTTGAAAAGAATCTAGAAGCTCGGTTCACGGTCCAACAGAAGCAAGTAGATGCCATACAAAAGATCATTCAGACCATTGCCTCCAACCATTCCGTAACGACAACGGTACCGGTGGAGCAACCAACACTTGATGTCGAGATGCCTCAAATTCCAAAGAAGAAGGATGTGACTACCTTTGACTTTCTCGACTTTAAGAAGGTTTGCAACATATATTTTCGTGGGACCGAGGACTCCGTCGTGGCTCTAGATTGGCTAGCCGAGATTGAAGATCACTTTAATATGCTAGAAGTACCCGAGATCAAACGAGTTGCCTGTGTCCAACTCCAACTTCGTCTGAACGCCATGATTGGTGGGATCTATATCGAAGAACTCTCTCCGAAGATGGTGAAGGCGAGACGATCTCATAGGCTACCTTCTATGGTGCGTTCGAGGAGGAGTTTATTTCCCCACCCGTTCGTCATCAAAAGGAGAACGAGTTCGTGCGTATGCAACAAAGAAGCATGACTGTGAAGTAGTATGCCGCAGATTTCAACCAGCTCGCCAATTTTGCTAGCTCCTATCTACCCAATGCGGCGAGCCGAACCAGAAGATTCGAAGGTGTCCTGTGTCCTGTAATGCATGCGCACATAGTCGCTCCTTAATACGAGATGATGCAGAAAGTCCTTAACCATGCCCTCGTCCTAGAACCGTAATATCCTTCAACTACTCCCGGCGTTGTGCAACATTCTCATCACAAGCGCCCTAGTAACTGTCATGCCCCAGTCCCAAAATACGTAGGACTAGGAACACGTAAGCATGCCAGCCGTATGGATATGGCAACTCCAATATATGGAAACCAAAATCCATACGTACGCTGTAATATGAATATCAATCCACAAGTGGTATAAACATATGTCACAAGTCACAAGGTATAAGCTAAATCTCATCCACGAAAATCAAATATAAATAAATAACCAGTATCTATGAAACTAGATATCAATATAAGTATCTAATGATGATAGTTGGATGGAAATAAATCTACTACCAACTCGAATATAAGAGCAAATACTATATAAGTATAATACAACAAACACCATATAAGAATACCAGCTAACAATCACGGGCTCGAAGAGAAGACATCCTCGAAACATAAGTAACCATCCGAATCTGTGCTCCTGCAAATACTCAAGAACAGACACACCTGGAAGGGGACCAGGTCCTCAGAGGGACGTAACAAGATACAGAACAGCAAGCCAATTTGAATACAGTAAACATGCATAATAGGTAGAAAATATGTAAGTACGCTGTACAAGATAATCTATATGAATGCAAATGAGGACAACTTTTCGACGTATGGACAAGGGTAGGCTACTCGATCTAAACCTCATAACTCACACACCCGCCAGTGGACATCAGAAATCGTCATACCTCGGGGGTAGCGACCAGCGCGACTCTACAGAAATCGACATACCTCAGGGGTAGCGACCAACGTGACACACGCCCGTAGTGCGAACTATATACTATGGTTTACCAGAGTGGTTAAAAGCCCATACACCTAATGATTATCCTCTCATGATACTAAGTGTCAAGTGTGTGTCAACATATCTAATATATAGTAATGACTGAAAGGAACTACACATGCAATAAATAAACATAAATACAATAAATATACTAAGCATGCAAAATACTGTAAGCAATTTGGCAAGGTATCTTGCCTGGTAAGAAAGCTGCAAGGTGTACTGTCCAGAAGTCAAGCACACAGGATCAAAAGCTACGGCCTCAGAAAAAATATCTTCGGATGCTGAAATAGATATCACCAACATTCCCAGAATAAGCAAAATAGCTAGAAAGTACTTTCCTTTCGTCTAATTTGGACATAGGGGCAAAACGGTAATTTTGGGTCAAAGCGGGGTCCACGTGTGGCATGCTTTGCACCAAAAAACGTGCCAAGGGTAACAGTCTCTAAATGGGATAAATTATAGGTCAAACAAACTCTAGATATCAATACGAACCCAACGGTATGTCCAAATGTGGATTCCGATGGGCCGAACACAAATTCGCTCAAAAAGTCAACCGTATGGCCCGCCAATTGGTGACTTGGTCAACTATCTCAGAATTGCGTGAAAATTGGGTCACAGGACCAGCGCGTTACCACGAGTCCAGTGGCACAAATTTTGTCGCAATATGACGAGCATGCACAAAATGCGCGCGACTTTCGCAAAAGTTGCGACACTCGTCCGAATCAGTTTTTGCAAACTTTTACGTGTTTGGTTACGTTGCGTGCACTGTTCGGTATACTTGGTACATGGCGGGGCGGTCCCGTTTGGCGGGGCGCGCTCCGTTTCACAACCTTTAGAAATCTGGGAAAAGTGGGTTCGTGGGATTTTCCAACGAATTTAATTCTGTCTACAGCAGTTAATAATCTAGAGTTATTTAACAAAAATTAAACTAGGTCAAGTAGTCTACGCATACCAAAAAGAATTATCGAATTCGGATCTCTGTGGTGGGAGATACGAACTCGGAAGCATGGATGATCACCGTAGTTTTCTGCGATCTCAGAATTTGGTCTACTTCTGCCAACTTTGGCACTATTTTTGCCTAGGGTTTCGCGTTGTTCGAGGTCTACTATCATACAGATATGGAAGAGGGTTAAGGGGTAGGAATATCGATGAAGACGGGGTAGCATTTGGTTGAGCGAGTCGACGGAAAACAACTCCGAAACACAGGTACCTCGCTGCAAAAATCTGCAGTGCGCGGGGTCGCGGTCGTCGGGATTGGTTTGGATGGCCTGGCGGGGTTCTCCGGCTGCGGTGGTGGCGCTCTCTAGGTCTAGATGGAAAGAGGAAGGGTTTGGATGATTTAGGTTTAGGGTTTTAGATGAATTAAAAAATATATATATATATAAGTGGGGAGAGAGGGGGTTCGGGTTCGTTCACAACGCGGAAGGGGTCTGTTTGCTTATTGAAAAAGGGACGGGTTTTGGCTCACAAGGGGGGGGGGGGGCTTTTGTAACCAGCGGATGTGTGATTTATTAGCAATGGTTAGTTAGCTGATTGCTAAGGAATGGGTAGGTGGGTTGGTAGTATAAAAAGTTAGTTATGAGTTTTACTTCTTCTTTTTTTCCATTTCTTTTCTTTTTTTAATATATTTTTCTTTAAAATATATATGTATATATATTTATATATACGTATATACTCGTAGAAAAAATCTAGAATTACACTAATACATAACATTAAGCTAGCAACTGCTCAAGGGGTCTCCTACATGAAATAAATTCGGAAAATTCCTAATGGTCCCATAAATCCCCTAAGTGCACCAACACCTAAAATAAAAATTAATAAAAATCTATTTCTCCTAATTAGCCACTAATTACTATAATTTAATTATTAATCAATAATTAAAAAGGGTATATACGATTTCTAGGAATAGAAGTTTTACAGTAAGACAGGAGGACACAACGCTCATAAGCGTCTAAATAATGTCGATTCTCAGGGCCATAATTCAGGGTATGGTCAAGGGCTACATTGTACCTTCTGTAATAAAATAAGGCATACGGTCACCGACTGTCGTCGTAAGAATAAGGTATGCTTCATCTGTGGTCATTCGAGTCATCTAGCCAGTGATTGTCTTGAGAATATCCATCGGTTCCCTAATCGTCGCCCTCAACAATAGAATCCAGCTCAGGCGCCCCAAGCAAATTGGCCTGCACAACAACAAGAGCGTCGTCCGAATGCTGTGGGTCGGGTTTATGCATTAACGCGAGATGAGACGTTCACCTCGGATACCGTAGTGACAAGTATTTTTTAATAATATTCTTGCACGAGTACTATTTGATTCTGGTGCCACACATAGTTTTGTATCGGCGAACTTCGCCAAAGAAAATAAATTTCCTCAGACACAGTTAAGCTTAAAGCTTAGGGTAAGTACCCCGTCAGGCATGGACTTGCCTGCTAACTCAGTTTTTTGTGACGGTTGTATTTGTATCGGAGTAAGAAAATTATCACTTGATGCGATAGTTCTAGACATCAAGGACTGCGACATCATTCTGGGGATGGATTGGCTCAACGCTTGTTCGGCTACCATTGATTGTGTGAAAAAGAAAGTCATGTTTTGTCTACCTGGATAGACCAAATTTTGCTGTGCATGCACTCCATCGCTGAGAGCGTCGAACGCCTGCATGGTTATTTCTGCAATATCTGCTCGACAGATGATACATTTCGACTGTGAAGGATACTTGGCGTCCATTCGAGATACTCATCGAGATTGTGCAAACGTAGAGTCTACTTTTGTTGTGGCAAAATTTTTTGATGTGTTTCCAGAAGAGTTGCTCGGCATGCCACCCGACCGAGAGATAGAGTTTACTATTGATATATTTCCAGATAGCCAATTTTCAAAGCTCCATATCGAATGGCCCCTACCGAACTGAAGGAGCTGAAGGTACAACTACAAGAACTGCTCGATCGTAGGAACATCCGTCCGAGTGTATCTCCATGGGGCACACCAGTGCTATTAGTGAAAAAAATGATGGTTCGTTGTGGCTCTGCATAGACTACCGAGAGTTGAAAAAATCTACCATTCGAAACAAGGATCCTCTTTCCAGAATCGATGACCTCTTCGATCAAATGTTAGGTACATCGGTATTCTCTAAAATTGATCTTTGTTCGGGCTACCACCAACTGAAGATCAAGCCAGACGACATGCCAAAGTCAGCATTTCGTACTCGCTATAGCAACTATGAATTCTTAGTTATGCCATTTGGATTGGCCAATGCCCCTGTTGCCTTCATGGATTTGATGAATCGAGTATTCTGGTCGTGCATTGACAAGTTTGTAGTAGTATTCATTGATGATATCTTGGTATATTCAAGGACCAAGGAGGAACATGAGGAGCACTTGTGGACCATGCTTCAGACTCTTCAGGACAACAAGCTATACGTAAAACTGAGTAAGTGCGAGTTTTGGCTAAGCAGTGTATCTTTCCTCGGGCATATCATTTATATTGGAGGCATCTCAGTCGATCCAAAGAAAGTTGAAGCAATTATCGAGTGGAAGCAACCTGCATCAGTTAGTAAAATGTGTAGCTTTCTCGGGTTAGCGGGCTACTACAGACGGTTCGTGAAAGACTTTTCTAAAATTACTTCGCCCTTGACTCGTCTTACTCAGAAAGGAGTAGCATTTGAGTGGTATGCCGACTGTGAGGCTTTATTTTAGGAATTAAAGCAGCGTCTCGTCTCTGCTCTGATACTTGCATTACCGAACGAGAATATGGGATTCCAAATCTTTAGCGCCGTCTCAGGACAACGCTTGGGAGCAGTGCTCAGGCAACAAAACATAGTGATAGCTTTTGCTTCAAGACAATTGAAACCGCATGAACGCAACTATTCGACACATGATCTAGAACTCACAGCAATCGTGTTCATACAGAAGTTGTGGTGACACTACCTTTATGGTGTAGTTTGCCATTTTTTACTGATCACCAGAGCCTCAAGTATCTTTTCACTCAGTCGGACCTAAACCTACGACAAAGGCGTTGGCTAGAACTGATCAAAGATTACGACTTGTTGATCAACTACACTCCAGGCAAAGGGAATGTTGTCGCGGATGCACAAAGTCAAGTATTTACGGAATCTCTATCCGTCAACCACATGCTATAAAAAGAATTGGAGAGTACGGGCATTTAGCTGCGAATTCGATTTTGAGGTAGACCGATTGGGGGATCACTAGCTCAATTACTCCTTGAACATAACCTAATAGAAAATGTCAAGTCGGCTCTGACGAACGACCTATTCTTGTTGAAGATGCGCAAGTAGATTTCAGCAGAAAAGGCGACTGACTTTATAGTAGATGAAAGTAGAACGTTGCGGGTAAGAGGAAGACTATACGTGCCCAACGATGTAGAACTCAGAAAGAAGATCCTCACAAAAGCTCAATATACGACCTATGTATCACATCCAAGAAGTATGAAGATGTATCAGGATATCCGTACGATCTTCTGGTGGCATGACATGAAGAAGGATATTGCGCACTTCGTGTCACAATGCTTGTCTTGTCAGAGATTAAAGGTCGAGCACCAGAGGATGGGTATAGATGCAGAAACTTGCTATCCTGGAGTAGAAATGAGACCATATCACGATAGTCCTTTTTGTTGGTTTGCCAAAGACGCAACGGGAAAACGATGTCGTCTAGGTCATCGTCAACCGATTAACCAAGTCAACGCACTTTATTTCCATTAAAGTTACTTGGATCATCGACCGCCTGGTTGAGATATACCTTGATGAGAAAGTTTGACTACACGGCGTGCCAGTGTCTATTATTTCAGATCGGGACGGACGGTTCTTATCATATTTCTCAGAAAGTCTTCAGTCAGCTATGGGGACCAAGTTGAAGTTTAGCTCAGCATACCATCCTCTGACCGGCGGCCAAACAGAGTAGGTGAACTAGGTCCTTGAAGATATGCTACGCCTCTGTTCGATTGACTCAAAGTCAAGTTGGGACGTCCAACTACCGTTGGCAGAATTTGCATATAATAATAGTTACCAGTCCAGCATTCAGATGGCTCCGAACGAGACTTTATATAGGATAAAGTGTAAATCACCTATCTATTGGGATAAAGTTGGCGAGCGACAGATCATCGGCCCGGAGCTAGTAGAGCAGACCATTCTGAAAGTTTAGCTGATTCGAGAGCGATTAAAGGTGGTACAAAGCAGACAGAAGAGTTACGCGGACATCTATAGACGACCCCTTAAATTTATAGCTGGTGATCACGTGTTTCTCAAGGTCACGCTGATGCGAGGAGTTATAGGATTTGGAGTAAAAAGGAAGCTAAGTCCTTAATTTGTTGGTTCATTTGAGATTCTCAGGCGAGTTGCCCTAGTTGTATATCAAATTATCTTACCATAGAGCCTATCAGACATATATAATGTCTTTCACGTGTCAAAGCTATAAAAGTACGTGCATGGTTCGAGTCACGTGGTAGATTTTGGTCATTTGGTTTTGCAAGTAAACCGGTCCTATAAGGTAAAACCTCTGCAGATCATCGATCGAAAGGATAAGAAGCTCCAAAATTGTTCAGTCCCATTAGTGTGAGTACTCTGACGAAACCACGCGGTCGAGTAGTCGACCTGGAAACTCGAATTGGACATGAAAGAAATTTTTTTCTCATTCTTTTCTTAGGGGTAGGTTCCATTCCTAAGTTTTGAGGATAAAACTTTTTATTAGTTGGTTAAGATATAGTACCCCGTTTCGCCTGTTCGGGGAGCGCGACTAAGAAATACTTGGTATCGTTCGATCGGGATATATTGAATCAAGATCATTTCCTCATTATGGATTGGTTTCTTCGGAATCAAGTTTCACATTCAGTGGATCATGCCTCGAGGAAGGACACAGCAGCAGAGTCGTGAGGGGCCTTTCCGTTGCGTTAGTTTCTTTGCCCGTTTTTGATGTCGCTTAGTTGCTTTCTTGTTGGTTTTGTGACTTGCGTTTTCTTGAACGGTTTCGATAGATTTTATTGTCTTCGTTCTTTGAATTTTGCATTTTGTATCGAACTCTTGGAGGTCAAGGCAGGAGATATTGATCATCTGTTGGTGTGTGCAGGTGATGGTGTAGGCGACGCGCAAGCGGAGTCTTGAAGATCTTGTCACGACCCGCACCCGGAATCTGGGCATGAGTCGTGGGTACGTCCAGCCTACGCCACAGCATCGACGGTAGAAAGCTGTCTAGGTCTCAACATATAATATATCCTGTCAATAGTCTCAACTCCGCACGGAGGACAATGATAAATAATCCACAGTTCTATGATATACTTAATCACAAGCTAATAGAAAATAATGGCACGATGAGAATAGAAAAGAGTTCTAATATAAACCAACCACAATAAGTCCAACTCAAATCTTGGGTCTAGATGACCTCACAAAAACACAGACTAATAAATATAACTCAGTCTCAGTCTAGAACAATAATTGCAGAAAAATAGTCTAAGTACAGCCAGGTACATTCTCCTCTAGGCTAGGCAACTCCTCTGGGGTTTCTGGAGTAAAATCTTCCACTAATCCTGGGCCGTAATGAGTGGGGCAAAGATCCTCCAGGTCCTCTAAAAAATGTTATCCAGTCAGGATTGGAGCGAAGCACAAGCACTAACAGCAGTTTCATTAAATTGACAAAGACTATAAACAGTATAAGAAATACAAGATGGAAATAAATGCTGGAAATGTAAAGTATTGGAGAGAATGGAAATAGGCAATAGAGCATCTAGCAATGAACAATAGACAGTGAATGCTAGAACAAGTGGATCTGAATAAATAGACATCTAGCTAAGTGTTTGAATTATCAGTTTATTATGTGATCGGCTTGGGACTTGATCAGGCTGGTTATATATGATTAACTATGATTCTTGTAGGTCAGGCTAACCATATGGTTAGCTATGATGCATGTAGTGGTCAGGTTAATCATATATAACAGCTATGATGCATGTAAATGGTCAGGCCGCACCCGACGTGAGAAGTGGGGTGAGCTATGATGCATGTAAAGGTTTGGATATGATCACATAATCTACTAATAGTTCCCCATCCCCCAGCTAGCACGATGGATTCCAATCACGACTCCTCATGATGGGGACCTAGGGTACTAACCCGTGTATCCATAGTGTCGGAATCAAGTATGTAATACAACTGCATTATAGAAATAATCAACAATGAAAACTGTCAGAGAATGTACTCGCCTGTGGTCCTGAGCAAGGAATGAGGATCGATGTCCAAAGTGAAATCACAGTGACCTAGTTATGGAATATCAATGTCAAAATACTGAATTAAAGGAAATAACATGTTTAGCTAATTAAAATATGAGGCTTCTAGGTCATGGCTCAGTCTACACTAGGTTATTACCTAGGTTTCTAGGTAACACTTCACTAACACCTACACTAGCTAGTACAACTTAATTACTAACTTAGGTTTGAAACTAATGATCGTACACTTAATTAACATCTATACCATTTTAATTAATACTTAGCTTATACTATCACAGTTACTATATATATACTTACTAATAGATCTATAGAGGCATGCTGACTAACTAACTGACACCAAAATATATAACACACTAACCAATTAATCACTCTACTGATACTGGAATCACTAGTTGATACTAATTTCTATATCTATTGACTCATTGTATCAACTGAGTTACTGATACTTATGAGTATCAGACATAATACTCTAGTACACATGTGTACTCTAGGTTTACTACTTATCAGTCCCCTGTGCTGAACCTAGTTCCCTTCCCCAAACCTGGGTGTACTGCACAGTTACACATACCTACACACACACACAGCAACTGCATACTGATACCTCACTGCACTCACAGGCCCCCATCTCAACTACTGTCTTGAGTACTTAACTCCAGTACAGTGCATTTGGTGCACTGCAATAACCCCCAGGTTCCAAATCCAACCCAAGCTGCTATTGCACATCTACACTAAAATTACCAACTCACCCACACTGCTAACACACAGGATTTAACTGATACATAGGAATACACACTGGTTCACATAGGTAGACACAGGTTTTCCCCACACTGGCACTTACACAGATGCCTACTGAACCTGGAATTTATGAGACACACACACTAGTACTAGGACTCAGGAATACATAGGAACTCACTCTACACACTGCACACATTAACTCCCAGGTTACACTCACTGAGACTGACACTAATTAAACCCCACACTGCACATACTAGATTACACTAGCTACTGCTACATTAAGAGTTGCACAACTCAACCCTGTTCTACCATG
Organism: Iris macrosiphon; assembly: GCA_036927795.1. Lineage (NCBI taxonomy): Eukaryota > Viridiplantae > Streptophyta > Magnoliopsida > Asparagales > Iridaceae > Iris > Iris macrosiphon. The sequence continues at coordinate 186,257,908 of JAYESA010000004.1, forward strand.
TCTGCACAGGAAAACCCAACACAGGGACACACACAACACTGAATACAAACCTAACTCACTGAATTTCATACTCTTACAACTGCTACCACCATCACAGGGACTCACATACTGATACACAGTCCTATTTCTAGCTAAGACACAGGAATTAACACACAGGTAATGAAATCTGAAAGGAACCTAGGATACAACACTGAAAATTACTGATATACTATTCCTGCACACAGACACTGGTTTCATTGAGACACTTACACACAAATTCATACACATGGTACTCACTCACTGTCATTGATACTTAAGTTATCACTCACACACACAGGAATTTCACCTAGGCACTCTAGAAATACACAGTCACACACAGAATCTGATACTCGACACACACACATATATACATAAGTTCACACAGCCACCTCATCTAGACACTACTGACCTACACTCACACAGACACATATAGGTATACTCACACACTACTCTACAGTCATTAATACACATGTACACACAGGTTACCTAACTGAGACACTTAATTCACAGACACTGATGCACACTGGTACCCTAATGCCATAGTACAAAACTACACTCATACTAGTCCACTGCACACACCTAGGTAATAAACTGATACTAACACACACGGATACTCACAGTACCTAACCACTGATGCACACAACTCTGCACAGTTGCTAACATACTGAATCACTCCTCAAGTTGACACACATACACATACTGAGACACAAAGACTCCCACAGACATGATACATCAAGACACAGCAAGACACAGCTACACAGGTATTGAGAAATTCTAAGACACACACAGTGGTTCTTCTCCCCACTGAACTCACACACAGCCACACACCCTCTGATGCCCGACTGTGCACAGTGAGTCCCTACAGTGCATCCTCCCCAAAACACACCACTCAATCAATCCATATGCAAATATATGTGTGCGTATATATATACTATACATTAAAATAGGCTATATTGAATAGATTAGAAAGTTAATCCCTTAGTAATCATTTCATCAAACATATGTAGTACAGAAAAATGAATTTACATACAAACCCATAAATTCTCAAACAAAACCCTAAGAACCGAGATCTAAATAATATTTAGAGATGAAATCGGTCCACTAGCAAACCCCTAGGGTTAGGGTTCACGAAATTGGGAAAAATTCAACCTTAGGTCACCAAAACCCTAGATCTCCTAGGTCCTCATGTAGAATCCCTAAATTGAAACCTACACCACAAGGTGGGTTCCTAATGACCATCTACAACAGAAAAACAGGAATTAAAGGGATAAAAAACGGATTTTACCTATTGAGATGGTTTCTCCAATGTAAGTTCTTCTTCCCCAAGGTTCCTTGACCCAAGCTCCTTGTTCTCCTTGCTTTGAAAGAGGAAGATGGAATCCCTAGGGTTAGATTCCGAAATCTGGAGGTGGGGAATTTGTTTCCTTGATGGAGGCTAGGGTTTCTCCTTTCTACATGAAGGAAGAGAGGGTTCCCTTTTATATTAAAACCAAGCTAGGGTTTCTAATGCATAGTTTAGGTTAAACCCCCTATGTTAGGTCATGAAGAACTCAATTAATTCAGGTTTAGTCATTCTAGGGTTGGAGGTCCAAACCTAAAATTGAATTCTAGGGTTTCTCTAGAATTGGTCTTCAATTTGGGGTTTAGCCATACTGACTTCTAGGGTTTGACCTAACCCAACACAACCAACATCAAATAAATAGTTTTACAACTCAGCAGGTTAATTAAACACATAATTATTCAAAATAGTAAATTTACACAAATGCCCCTATCTGGAAATGTGGTAGTGACAAGTCTACCCTCCTAAAAGAAATTTCGTCCTCGAAATTTGGACTGAACAGAACAAGAATAAATCAGAAAGGGATATACCTCAAGTCTAGAAGAGGTACGGGTATTGCTCGCGCATTTCGTCCTCTCTCTCCCAGGTCGACTCCCCTGGAGAGTGATGTCTCCATGCAACACGAACCAAAGAAATAGTTTGGTTCTGCAACACCTTCTCTCTGCGGTCCAAGATCTCTACGGGCTGCTCGGGGTAGCTGAGCGTCGGACCAACCTCAATCTCCGAGTGGTCAAGTACGTGACTAGGGTCTGCCACGTACCTTCTCAGCTGCGATACGTGGAACACATCATGCACTCCCTCTAATGCAGGCGGCAAGTCCAGTCTATACGCCACTGCACCTACCCTCGCAAGAATACCAAAGGGTCCGATGTAGCGTGGGCTAAGCTTCCCGCCTCGACCAAAACAAATCGTGCCACGCGTCGGAGAAATCCGTAGGAATACTAGATCGCCAACCTAAAGCAAAACAGTCTCAACACGTAGTCTAAACAAACAACACAAACCAGAAAAATATTAATCTATACCTGAAACTCAAGGGGTCTACGGTGGCTGTCGGTCCAATGCCGCTGTCTGTCCTGCGCCACTCGCAGTCTGTCTCTGATGAGTTTCACCTTTTCTGCTGCATCCACGACCATTTTTGGTCCTAGCAAGGCTCTCTCTCCAACGTCGTCCCAAGATAACGGTGTACGATATCTCCTTCCATAAAGAGCCTCAAATGGTGACATTTCGATGCTGGCCTGATAGCTGTTGTTGTAAGCAAACTCTACCAGGTGCAGATGATCCTCCCAAGAACCTCCGAGATCTAGAACGCAAGTGCGTAGCATATCCTCGAGAGTCTGAATAGTCCGTTCAGACTGCCCGTCTGTCTGGGGGTGATATGCGGTACTGAACTTGAGCTGAGTGCCCAAGCTAGCCTGCAGACTTCTCCAGAAGTGGGAAGTAAAGCGACTATCCCGATCTGAGATGATGCTCACCGGAACTCCATGAAGTCTAACGATCTGACGCACGTACATCTCTGCTAGCCTCTCTGTCGACGTGCCCACCTTGAAAGGTAAGAAATGGGCTGATTTGGTCAACCTGTCCACGATGACCCAAATCGCGTCCTTCCCTCCTGGAGAACGTAGAAGCCCTGAAACAAAATCCATGGTCACGTGCTCCCATTTTCACTCTGGAATCGGTAAAGGTTGAAGCAAACCACCTGGCCTCTGCCGGTCTGCCTTTACCTGCTGGCACACTAGACACCGTGATACGAAGCGTGCTACCTCGCACTTCATTCCATACCACCATACGTGCTCCCTCAAGTCTCGATACATCTTGTTGGCATTGGGATGCATCGAGTACTGAGAGCGGTATGCTTCCTGCAAAACCTCCTCGCGCAGCTCTCCGCTCGGCACACACATCCTCGTGCCGTGCCGTAAGGAACCATCATCTGCAATAGTAAAGTCGTCCGATAATCCTGTCTGAACCTGTGCTCTGATACTCCTCAGAGCCTCATCATCAAACTGCGCAGCTCTGATCCTGTCCATCAGCTCGGACTATATCTGCAATCCCCATATCTGAATATCAGTACCGGGAACTAACACTTCAATCTCCAAGCTCTCTAAATCAGCCAACAAATGTCTATCTGTCGTCAAGTACATAGCCATCGGATACCTGCTCAAGGCATCGGCGACTACGTTGGCCTTTCCTGGGTGGTACTGCAATGAGATGTCAAAGTCCTTCATCAACTCTAACCACCTCCTCTGCTTCATGTTCAGCTCCTTTTGTGTGAATACGTACTTCAAGCTCTTGTGGTCTGTGAAAATTTTCACAAGCTCTCCGTACAGGTAATGTTTCCACAGCTTTAGAGCAAAAATAACTGCTGCCAACTCCAAATCGTGGGTGGGGTAGTTCTTTTCATGAGGGCGTAACTGCCTGGAAGCATAGGCAATTACCTTCCCGTGCTGCTGAAGAACACATCCCAGACCCTTCCCTGAAGCATCACTGTAGATGGTGAAGCCACCTGTCCCTGCTGGCAACGTCAAAATTGGAGCTGTCGTCAACCTCTTCTTCAGTTCATCAAATGCAGCCTGGCACTCCTTCGTCCAGACAAAATCCACATCCTTCCTAGTCAGTCTGGTCATCGGCGCTGCAATCTTGGAGAAGTCTTGTACAAACCTCCTGTAGTATCCTGCTAGCCCGAGAAAACTCCTGATCTCAGCTACCGAACTGGGGGTAGCCCACGACTCCACTGCCTCGATCTTCTGCGGGTTAACCGAGATTCCGTCACCCGATACCACATGCCCAAGAAATTCGACCTTGTCAAGGAAGAATTCACACTTAGAGAGTTTCCCGTACAGCTTCTCCCTCCTGAGGGTCTCTAAGACCAACCTCAGGTGCTCTTCGTGCTCCTTCGGGGTCTTGGAATACACAAGAATATCGTCGATGAACACTACCACGAACTTGTCAAGGTATTGGTGGAACACCTTGTTCATCAGGTTCATGAATACTGCCGGTGCATTGGTTAAACCAAATGGCATCACCATGAACTCAAACTGGCCGTATCTGGTCCGAAAGGCTGTCTTTGGCGTGTCTTCTTTCTTCACCTTCACCTGGTGATAGCCTGACCTCAAATCTATCTTTGAAAACACCCTCGCCCCGCTCAACTGATCGAAAAGATCATCTATCCTCGGTAGCGGGTACTTGTTCTTGATAGTAATATTGTTCAAAGCTCTATAATCAATGCACATGCGCACCGTGCCGTCCTTCTTCGGTACGAACAATACTGGAGCTTCCCGTGGTGATGAACTGGATTTGATGAAGCCTTTGTCCTGCAGCTCCTCAACTTGCTTTTTTAGTTCTGCCAGCTCGCTGTTGTTGACTCTATAGACATGTTACGAAATGGGCTCCGCTCCTGGAACTAAGTCTATAGAGAATTCAACATCTCTGTCTGGCGGCAAGCCTGGCAACTCTTCTGGAAATACATCCAGGAACTCCGCTATCAGAGGATGTGGCAACTCCTCTTCTTCCGCCCTGGCTCCGCAAAATATGCTCTTCCTCTGTTCCGCTGCTCCTCTGACGACCTCAAACTCTGGCTCTCCTGGTGGTCTAAATAATACTCTGCCTCTATGACAATCTATCGTAGCATGATGTCTACTCAACCAGTCCATTCCGAGTACAATATCGTACCCCGGAAGTGGCATGACGAGTAAGCTCACGCTCAACTCTCTGCCTCCAACTGACACTCTCCGGTCCTTGCAGTGATCACGGACTAGGATAATACCTCTACCAGTCATGATCTTGCAAGTCCTGGCTAATGGTTATGTGTCTAAATAATGTCGAAGTGCATAAGATACAGACACAAAACTATGGGAAGCGCCAGAGTCGAATAAGGTAAATGCGGGAATACAATCGAGAAGAACCGAACCTGTGATCAAGTCTCCTGCTGGCTCGATCTCCTCGACTGCCATGGCGTATGCTCGCCCCTGGGGTGCACCTCTCTGCTGCTGATGCTGGGCGAACTTCTGATGTTGCGGTGGAAGTGGTGCCCTCTGTTATTGGCCTCCTGGTACGGTAGGTACCCTGTCTGGTCCTCTTTGGGCGGCTGCTCCACCCTGACCTGGACGAATGGTAGGGCAATCCCTCAGCTGGTGTGTCGTCGATCTGCAGGACAGACATGAGCCCAATCTCTTCCTGCAGATATCTCTAGTATGTCCCATCTTCACGCAGTACGCACACTGGATGGCGGGTTGAGTCTGTCTCTGTTGCTGCTGCTGGACCTGCCATCGGGCTGGTGCCTGATGCTGCTGCTGAAAGGGTCTCTGCTGTTGCTGCTGAAAGTGTGGACGCTTGCCCGGTCCCGCACTACTGTTTGCTCCTCCGGAACCATCGCGTCCCCTCTTGGGCCTGAGGCCCAAGTCATCCTCGGCTATCTGGGCATCCATCAATATGCCCTCGTAGGTAGCTGTGTGACGTCCCGACGTGCGAGACTTGATCTCCCTTGTCAGCCCCTTTCTGAACTTCCGGGCCCTGTCCCCCGGATCTCTAATCATCGACGGTGCGAAGCGGCTCAGGCGGGAAAACTCTGCGACATACTCATCGACGGACGAGCTCCCCTGGGCTAAGTCATGGAACTGACTCTCCAAAGCTCCCAGGGCAACATCAGGAAAGAACTTCTCCTTGAAGAGCTCCTTGAAATCCTCCCAAGTGAGTCCCCTGCGCAAGAGTCTCGGCTCCGTGTGAAACCACGTCAAGGCAATGTCGAACATCTGGCTGCCAGCGGCCTCGATCTGGAGGGCCTCTGGAAGCTGTGCCAAGCGCAAGTTTCTCTCGATGTCCTCTAGCCAATCATCGGCATAGAGTATCCCTTCTGTCCCCTTGAACTCCCAAGGCATCATCCTCTTGAAATCCACAATGGTGCCCGGCCTCTGGTGGTGCTGATCAGGACGCTGCTGCTACTGAGTAACTCTCTCCACAGCCTGGAGAGCCACTTGATGAGCATTCTCCATGTTCACCCTCATCATCTCTGTCTGAGTCTGATGTGCCTCAGCCTGCACTCTCTGGGCCTCTGCCGACGTCCTCTGGGCATTGACCATGCCCTGAATCAAGGCGAACATCTGTGCCCCATCGACGGGCACACCTCCTGGATGCTGAACTGGTGGTGGTGATGGTAGAGGCCCCGTCGTGGCTGAGGGGACCCTCTGAACAGGTGGTGGAGGACCACCGAATGCTGCAGACACTCCCACATGTACTGGAGATGTAGGAGGTGCTGCGGATGTCTGTCCGGCAGGGCGAGAGGTGGCAGACCTCTCTGAATCTGCTGCTCCGAGTCTCTGGGACCTCCTCGGCGGCATCCTGAAGACAGATCGAAAGATTTAATTAAGGCAATAGATACGATATCATCAAGGAAGGACAGTAAATTTCTAAGGGAAAATTATTAAGAGTAGTATCATAAGAATCAGAATTCTCTAATTGTGATTGAGCATATCCTCGGCCTAATTCCTATTTCCTAAAACAGGCTCGTAGTAATACTCTAAGCGAGCACCACTACTATCGCTCTAATGCGAATCTATTGACTGGACCTGCATGGGCCACCACTAAAACGTGTCACGACCCGCACCCAGAATCTGGGCATGAGTCGTGGGTACGTCCAGCCTACGCCGCAGCATCGGCGGTAGAACGCTGTCTAGGTCTCAACATATAATATATCCTGTCAATAGTCTCAACTCCGCACGGAGGACAATGATAAATAATCCACAGTTCTATGATATACTCAATCACAAGCTAATAGAAAATAATGGCACGATGAGAATAGAAAAGAGTTCTAATATAAACCAACCACAATAAGTCCAACTCAAATCTTGGGTCTAGATGACCTCACAAAAACACAGAATAATAAATATAACTCAGTCTCAGTCTAGAACAATAATTGCAGAAAAATAGTCTAAGTACAGCCAGGTACATTCTCCTCTATGCTAGGCAACTCCTCTGGGGTTTCTGGAGTGAAATCTTCCTCTAATCCTGGGCCGTAATGAGTGGGGCAAAGATCCTCCAGGTCCTCTGAAAAATGTTATCCAGTCAGGATTGGAGCGAAGCACAAGCACTAACAGCAGTTTCATTAAATTGACAAAGACTATAAACAGTGTAAGAAATACAAGATGGAAATAAATGCTGGAAATGTAAAGTACTGGAGAGAATGGAAATAGGCAATAGAGCATCTAGCAATGAACAATAGACAGTGAATGCTAGAACAAGTGGATCTGAATAAATAGACATCTAGCTAAGTGTTTGAATTATCAGTTTATTATGTGATCGGCTTGGGACTTGATCAGGCTGGTTATATATGATTAACTATGATTCTTGTAGGTCAGGCTAACCATATGGTTAGCTATGATGCATGTAGTGGTCAGGTTAATCATATATAACAGCTATGATGCATGTAAATGGTCAGGCCGCACCCGACGTGAGAAGTGGGGTGAGCTATGATGCATGTAAAGGTTTGGATATGATCACATAATCTACTAATAGTTCCCCATCCCCCAGCTAGCACGATGGATTCCAATCACGACTCCTCATGATGGGGACCTAGGGTACTAACCCGTGTATCCATAGTGTCGGAATCAAGTATGTAATACAACTGCATTATAGAAATAATCAACAATAAAAACTGTCAGAGAATGTACTCGCCTGTGGTCCTGAGCAAGGAACGAGGATCGATGTCCAAAGTGAAATCACAGTGACCTAGTTATGGAATATCAATGTCAAAATACTGAATTAAAGGAAATAACATGTTTAGCTAATTAAAATATGAGGCTTCTAGGTCATGGCTCAGTCTACACTAGGTTATTACCTAGGTTTCTAGGTAACACTTCACTAACACCTACACTAGCTAGTACAACTTAATTACTAACTTAGGTTTGAAACTAATGATCGTACACTTAATTAACATCTATACCATTTTAATTAATACTTAGCTTATACTATCACAGTTACTATATATATACTTACTAATAGATCTATAGAGGCATGCTGACTAACTAACTGACACCAAAATATATAACACACTAACCAATTAATCACTCTACTGATACTGGAATCACTAGTTGATACTAATTTCTATATCTATTGACTCATTGTATCAACTGAGTTACTGATACTTATGAGTATCAGACATAATACTCTAGTACACATGTGTACTCTAGGTTTACTACTTATCAGTCCCCTGTGTTGAACCTAGTTCCCTTCCCCAAACCTGGGTGTACTGCACAGTTACACATACCTACACACACACACAGCCACTGCATACTGATACCTCACTGCACTCACAGGCCCCCATCTCAACTACTGTCTTGAGTACTTAACTCCAGTACAGTGCATTTGGTGCACTGCAACAACCCCCAGGTTCCAAATCCAACCCAAGCTGCTATTGTACATCTACACTAAAATTACCAACTCACCCACACTGCTAACACACAGGATTTAACTGATACATAGGAATACACACTGGTTCACATAGGTAGACACAGGTTTTCCCCACACTGGCACTTACACAGATGCCTACTGAACCTGGAATTTATGAGACACACACACTAGTACTAGGACTCAGGAATACACAGGAACTCACTCTACACACTGCATACATTAACTCCCAGGTTATACTCACTGAGACTGACACTAATTAAACCCCACACTGCACATACTAGATTACACTAGCTACTGCTACATTAAGAGCTGCACAACTCAACCCTGTTCTACCATGTCTGCACAGAAAAACCCAACACAGGGACACACACAACACTGAATACAAACCTAACTCACTGAATTTCACACTCTTACAACTGCTACCACCATCACAGGGACTCACATACTGATACACAGTCCTATTTCTAGCTAAGACACAGGAATTAACACACAGGTAATGAAATCTGAAAGGAACCTAGGATACAACACTGAAAATTACTGATACACTATTCCTGCACACAGACACTGGTTTCATTGAGACACTTACACACAAATTCATACACATGGTACTCATTCACTGTCATTGATACTTAAGTTATCACTCACACACACAGGAATTTTACCTAGGCACTCTGGAAATACACAGTCACACACAGAATCTGATACTCGACACACACACATATATACATAAGTTCACACAGCCACCTCATCTAGACACTACTGACCTACACTCACACAGACACATATAGGTATACTCACACACTACTCTACAGTCATTAATACACATGTACACACAGGTTACCTAACTGAGACACTTAATTCACAGACACTGATGCACACTGGTACCCTAATGCCACAGTACAAAACTACATTCATACTAGTCCACTGTACACACCTAGGTAATAAACTGATACTAACACACACGGATACTCACAGTACCTAACCACTGATGCACACAACTCTGCACAGTTGCTAACATACTGAATCACTCCTCAAGTTGACACACATACACACACTGAGACACAAAGACTCCCACAGACATGATACATCAAGACACAGCAAGACACAGCTACACAGGTATTGAGAAATTCTAAGACACACACAGTGGTTCTTCTCCCCACTGAACTCACACACAGCCACACACCCTCTGATGTCCGACTGTGCACAGTGAATCCCTACAGTGCATCCTCCCCAAAACACACCACTCAATCAATCCATATGCAAATATATGTGTGCATATATATATATATGTGTGCATATATATATACTATACATTAAAATAGGTTATATTGAATAGATTAGAAAGTTAATCCCTTAGTAATCATTTCATCAAACATATGTAGTACAGAAAAATGAATTTACATACAAACCCATAAATTCTCAAACAAAACCCTTAGAACCGAGATCTAAACAATATTTAGAGATGAAATCGGTCCACTAGCAAACCCCTAGGATTAGGGTTCACGAAATTGGGAAAAATTCAACCTTAGGTCACCAAAACCCTAGATCTCCTAGGTCCTCATGTAGAATCCCTAAATCGAAACCTACACCACAAGGTGGGTTCCTAATGACCATCTACAACAGAAAAACAGGAATTAAAGGGATCAAAATCGGATTTTACCTATTGAGATGGTTTCTCCAATGTAAGTTCTTCTTCCCCAAGGTTCCTTGACCCAAGCTCCTTGTTCTCCTTGCTTTGAAAGAGGAAGATGGAATCCCTAGGGTTAGATTCCAAAATCTGGAGGTGGGGAATTTGTTTCCTTGATGGAGGCTAGGGTTTCTTCTTTCTACATGAAGGAAGATAGGGTTCCCTTTTATATTAAAACCAAGCTAGGGTTTCTAATGCATAGTTTAGGTTAAACCCCCTATGTTAGGTCATGAAGAACTCAATTAATTCAGGTTTAGTCATTCTAGGGTTGGAGGTCCAAACCTAAAATTGAATTCTAGGGTTTCTCTAGAATTGGTCTTCAATTTGGGGTTTAGCCATACTGACTTCTAGGGTTTGACCTAACCCAACACAACCAACATCAAATAAATAGTTTTACAACTCAGCAGATTAATTAAACACATAATTATTCAAAATAGTAAATTTACACAAATGCCCCTATCTGGAAATGTGGTAGTGACAGATGTTCCCTTTCTCTCCCCTGATTTACCAACTTGTGAGTGGCCTTACTTTTGATTAGCTCCATTCTTCCAAGTCTTCACTCTTAAAAATTTGACTCACTTGTGCGTTCCGATCAACGATACCATAATAATGATAACTGATTCAAGATAACAAGAAGTAAACTTGAAACACTTATGCTTGTCACACAAAAATTACCATACGATCGTATTATTGCGTGCTTGTTCGCTATACATGTATCTATTTTATATTGCAATTGTAGATAGACTTTACTCATCTATAATTGTGCAATGAGTAGTACATAACTTGAAATATGATAACTTGAGTAGGTGGGCTATGCTATTGTCATACCCCATTTCCAGAATACTGGGTATATACGGGGACTGGCATGGCCAACCGCACCTTGCAGAATATCGAAGTAAGCCGCAATGTGTTAAGGTTGTCTAAAAGATAAATGGGTGAACTCTAGCATGCTATGACGTCAGTCCTAAGGCCGATAAATCCTATTTTCTAAATCCAATAACACAAGTACAAGAGTATATCATACATGAAAGTAAAAAGGCGTTCTAAATTACATGCCATATATGATCATGAAGCTAGTGAATAAAAAATGATGCACTAGTAGAGTTTAATAATACATGATCAAAAATACCAGCCTTGGTCTAATATATACATCATGTTGACTGCATTCTCAAAAATATAAGGAACTAACTCTGCTCCTTTCTAACCACCACAAAAGAAGTAATCAAGACGAGGGGTGGAAGAAGAAAATCCACTCGCAAGCTTTGGCCGCAGTCTTACGAGTATGGGCCATCTTGCTGGAGGCACGGTGGATCATAGTTCTCTTTGGGGTAACCTGGCTATACAAAGCCAGTGGGGTCAGAACCCCAAGCAACAAGTACCACAAAGGAGCTCGAGGTGATAGACCAAACACATCACAACATAAGCAAAAGAAACATATAAGAAATAAATGCAAATCAAGACTTGTACGGTACCAACGTACTTGTCTCAAGAATAATATACGAAGAACTGATAATAAGTGCAGAAATAAAAGTAAGGCGACGAGCGGCAAGAGAGCATAGGAACTACTATGGATCGGGACCACAACCCTTAACCAAACAAGGACCGGGGTTGCAGACCTTCACCCGAGCAGAACTTAGCACCCTAACCACGTGCCGAAAGAAAATAAAACTAGAAGAGCAAGTTATACGAATAACAAACATCCAGAGAAAAGCCATATATATAGACTAAGAAAGAAGAAAAGAGGGTTTAGTCATGGGTTCTTCTAAAATGAATCGAACCAAGTATCCATTCTATATGCGGGTCGTAAATCGGGTCTATGGCAATGCCAATGGATATTCTACTGGTCTCGGGTAGTCTTTCTTAACAACAGTAAAAATAAAACAATAATAAAATGATAGGAACCAACATATGAAATACAGCAGGAATATATTATCAAGAAAAATTAAATTCTAGAAATTCAAGAAATACTAAATCTATAATTGGGTGTGACAGCTATAAAATTCTTCTGAACTTTTATACTTCATGCTTGTTGTCTTGAAATGCTTGGTTTGATAATTTAGTTTGAGATATTGCATGATCACGGACAACTTGTACACAAGGTGTAGGATTCCTGCGAACGGTCTCTGGGGCACCAAAATCAATTCGTCCTAGGCGGAACATTAGTATAGTCATGCAAATGGCGTAGCACGGGTGAGTTCAGGATTTACAACGGAGCTATCTGCTCGCGATTGTAAGGATTACCGTCAACCTTAACTATAACTCATCATGTATGGCTATGCCAGTGACCCTATATGTGTGTATATTTAAACTATACAAGTTAACTATGTCTTCGTGCAGGGAAGAACATGGTAAATTTTGTGTAGGTGATTCAGACGAACGGGTAAAAATCACCGAACGGTGGAATTTTTATTTTATTTATTTCAAATCCTATTGTATGCTGTAACTTGAATTAATGCAAGATAGATATACCACAATAATAATTTGTATGCTTCATATAAATACTGTATCGATTTGGTTAGTTGGGTTAGCTCGCCCTCAACGGTACTTTTCAAAGTACTGACCCTTATTGCAGCAGGTTCCCAAAGCGGAGGCGACGCATCGAGGAGCTGAAGCTTCATTCCCCAACTAGTCCATTACTCGATCGGCGCACTCCATTTGTGTCTTTTGAAGCTTGTACAAATTATTCGGAGCTCGTGCACACATCTTATACAGCTCTGAGGCAAGACGATAGCTTCGCCCGTAGGTGTCTATGATCTTTTGAAGTTTTTATAAGGGATGTAATGTATGAAATATCTATCTCATTTTGTGTCCCTCTTGTAAGCCTGCACGACACCCCTTTACTTTTGAGTCAAGAGTTTGTAACAAATATGTACATTATCAATAAAGAGAACTTTTTTTCGTTTCATATGTGTTATTAGCTTCTGAACTCTGTTGTTGTGTTTGTTTATATATATATATATATATATATATATATATATATATATATATATATATATATATATATATATATATATATATATATATATATTATGCTAGGCCTTGTGCAGAAGCGCCTTACGCTAGCACGATATCATGCTCGGGGGACGATTAGCGATTATGCGGAATCAGGATTTGACACCGATCATATAACAAACTAATATTTCAAACACATAGCTAGTTTATTTTATTCCTTATTCCTGTTTATACCTGCCTCTATTATCATTTACCTCTTACTCACTGCTTATCATTTACCTGTGATATGATACTTGTCTCTCCTACTTTCTTACATTTCTAGTATTGCTTTTCCAGCATGTATATTCATTACTCACTGTTTTATAGTCTTTATCAATTTAATTGGAACTGTTGTTAGTTTATATGCTTCACTCCAATCCTAACTGGATAACATTTTTTTAGAGGACCTTAAGGAGTTTTGTCCCACCTACTATGGACCCCCGGAGGGTGTAGACGGGGAGTTTGTTCAGGAGTTCCAGGAGGAGCCAATCCACGTAGAAGAGACACCACTACTTAGCTAGCATTTAACATCCTATTGTACTGGATTTGTTTTCAGCTATTGAGATTTTGAGTTGTTACTATTTGAGATCTTATTTGATGTTGAGGATTGCTAGACTCTTAGTATTGTTTGGTTGTGTTGAGATGTATATCTCTAGACTCATATTCCTGGATTCTCTTTATATCATATCATGTGTTTCATTCTTCTTATAGTTATCTTTTGATTGAGTATTGATATTATCATTATCTTATCATCTTGTCCACCATATGGAGTTGAGATATCGTTGACAGGTTATGGTATATCATTGTGAGATATTGATAGATAGTATGGTCAACCTAGATAATATTTTAAGTTATTGTTATGGCGTAGGTTGGACGTTGTCACGTACTCATGTCCAATTATACGGATGCAGGTCGTGACAAATTAAGGGCACTGCAAAACTTTAGCATCATAAATTAAAAATAAAATTTTCTAAAAAAAATAAAGAGATAGAAAATATATGTGTGGTAGGAGATCAAATTGGACCATTTCTCACGGCTACCACTTATCGACAAATTTAGTATTAGGGTTTCATAAGAGATAAGTTGAGAGTATCGGAGGTTTTGTTGATGGAAAGGGGGTGGAGGGGCTGGAGTAGGGATGGAGTCTGGGTAGGGAGTGTTGAAGAGGAAGAGGAGGGCGTGGGAGTTGAGGAGGAGGAGGTAGCAATGGAGGGGTTGGAAGTTACATGTCTCGAGACGTACGAGATATTACTTGATGAGGGAAGGGGTGGGTTCAATTAGTGGGGAGGGTTTTTGCATAGGGAAGTTACAATAAGAGATGACGAAGGAAAGGGGGGTCTTGCATGGGAAAGTGGGAATGCATGGGGGAAGACAAAAGTGGCCGTTACAGCAATGGGTGGAAGGGAAATAAGCTGAGAAGGCTGCTTCTTATTTTTCTTTTTCTTTTATAATGTCCAACGTAATGTTTGGACAGGCCCATTGATCCTAACTCACACTATTTATTAACCTCCAATCTTATATATATATATATATATATATATATATATATATATATATATATATATATATATATATATATATATATATATATATATATATATATATATGTGTGTGTGTGTGGGGGGGGGGGGGGCGTGATATTGCACCAAGCAATAATGCACCAAGGAATCTCAACCACATAAATTATTTCATAAAGTTGCTGCCACGTTAGCAAAATTATAACCACACATTTCAAAAAAAATATGTGGCTGAGATTGCTTGGTGCAATAAATGATGCAATAAGCAGTGGAGGAGTTGGAAGTTACAGGTCTCGAGATAAGATGACACGTGACGTGACGAGGGAGGGGATGGGTTCAATCAGTGGAGAGGATTTTTGCATAGGAAAGTTACGACGAGACATGACGAGCGGTAGGGGTTCTTGCATGGGGAAGTAGGAACGCATGGGGGAAGACAAAAGTGACTGTTACAGCAACGGGTGGAAGGGACATAAGCCGAGAAGGCTGATTCTTCTTCTTCTTCTTCTTCTTCTTCTTCTTCTTCTATTTTTTTTAATGTCCGACGTAATATTTGGACAGGCCCACTATTCCTAACTCACACTATTTATAAATCTCCAATCTTATAATACGGCTTATATCCATGGCTGAATGGTTAAAGCACCTAACTCATAATTAAAAAATTCGTAGGTTCAATTCGTAGGTTCAATTTCTGCTAATATATATATATATATATATATATATATATATATATATATATATATATATATATATATATATATATATATATATATATATTGCATAATGCAATCTCAACCGCACATTTTTTAAAAAGTGTGGTCATAAATTATCCCATAAAGTTGTTGCCACATCAACATAATTATAATCACACATTTAAAAATATGTGTGGCTGAGATTGCTTGGTGCAATAAATAATTTGATAAGCCTTGATGCAATATCTCGTCTATATATATATATATATATATATATATATATATATATATATATATATATATATATATATATATATAAGGAGAGAAAGCTCTATTGGAAACCAAATTCTAGCATAGATTCATGAACACTTTATATGTATTTACTGTTCTAAATAGGAGTTCTTTGATGTTAACTAATTAGTATATGCATGGCCATGTAAACTAATTTTTATTTGAACTAAGTTGCAATATGCCTATTAGGGCTGCAAATGAGCCAAGCCGTTCGCAAGCTGCTCGAAGCTCGGCTCGATAAAAGCTCGTTTGAGCTCGGTTCGTTTAGTAAACAAGCCAAGCTCAAGCTTCATTTTCGAGCTCGTTTAATAAACGAGCCAAGCTCAAGCTTAGAAGTACTCGGCTCGTTTGAGCTCGCGAGCTGGTTCGTTTAGAAGCTTGCGAGCTGACTCGTAAGCTGGCTCGTTTAGAAGCTCGTTTAGGAGCTCGTTGTTGGCAGTGTACAAATTTATTTTATTATTTATATTTTAATTTATTCTTTGTTGAATTCTAATTTTATGCATGTTTGTATTACAATATGGTTGTGTGCATTATATATAATTATATGTCCTTAATAATTGATATTAAAGAACTTCTTAAATTAAATTTTTATAAATAAATTATTAATATTATAGGTACTTGAATTCAAGCCTAACTAGCTCGAAATCAAGTTCGTTAAGCTCAAAATCAAGCTTAATGAGCTTGAAATAAAGCTGAACAAGCTCGAAATCAAGCTTAACGAGCTTGAGTTTGAGCTTATCAAGCTTGTTTATCAAGCTTGAATCAAGCTTGCTTATCAAGCCAAGCTCGAGCTCAAACCAAGCCAAGCTCAAGCTTAATATAAACGAGCTCGAGCCAAGCTCAAGCTCTAAAATAAAAAATTTAACAAGCTCGAGCTCGAGCTCGAGCTTGGTTAATTCTAATCAAGCCAAGCTCAAGCTTATGAAAGCTTGGCTCGGCTTGGCTCGTTTGCACCCCTAATGCCTATATAAGTTAAGCTCGAAATCTAAGCGTAAGTTTCATACAAACTTTATAGTAGAATTAGCTTGAAAGCTAAGTGAATAGTGTGCATGATGTGTAGCAGTTTGAAGTAGGAAGTTGTTGTATACGATATTCAAACATAACATTTAACATATAGCCAAGTAGGTCATGCCTTTAGAAAAAACACCAAAACAATTAGTAACAAAATTAAAAAAATAGTAAATTTTTTTTACCAAATTTGTGCGATATCCAATTAACATATAACCAATTCTTAGACACTGAATCGAGATTAATCAAGAGAACAAAAGAAATATATATATATATATATATATATATATATATATATATATATATATATATATATATATATATATATATATATATATATATATATATATATATATTTCTTTCTTTATATATATATATATATATATTAATCAAGAGAAAGAAAGAAAGAAATATATATATATATATATATATATATATATATATATATTAGTCAATTAAGTGCACTGAAAAACTTCAGCATCATAAATTGAAAATAAAATTTTTTAAAATTTAAAGAGATAGAAAATACATGTGTGGTAGGAGATTAAATCGGACCGTTGCTCACGGCTACCACTTCTCGACAAATTTAGTGTTAGGGTTTCATAAGAGATAAGTAAAGATTATATGAAGGTTTGTTGATGGAAGGAGGGGATGGAGGGGTTGGAGTTGGAATATAGCCTCGGTAGGGAGCGTTGAAGAGGAAGGAGAGGGCATGGGAGTGGAGGAGGAGGTAACAGTGGGGGGGTTGGAAGTTACAGGTATTGAGACAAGACGAGACAAGATGTGACATGACGAGAGAGAGGGGGTGAGTTCAATCGGTGGGGAGGATTTTTGCATAGGCAAGTTACGACGAGACGTGACGAAGAGTAGGGGGACCTTGCATGAGGAAGTGGGAACGCATGGGGGAAGACAAAAGTGAGCGTTACAGCAACGGGGTGGAAGGGACATAAGTCGAGAATACTGCTTCTTCTTCTTCTTCTTCTTCTTCTTAATGTCGACGTAATGTTTGGACATGCCTACTGTTCCTAACTCACATTATTCATAAATCTCCAATCTTATAATACGGCTTATATATATATATATGGATCCGGATCCGGAACCCCGCCCGCGGAGTCCCGTCGAAGTATATATATATATATATATATATATATATATATATATATATATATATATGTATATATATATGTATATATGTATATATATATATATATATATATATATATATACATATATATATATATATATATATGTATATATATATATATACATATATATATATATATACATATATATATGCATCCAGATCCGGAACCCCGCCCGCGGAGGCCCGTCGAAGCTCCGCTCCCCTACACCATCGGATCGGGGGGCCCTGGTGCGGCCCGGGCCGATCCAACGATTAAGGGGGATGGGCTCCGCGAGCGGGGCTCCCGATCCACACATACACACACACACACACACACACACACACACACACACACACACACACATATATATAAGGAGAGAAAGCTCTGTTGGATACTAAATTCTAGCATAGATTCATTAACACCTTACCTGTATTTACTGTTCTAAATAGGAGTTCTATGATGCTAGCTAACTAACTAGTATATGTATCACGCCCCAGATCCAGAATATTGGAGAGCGGGGGAATAACTCAGCCAACCATACCTTGCGAAATACCCAATCAACCCATAATGTTTTAAAGTTATGTAGAGACAAGGTGGTGCATACTACATTCAAGTCTCCTAGGGTCAAGAACTTCTATGTCTCAATCATTCAAAAAAGTAGTAATAGTATAGAATATTTCAAAATAACCAGTAAGGAGTCCCAAATGCCACATCAGAATATTCTTTACAGATCTGATGGTACAGAATGATGTGCAGATGTAAGATCAAAGTATACATGACAGTGAGTCAGTTGCAGTCTGAATATATACAGTCATGTAAGGAACTAGTGTCAAAATTTGCCGTCTAACAGGTGTCAGTTGGCTAAATGCCCAAAAGAATATAGTTTATGAAAGACGAGCAGTGAATAAAGGAACCCACTCGTGACCCTCAGTAATCATCCTTCTGGTGCATGCCATCAATGAGGGTGAGATAAGCTAGATCGTGGCTCCAAACCTGGCCATGCAAAACCAGTGGGGTCAGACCCCAAATAGCAAGTACCATAAAGGAAGTACGAAATGAGGAAACAAAACCAGATCTATAGCATAAGATGCGTGAGCCAACAATCAATGGCATATATCACATCCATGACATGATACAACACCCCTTTACCAAACAAGGACATAAAGTTTTCTATCATATCAAGATAGAATACGTCCCTTGATTATGGTCAAGCTAAAATAATTCTACATTGTAGTTTCAGTCATAGCCTATCATAACACAACAACACAACCCAAAATCCAAACAAGGACATGAGTTGAGCCATCATGCCACAACAGTCTATCTCCCTAATTCCACTCAACAGAAGGCACAATACATAAACAAAGATACAATATAGGAGAAATAATATAGCTTCAGTCCATGGAGTATCCTAACACAACGACGCAACCCAACAACCAAACAAGGACATGGATTGAATCATCATGCCACGATAGCCCACTTTTCTGGCTAGGCACATATTACAAGTAATTTAAACGGCCAGTCATGTATTATAGCTTGGTATGTGATCTCTGGGTTATCCCAGTAATACAATATATGAGTATCCTCAGATCGTGCCATAATCGAGCAGGGTTGGCTGAACCAATGATATATGAGCAATAATACATGTAAAAGTTGCACCAGTCCCTTGCAAGGGCCATGAGCTAATTAATGATCAGTAACAGTTTCAGGCTTTCTATAGGAAAGATACTGGTTCGATCTTATATTTAGATCAGATATTGCACTCCACTGGTGCAAATAATATAAAGTATCCGTGGTGTCCAGCCTTTACTTCCAGCTAATTTATGGTGCTCGACATGCACGATCTTGAGATACCGTTCCCTCCCAATACTCTACCAATTAAGCTGCTTAGTTAACCCTAGGTGAATTAGAATCTCATGTCGTGGCCATATGAATATTCCTTCTTATATGTCGTATCTTAAGTACATGCACTCTTGATACGAACCCATATTATCACTTAAAAGTTAATATGGGTTCCACCAAGTATGATGCAACAATCAATACTATCTAGCTACGGCTAAAGTCACTGACCAACTATCAAATCCGTGCATGAAAATAATTCTATATATCATGTAGCAGAAGTGTGTGGAACGACAGCTCACTATATATCAAGTAGTACTGTCGGTGCGATCAAGTGTATCAGCACGGATACAATAGTCAGGGCAGGAATAAGTTCCAGCATCAAGATTGTTTTGGGTATGTAATATAAACGAGAAAAGATTTGATGAAATACGGAAAATGAGGTCTTATACGAAGACCCGCCCTTCTTTTATGTTTACAAACAAGATTGTACAAATTTGATCCTACACGAGGATGTCTAAGTACAATTTATTTAATCTGGGTGTTGCTATAGGTGTCTGATCTGCAGTCGATCACTTTAGCCCTTGGACCACACGATGTTGAAGAAGTGCCGTGGAAGACAGGTAGCAGCTTCGAGGGTTGCTGAAGAGGGTGGATGCCCGATGCCAAAGTCGTCGATCCCTTCCCTTTTGCCTGAACTCTGGATTCTCCTCTCTCTCTCTCTCTTTCTCTCTCTCTCTCTCGACCGTTGGATCTGGTACTGGATCTCTTGATCAGTTTTCAGACCTAACTTCTTTGACCCTCTAATTTGTCGACCTTGTTCCTCATTGATAGAGGTCTCTATTTATAAAGTTTTAGTGACAGTGACCACTCAATCGGTGTAAAAACCGAGTAGTGGAAAGTATAGCACCCTTTTACACAACGGTTAAAATAACCAAAGCCTGCGTATAGATGATCCTTTGAATGAGCGTATGACGCGGGTCCAACTAGGGGACAAAATACATATAATCGCTACGAAGATCACGGCATAAAAGCCACGTAGGTAGGTATCCCTCGTGTAGAAGAGTTTGGCATAGAAGCCAATGCCTGTCACCATGGCATAGAAGCCAAATAGTTATCAAACCGGCATAGAAGCCGAATAGGCGTAGAAGCCGAGTGGTCATAAAGGCCGAGTGGGCGTAGAAGCCGAGTGGTCATAAAGGCCGAGTAGGCGTAGAAGCCCGAGCAAGCGCCGAAGCTGAATGGGCATAGAAGCCGAGCAGGCACCGAAGCTGAATAGACGTAGAAGCCGCTGCGTAACGTGCCAGAGTGATAATGTGGACATTTTAGCCGGAATTATGGCTCTTGGAGATAATCAGATCTCTTGTATTAAATGCAGAGATCTGCCCCCATCCTGTGCATTAAATACAGATGCTTGTCTTTAAGATTTGCCATCATTTCTCGCATTAAATGCAGATACGCACCTTGAACCCTGTGCGGAGAGCAATCGCTGTCGTGGCAGTCTGTTCGTCTTCTGCGGAGCATAAGGAGCTCATGTTTGCCTGTGTAAAACTAGACAGCGTATTCCTTTGTATGCGTAGGAGCAGCTCTCGCAAAGGGGATGTCACTAAACGACGGTTCGGTGACATTTAATCAAATCTCCTGTATTAAATGTGGAGATCCGCCATCATCCTGCATATTAAATACAGAGACGTGTTTTGAAGGTCTGCCACCCTTCTGTGCATCAAATACAGAGACGTGCCTCAGGCATCTGTCAGTATTCGGCGCATTAATTGCAGAGACGTGCCTTGAGGGCCTGTCACCGCCTTGTGCATTAAATGCAGAGATGCGCCTCGAGTCTTGTACGGAGTGCAGCTTTTGACATGGCAGGCGGTTTGTCTTCCGCGGAGCGTAAGGAGCTCCCATCTGCCTGTGTAAAACTAGGCAGCATATTCTTTTGTGTATGTAAAAGCAGTTTACGCAAGGGAAATGGCAGTAAATGACAGCCTGGGTTGCAGTGCCGCGCCATCATTATAGCCGTCGCCTGGGTAGTCGAGCAGTATCCCTTTGTCAGAAGTTGAGACGTCAGGTTCATTGCAGGATCTGACAGGTTCATTGCAGGGAATATGAAGCGTCCCTCATACACTTCAATGCTGCATTGAAAGAGAATGAGTTTTATGCCATAAAGGCAATGAAGCACCCTGTTTACGCTGAAGCAGCCTGGGCATACTGCCCTACGCGGATGGTCCTCGAGCATGTATTTCTCACTTTGCTTTGGCAGTGAAGCTCTGTTTGCACGTTTGAAGGCTCTGAAGTCCTCTGTTTATGCTGCTTTGCATCAGTATGCTGCGTAGAGCTATCCAGCGTATTTTTCATGCTTCAACAAGACCCCCTTCAAAGCTTTTAAATTCCTCGTAATTTGAAACGCTTTGAATGAAGCATGACCCGCTCCTCGTAACTCAAAACATTTTTGAATGGAGTTTTGAAACGGTCGAGGCTGACTTTATGGCGGATTTATTGGGGATCGGTGCTCACTCTCGCCTATAAAAAGGCTGAGGAGTTCTCCTGTTCTTCCCATACTTCCTTCATCATACAGAGATGATGGCCGTAGTTCTTCGGGTCGACTTGAGGAAGAAGGAGATCATGCTCTTTCAGCATGTAAGGAGCCAAAAAAGATGGCATCTTCGAGCAAATATCCTCTGCAACGATGGATCATGGAAGGATATCATAGCCTCCTTTGCTCGGGATAATCAGCAACTTTGTATGGTGGTTCTTCGGGAGAGACGAAGAATCATATTTCACCATGCTGCTTGCAAGTGGCACCTTCTCCCGTTACCTCCGGGGACGAGAGCAGCAACTAGCTCTGTCCCAGCTTGAGTGGCGGTGGTCTGTAGGTAAGCATATTTATCCTGCTTTCCTTCTGTTGGAGGATGGGTCTATGCCCATTTTTGTATCCTCCCGCCACTGATCATCTTCTTGGAAGAAGAGAAAGATCTCCACCAATGCGAGAACCTGTCAGAACAAATTCTTGGCGCGATCTTCTGCGGACGATGCGGAACCCCTTTGTCGACGGGATTTCCCTTATATGTAGTCATAAAAATGAAGAAAAACCCTTGTAGACTGGATTTCCCTCACATGTAATTATGACTTTAATTTTAATAAAATCGTCTTTCTTCTTCATATGATCATCTTGCTATACTTTGTTGCTGTGAAGTCTGAATATGTGTAGCTTCGACACGTCTGATTCTTTAAGTCGACTCTGTTTAGAAAGAGTGCTGGGTCCTGTCCTGTCTCTTACGCATAACTAGGGATGCGTAAAAAGCCGCTTTAGCATTCGAGTGTTCGAACTGTCCTGCTTTTTTAGGAGTGAGGAACCGCGTAGAATTCTGAACTGTTACTTCTGATAATAGAATTTCATTGTTCAGACATCATCTTCAAGAATGATTTCTCAAAAATCCCTTGGAACAGGGCGAGAAATGGCTGTCAAACTGATTTGCCATCTTGGTAGATGAAATATTCAGACTGGAGTCTGGATGAACTTCGAATCGACCCGTGAAGAAGAGTAATTTTTAATGTTGAACTCAGTATGATTCGGGTACTTGGGATATCTTGAGGTCAAGAAGGAGTATCTTCTGTGTGAACTCCTGTAATTGACCGCCTTGAGGATCGTTCAGATGTACAAGTACTCTGGCCTGCGTATCTTTCAGATGTGCGAAAAGTTATGGAGCGCAAAATCATAAGTTGGCAGCCTCTGAGCATAAACTAAACACCATCGAGCGTGAAATTATAGACTTGTGGTTCCTGAGCGTGAAGTCATAGGTTTGTAGCCTCTCGAGCATAAAAGCTACCGAGCACAAAGGCATCCGGGCGTAAAACCCGACTTGTAGCTGTCGAACTTAAAGTCGTAGATTCGTAGCTGTCGAGCGTAGAAAGCTCCTTAGCGTAGAACTATAGATTTGTTGCTTCTGAAAAGAAAAGTCTTCCGAGCGTGAAGTTGTGGATCCGTCGCCTCCGAGCGTAAACTAAGCGCCACCGAGCGTGAGATCATCGATTTGGTATCTGCTGAGCGTGAGATCGTAGGTCTGTAGCCTCTCGAGCATAAAAGCTACCGAGCACAAAGGCATCCGGGCGTAAAACCATAGACTTATAGCTTGCAAGCGTAAAATCGTAGATCTGTAGCTGTCGAGCGTAGAAAGCTCCTTAGCGTAGAAACCATGAACCTGCTTGCGCGAAAAACTTTTCGAATTCGTTGACTGTCCGCCTTCTCTGAAAATAGGCTGATCCAATCATAACCGAATATTAATTAGGAGATTTGGTTCGGGGTCCGAGGAGTCCATCCGAACTCTATATATATCCCAAGTTTTCTGAGGGGAAAAACTTTTCATCCGTCTTCTGCGAGAGAAAGCTTTCAACTGTTCGAGTTCTTCTCTGTTTTTTCTTCGAATCTTCAAAGTTTCCAGTAATGGCTTCGAAGCAAACTTCCTCCGCTAAGGGAAAGAAGGTTGATTCTTCTTCTCGTTCCTCCGCTCAAGCGAAAGTGTCTCTGGTTGGATAAGGCAAACTTCTTTCTGAGCGGAGCATCCCGCCGATGAGTAGTACACCCGGCCTGGAAGGTAGAGCTTTTGGGAAAGAGAGAATGACTGAAAATCCTTCGCACACGTTGAACGTGACCGTGCTAGGTCGTCTTCTGTGCTGATAGCCTCTTTGAGGAAGATGATGCACGGAGATATTTCATCTTTTTACGTCCACATTCCTAATGTGTCAGCGTAAAAACTCTATTTTTTCCGCAGTCAAGCGTAAAAGCTTTGACCGCCGAAAACTTGGTGTTTAAAAATTTGAGTTTTATGCTCGTGGATGGAAATCCTGGCGTAATAACTCAATTTAATCAATCTGGCGTAAAGCACATACCGTATACTGGCAATCTTGACTTTTACGTTAAGGAAATAGATTCCAGCGTAAAGGTTCAAGTTTTACAGTCTCGACGTAGAGCACAGACTGTTGATTGGATGCTGCAAGTCCCGAAATATCTAGTTTTAGGAACCGACGTGTTTCTCCTGTGCTTTTGCAGTTAACTTGCATGAGTCTTCGCTAGCTGAAGTGATGGGCTCTGCCGTAGGGATGCTGCACTCCAACTATTTGGAGGATCTGTCACACGTGATATTTTCTATCTTCGGGCCCCAGTATCCCGAAGGAAGGGCAATTCTGATATTGGCTCAGGGCGAGCGAACGCTTCTGAATTTGATCAACGGGGAGCCCCTAACGTACGTAGACGGGGAGCAATACCTGAAGCCGGCTTTCCTCTTCGGGGACATGATTGACAAGCAGTCCCAGACAAAGCCTAAGAGAGAACTCTGGGTTTTCCCTGCCGTGGATTTGGTCTTGTATCTGCCCAATATGCCGAGAGACTACCCCATCTCGGCCTTCTTTCATGCTACGCATCCCAGGAAGATATCGTGGACGCTGACTCCCAATCTTTACGATAAGCCAAGGAAGATCTTTCATCTGAGAGGAGCTGACCAGGGGTCATTTGTCAGCCGCCCTTCTGGCTCTGTGACGCTGTTCAGGGGGCTGTACCCGGGCAGTATCCCGAGTGAAGACAGTTTGGTGATCCAGCCGATCCAGTTATCGACTTTCTGTAATTATTTTATGGGGCGTGGGGGAGTATACCCTAAGGCGAACCCTCGGTGTGGTGGGTGGATCACCCCTTTGAATCTTCGATGGGCTCGCTTAGTTGATTGTGCCTTGAAGCATTTCCAGACCGAGTTAGAGAACATCGGTCTGTTTGCAGCTGTGAGTGCGACCAGTGTTGGGTTACCTCCTAACCCTAACATGTTTTTGGCACTGATGGAGCAATATATTTCGCTTACCGGGACCTTCGCCACTCCACTGGGAGAGTTGGGATTGGCCCTGTATGAGATGGCAGAGATCTCAAGACTGCCGATGGGGGATACTCCATACGAAGAATATGTTCCCACGAACCGGGAGCTGGAGGATTCAGACCCTCGAGTAGTAGAGGTTTATCAGGAGCTGATGTGCCACTACCTCGCCTGCACTGCTTTTTATGATGAGCCCTCAGATTTGGCTCACATCAGCAAATGGACGTCCTATCTCTTCTTTCATCGGTCCAGGACTACTAAGCCGGAGAAGGTATTGGAGGGCAAGGATCTGCCTGTGAATCCCCTGAGTGCGCTTAATGCTCAGGTAGTTGACGATCTTATTGTGGATGCTGGGGCTCCGGACCGGTTCCTCGACGAAGGGACGGGAAAGTATCCTGAAGGCACTAAGGCCTATAGCTATTTGAGGCGCTGTCACAGGCCTCTGTCCAGGGAGGCTCAACTGGCTGGCTTTCTTTCCATATGGCTGCGCCGAGTAGTAGTGCCTGGCGTCGCATCTGTGGACCGCATTCACCGCAACACGCTATGGCCTGCAGTACGTCTGGTGTTCGGGGCAGGACTGGGCTTGCTCCCTGCCATGGTGTGCCGTATACAAGTTGGCCTGAGGGCCATGATTGACGGGCTACTCGTCGACGAAATTCGACGTGATAGCTTTCCCAGGATAGAATTACCATACCTGTATTTGATGGGGTGGTTCATTCTCCATAACCCCTGGATGATGTCTCCCGATTCCTGCAGTAGTTCGGAGGGTAGTTTTTTGTTGAACTACCGGAAGTCTTCCTGGAACATGAACACAGTTATAGACTGTCGGCGGGCGCTAGGCTTCAGTCATAATTGGAAGCTTTTCTGTACCGCCCCTCCTGTATATCGCAATCAGTAGGGGATTAGGCTCGAGGATTCGGGTAGAGAGAAGACCATTCTTTCTCCCGAAGCTTTTAACTGGTTGGTCAGCATTAGACCATCCCATCTGCTATACAGAAGCGAAGATCATTGCTTCCTGGAGCCCTACTTGCCCAGTCGGTTTGCCCGGCAGTTTGGGTATGATCAGTTGCACGTGGGCAATACCGTTACCAGCTTTAGGTCCAGAGGTGGACTCATTGATGGAGCGAGGGGATGGCGATATTTTATCATGGGCTGTACTGGGGCAATTTTTATCGTGCCCGTCGTTACACTCTCCACGGGGCTGCGCATCCTGCATTCGTATGCCCAGTTCTATGTGGCAACGAACACCTTCTATCATGATTTTGATATGCATGGAAGCTTTAGGGTGCCCTCTTCCAAGCCTGGGGGAAGAGTTGAAGTCCCCTCAGTTTCTTCCGATGAGGGTGAGTCCGTTACTCCGGATGAGCCTCTGGTGTCGGTCCCTAGGGTTGAAGTACCTCCGCCTGCAGGGGCTTTGGTAGTTCTTGGGAAGCGAAGGCCTCCTGCTTCCAAGGAGACTTTCCCTCGTAAGAGGAAGAAGAAGACGATAAATCGTCCTCTCCGGATTCCTGGTGTTGATGCTCCTGGAGATGAGCTTGCATCTCCCCGTGTTGGGGACGATTCTTTGATTGGAGGTTTCTCGCCTTTTAGAGAGGGATCTTCCACAGTTCCGGCTGGTGGTGCCGGAGAATCTTAGCTGGATGCCGCCGTCGCTGCTACTGCTTCAGGTAGTGGAACAAGGTCGCCTTCGGGGCTGAGTATAATAAAGTTCTGTATACCTCTAGCCGGATCGGCATCGGGAGGGACTTCT
The DNA here is from genome assembly GCA_036927795.1 of Iris macrosiphon. NCBI lineage: Eukaryota > Viridiplantae > Streptophyta > Magnoliopsida > Asparagales > Iridaceae > Iris > Iris macrosiphon. The sequence goes on from JAYESA010000004.1 coordinate 186,285,411, forward strand.
GCCGTGCCTGCGAGCGCACCTAGCGCAATTCCAGCTGATGAGCCTCGGTTGGATTTTGAGGAGGACCTGGAGGACTACTTGCCGGTGTCAGTTCGCAGACCCCTTTCTCCAGGTATAACAGCTCGCCTAGCATTATTAAGAAATAATTTAGCTGTACAGGCTGCAGATGCGACGTATATGCCGTCGGCCAGGGGTAAATGTCGTCTTTTATGCTTCTTTGGGAAAATTAATATTGCGTTGATATTAACTTCCTTTTGTCTTTTTTTCAGGGGAAGACCTCTTCGGAGAGGGTGATGTAGACGCGCCCATTGGCTCTGTGTCAGGTCCTAGTGGTGACACAGAGGTACCTGATTTTGAAGAGGAGACCTCTTCGGGTGCTGGCTTGCCTGTCGACGAGGTTCCGATATCTCAAGAGGAGGACGAGCCTGTCATTGCGACAGTGCCTCTTTTGAGCACGCCGGTCACTTCGTCCGGTGTTGACGATTCTTCTTTCGTCGTACCTCCAGTTGGAGCGACGGCCGTGGCGACATCATCTGTGGTGACCCAGGGGGGGAAGTCGCCACGATCGCGGACACTCTCCGCGTTCATGCGGATCTAGTTGCGCTGACCGAGCAGTATACCGGGATCTTCTACAGCACTTTGAGAATGCTGATGTCAATGGTGTTGGCGAAGAAGCTGGACTTTGCGCAGCTGAAGAGGTCCTCTCGGTTCTCTATAAAGGCGATCCAGGAATTCGGTGATGCCGGGGTAGCTGACGCGCTGGAAGCGGTGGTTAATGGTTTAGAGCAACCCGTTAATGAATACCTGCTGCTAGCTCGAGGCAATATTAAAGCTCTGGTCCAGGCCAGATACGACTCCTTGACTGCGTATCTTGTTGAAAAGAGGGAAGGTCTGAATAAATTCATCGAGACTAACCAGCAGGAGATGGATAAAGGGAAAGTCGTCTTGGAGGAGACTCTTGCCCTTCAAACGAAGTGCCAGGCCGAGCATGACGGCAATGTAGGAAGGGTCCGCAAACTGGAGACAAAGCTCGCTCAGGCAAAGGAGTGGGCTTCTCAGTCGTCGGAAGGTCTAGATGTGGTGAATGGCCGACTGGTCGCAGCACAACAGAACTTGGCGAGTGCAGGAGTCGCCCGTGCCGGTCTTCTTCGGGCTAGAGCCAAACTGTCCCTGCTGATAGATGACGAGGCACGGTTGGAGCGGGTTCGCGCTGATGTCTTGGATTCTGGGGCTGAGAGGATGGCCGTACTGGCGCAGCAGCTTCGTGACCTGACATCTCCCCCTTCTTGATATACTTTTGCTTTTTGCTTTTCAAATGTACTCTTGCTCTTTTTTGGGAATAATAAAGAGGCTTTTTATCTGACTTTGTGGACCCATCCTTTTGGAATGTAAATGACAGGTTTGGGTGAAAGTGATATCAGAGGTAGTATGGACGTGATATACTTTCGGTAAGTTTTAGCAGAGCAAATCTATTCAGAGGTCTTATGGACATGATAGAAATATGATCCAACTAGTTTTGTTTTGGAAGTAGTTTTGTCAGAATGAGATCACCCTATTCCACTTGAGCAGATGAGGTTTAAGCATAGTACCTTTTCAGGAATTTGCCATTGATAGGAGCCATTAGCAGGTCTCCATTAGGCTGGGCTAACCTGTAAGCGCCGTTTGAGAACGTTGTCTCGATCACGTAAGGGCCTTCCCATTTGGGCTAGAATTTGCCTTTACTTCTGTGAGTAAGAATCATTGGCCTTCTTACAGCCAAAACTAGCTCGCCGACTTTGAACACTCTTTTCTTTACTTTTTGATTAAAAGTTCTGGAAATGCGTGCTTGATTAAAAGTTCTTGAGTTAACTCGTTGGCCACGGCTATCCTGAGTGACGGAATTTAAATCTCGATGGGGAGAACTACTTTACTCCCGTAGACTAATAAAAATGGCGTACAACATGTCGGTGCTCGTACCGTTGTGCGGTATGCCCAGAGACATTCTCCCAGCTTCTCATTCCAATCTCTTTTGTTCGAAGAGACGAACTTCTTTAAGAGTTTGATAATGGTCTTGCTGAAGGCTTCCGCCAACCCATTAGCAGCTGGATAATATGCCGTGGAGGCCACATTTTGTATCCGATTTTTATTGCATAATCGGTGAAATGCATGGCTGATGAACTGAGGCCCATTGTCATGGATTATCCTTCGAAGAACCCCGAAGTGGTAAATGACATGATGCTTGATGAAGCTGGTCATGTTAGATGTCTTTACCTCAGCAAGAGGGATCGTCTCTGCCCATTTGGAGAAGTAATCCGTGATGGCCAGTATGAACCGGTGACCTCTGGAAGAAGACGGGTGAATAGGGCCAATGATAACCATACCCCATGCTTCGAAAGGCCAGGATGCAACCGTAGGATGTAGATGTTCGGACGGTTGATGTATGAAGTCTGCATGGACCTGACAGGCCCTGCATCGTCTGGCATACTGGATTGCGTCTGCGATCATAGTGGGCCAGTAATAGCCCATTCTCCTGATACGATCCTGTAGCTTAGGACCGGGTTGATGCGCGCCGCACACGCCGTCGTGAGCTTCACAGATAATCCGCTGTGCTTCATCACCAGAGAGACATCGTAATAATAGCCCGTCATAAGACCGACGATATAGGCATTGTAACGATGCGTCGAAATAGAAGCGTAATGATCGTCTTTTGACAGATATTGCTTCTTTAGGATCTTCTGGCAAGATTCTGTATGCTACAAAATCTATAAAGGGACTTTTTCAGTCTTTCCTGGGCAGATTTGCGTTCACCGCGTAGCTATGTTCTATGTGAAAGTTGTTTTTTCACACAGAATAAGTCTTTGTTAAGAAGGATTACCGAATTCTGCCTTCTTACAGGGGTGGCTAAATCTGCAGCTAGACTGGCTAGGGCATCAGCTTCCAGATTCTGAGATCGAGGTACATGCTCAAGGAAGAATCCTTTGAATGTCATGGCTATCTCGACCGTTGCTCGGTGATAAGGGATGAGGTCGAGATTTCGGACTTCATATATTCCTCTGACTTGATTGATTATCAGCAGAGAATCACCGAAGGCTTCCAGAGAATCGACCCCCAGCTCTTTAGCGACTTGGAGCCCGATTAGTAGAGCGTTGTATTCCGCCATATTGTTAAAACATGGCTCGCTAAGAGAATATGCTTGATAGATAACGAGTTTATCAGGAGTGACTAGGACGATCCCTACTCCTGAAACCACGTTTCCCCTGGGACCAGTTCTGGAGGCGCCATCGAAGAACAGTTGCCATGCATCACCTTCCGTTGCGGAATTACACTCTGCAACTTCGTCGGGAATGTCCTCGTATAGTTTGGAGGCCTCCGGGATGGGATGAGCAGCTAGAAAGTCGGCCAATGCTTAGCCTTTGACGGACTTCTGAGGGACGTACACCATGTCATATGGCTTTAATAACATTGTCCAAGTCACGAGTCGGGAATTAAGGACACTTGGCTTGCTCATCAGTACCCGAAGGGGATTGATCCTGGAGATGATATAAATGGTTTGGCCCGTGACATAGTGTCGCATTTTCTGAATAGCGAACATCAGAGCCAAGCATTCTTTCTTCACAGGGTTGTACCGGTGTTCGGCTCCGACCATCATCCTGCTGAGGTAGTAAATAGCCTGCTCATGGCCCATATCGTTCTTTTGTGCGAGAAGAGCTCCTAGAGAATGATCCATTGCTCGAACGTATAGTACGAACGGTTTTCCTATGACGGGAGGTACCAGAACTGGCGGGCTAGTGAGGTAGCGCTTAATATCTCCGAACGCTTGCTGACAGGCTTCGTCCTATATGAAGGATACACCTTTCTTCATGAGACGAGAAAAGGGCTGGCATCTCCCGGAGAGGTTGGATATGAATCTTCGAATATAAGCCAGACGACCTTGAAATCCCCTGAGTTCCCTCAGATTGTGGGGCGATCGCATTTCTAAGATGGCCTTGACTTTGTCAGGGTCCACCTGAATGCCTTTGGCGGTGATGACGAATCCCAGAAATTTGCCCTAGATACCCCCAGAAAGGACTTGGTAGGGTTCATTTTGAGTTGATGTTGGCGTATCAATTCAAATACTGTCTTCAAGTCTCGGATGTGATTATCCCTGAGGCGGCTTTTGACAGCTATATCGTCCACGTAACACTCCACTGTCTTGCGTAAATGCTTATAGAAGATGTCACTCATAGCTCGTTGGTACGTAGCCCCGGCGTTCTTTAATCCGAAGGGCATGACCGTATAGCAATATACCCCCAGTGGTGACCGAAATGTAGTATGCTTCTCGTCTTCAGGATGCATCTTGATCTGATTGTATCCCGATAATCCGTCCATGAAAGACATATATTTAAACCGCATGTATTATCGTTCATGACATCTGTGATGGGAAGAGGGAACTCATCCTTGGGGCAGGCTGCGTTCAGATCTCGGTAATCGATGCAGATCCATAATTTCCTATTCTTCTTCATGACCGGGACAATATTGGCGACCCAGTCGGGATATTATTCTTCACAGATGAAGTCGCAGGCTATCAACTTCTTGACTTCAGCTTCAATGGCGTCCATCATGTCCGGGCGGAACCGGCGTTAGTGCTGCTTCACAGACTTTGAATCGGGCTTTCAACTCCCGCACTGCCTGCATCAGATTTTCAGCTGGTAGCGAGACTACGGAATGGTGCGGAGTTGGTTGGACCGTGACTCCCGCAGGAGGTAGTACATTCTCCAGGTGAGGAAGTGAAGGACCAGCTGACTCTTGATCTAGAGCAGGCTCTTGGATTGTGTTGGATGGTGGCAGGTCCACCCCCACACGTATCTGAGTATGTGGGACCGACGTTTGAGCCATAGCAGCCGCCTGTTGAGTTAGCATCATTTGGTGCATATTCTCCATCATGGATTGCATTTGCTTCAGAGATGTCTCTAGTGTAGTAATGCGTTGCTCAGTGTTCCCTGATGGCGAGGCTTCCTCGTGTTCATCTCCAATGGCATAAACTCCCATATCCCTGGGCGTCATTGAAGGATGAGTATAGGTCGCTGTAGAAGTTGACTCTATACTCTCAGTATCTGATTCAGGAGACTGGCGACCCCCAGCATCGGAATCAGAAGAGCACGAAGTCAGTTGTCGTGACCTTGAACGAGTGTTCTGGAATACCCCAGCTTCGGTGTCCCTAAGGAGCATGTTGAATCTTCTTCGGCTCGGAGTTCTAGAGGACGGAAGTCTTGAGTCTGAGATTCCTCCAGGTATATGTGAAGCCATGTTCACAGATGCATGCGCGGGCTCTTCTTATAGGAAAGATGGAGAGTAGCTCAGTCGGTTGAAAACTGGCTGTTTTGCTTTAGAACAGCAACAATTAATTACAATCATGTGACTATTATAGCAGTGCTCGCTAGGAGGTGTGATAGCCATGCTGGAAGATCCCCTCTCCTTGCGTTTCCGGATTAGATATTTGTGCAGGTCAGGAGGAGTTGCAGAAGAAGAAGATGATGGCTTGTTTCCTCTGTTCCCATTGGTGGGCATGCGGATGATGGGAACCGTAGTCTTCCCTGTGCCACCCGTATACAACAGGTTGGCCATCTGGGTGGTGGATAATCCCCGAGGAGGGTGTCTTTCTGCAACTGGAGCCTTCTTTGCGCCTAGGGACTTCGCCTGGCATAATTTGGAGCTTCGTCCTGGTTGGCGTAAAGCTGAGGATGTCCTCAGTCGGCCATCAGCGTCTCGCGTAATTCGGAGGGCATGCAGATTATTCCCTTGCTGGCGTAAATGCCAAGAAGTTGAGTAGTCCGTCGCTCACTTTCCCTTGCGGAGATCACAGGGATCATCTGGTTCTCCGTAGAGATCAGATGTTGTTTTACGCGCGGAGCGTGTCTTGTACTTCTGATTTGGCGCTGAGGCTTTATCAGAAGCTTTGTCTATTCAGCCAGGGACGGAAGACTGAATTTCACGCGCAGAGCGTGGAGTATACTTCTGGGTTAGCGCTGAGGCATTGCCAGAAGTTTTGTCTGTTCCGCCAGGGACGGGAGACTAAATTTCACGCGCAGAGCACGGAGTATACTTCTGGGTTAGCGCTGAGGCATTGCCAGAAGTTTTGTCTATTCTGCCAGGGACGGGAGACTGAATTTCACGTAGAGCACGAAGTATACTTCTGGGTTAGCGCTGAGGCATTGCCAGAAGTTTTATCGGTTCTGTCAGAGACAGGCAACTGAATTTTACGTACAGGACGCGAAGGGAGCAAGGCTACAACCTCATTGGTCGGAGAGATCGGAGAGATTGGAGAGTCCACAGGAATGGTAGAGGATGTCTTGGGCATCCAAACCTTACACAGTTTCCTATTATTTTGGTGAGAGAGAGAGTGATAGCTGCCCTTTGTCCGGAGTATATCCTTGTAGGCAGATTGGTCGAACTGGACGACCAGTGTCTTCTTCATGGATCCCACGGATACCGTATCGTGTTGAGCAATAGCTTCCTCATCAGAAGAGAAAGATGTCCCCAGCAGAGTCGCCATCTTGTTTTGGGTATGTAATATAAACAAGAAAAGATTTGATAAAATGTGGAAAACGAGGTCTTGTACGAAGACCCGCCCTTCTTTTATGCTTACAAATAAGATTGTACAAATTTGATCCTACACGAGGATGTCTAAGTACAATTTATTTAATCTGGGTGTTGCTATAGGTGTCTGATCTGCAGTCGATCACTTTAGCCCTTGGACCACACGATGTTGAAGAAGTGCCGTGGAAGACAGGTAGCAGCTTCGAGGGTTGCTGAAGAGGGTGGATGCCCGATGCCAAAGTCGTCGATCCCTTCCCTTTTGCCTGAACTCTGGATTCTCCTCTCTCTCTCTCTCTTTCTCTCTCTCTCTCGACCGTTGGATCTGGTACTGGATCTCTTGATCAGTTTTCAGACCTAACTTCTTTGACCCTCTAATTTGTCGACCTTGTTCCTCATTGATAGAGGTCTCTATTTATAAAGTTTTAGTGACAGTGACCACTCAATCGGTGTAAAAACCGAGTAGTGGAAAGTATAGCACCCTTTTACACAACGGTTAAAATAACCAAAGCCTGCGTATAGATGATCCTTTGAATGAGCGTATGACGCGGGTCCAACTAAGGGACAAAATACATATAATCGCTACGAAGATCACGGCATAAAAGCCACGTAGGTAGGTATCCCTCGTGTAGAAGAGTTTGGCATAGAAGCCAATGCCTGTCACCATGGCATAGAAGCCAAATAGTTATCAAACCGGCATAGAAGCCGAATAGGCGTAGAAGCCGAGTGGTCATAAAGGCCGAGTGGGCGTAGAAGCCGAGTGGTCATAAAGGCCGAGTAGGCGTAGAAGCCCGAGCAAGCGCTGAAGCTGAATGGGCGTAGAAGCCGAGCAGGCACCGAAGCTGAATAGGCATAGAAGCCGCTGCGTAACGTGCCAGAGTGATGATGTGGACGTTTTAGCCGGAATTATGGCTCTTGGAGATAATCAGATCTCTTGCATTAAATGCAGATATCTGCCCCCATCCTGTGCATTAAATGCAAATGCTTGTCTTTAAGATTTGCCATCATTCCTCACATTAAATGCAGATACGCACCTTGAACTCTATGCGGAGAGCAATCGCTGTCGTGGCAGTATGTTCGTCTTCTGCAGAGCGTAAGGAGCTCATGTTTGCCTGTGTAAAACTAGGCAGCGTATTCCCTTGTATGCGTAGGAGCAGCTCTCGCAAAGGGGATGTCACTAAACGACGGTTCGGTGACATTTAATCAAATCTTCTGCATTAAATGTGGAAATCTGCCATCATCATGCGCATTAAATGCAGAGGCGTGTTTTGAAGGCCTTCTACCCTTCTGTGCATCAAACGCAGAGACGTGCCTCAGGCATCTATCAGTATTCGGCACATTAATTGCAGAGACGTGCCTTGAGGGCCTGTCACCGCCCTGTACATTAAATGCAGAGACTCATCTCGAGTCCCGTACGGAGTGCAGCTTTTGACGTGGCAGGCGGTTTGTCTTTCGCAAAGCGTAAGGAGCTCTCATCTGCCTGTGTAAAACTAGACAGCGTATTCCTCTGTGTACGTAAAAGTGGTTTACACAAGGGAAATGGCAGTAAATGACAGCCTGGGTTGCAGTGCCGCGCCATCATTATAGCCGTCGCCTGGGTAGTCGAGCAATATCCCTTTGTCAGAAGTCGAGACGTCAGGTTCATTGCAGGATCTGACAGGTTCATTGCAGGAAATACGAAGCGTCCCTCATACACTTCAATGCTGTATTGAAAGAGGATGAGTTTTACGCCATAAAGGCGATGAAGCACCCTGTTTACGCCGAAGCATCCTGGGCATACTGTCCTACGCGGATGATCCTCGAGCCTGTATTTCTCACTATGCTTTGGCGGAGAAGCTCTGTTTGCACGTTTGAAGGCTCTGAAGTCCTCTGTTTATGCTGCTTTGTATCAGTATGCTGCGTTGAGCTATCCAGCGTATTTTTCATGCTTCAACAAAGATCATGGACAAGTTATCAGGTAGCAAGTTATTCAGGACATGATAGTCTAATATTGGTCACATTAATTTGTTACTTTATTATATCGATGAATGAGGATAAGAGTAGTATGAGAACCCCTCGAGATCAGATCCACAATTCTTAAACCAAACAAGGACCGGGGTTGTAGAACGTCACTCGAGTTAAACTACGCCTTTTATTCTATCCGACGTTTAATAAGGTGATCAAGGAAAAGTAATCTAATTGTCAAGTAAAATAGCAAGTGCATATAGGGCCACATATACATGGCTCATGTCAGGTACTTAGTAAATTTAGCATATAGTCATTAGGTCCATATACATTCAAAATTGAAATATAAGTCATCCATACCTTATAATCATTCAACCAACGTAAATGTTAAACCAAGCTAAGGGCCCAACATACGTAGTAAATAGTAGGCGCACAAAGCAAGTTGGCATACAAACACACATAAGTAAGTTTGGCGCACAAACTCACATAAATAAAGTTGGCGCACAAACTCACAGAAATAAGGTTGGCGCACAAACTCACAGAAATAAGGTTGGCGCACAAAGCAAGAAAGTGCACGAGCTACAAAGAGTTGTCGCACTTTGTCAAGTTAACCAACACGGTGCACTTGATAAAAGTGCTCGGGCAAGAATAAGGCGTGCTTTCAAAGAAAGTGCGAGAGCAAGCTAGATAAAAAAAAACACAATCTGAGGTCAAAGCTCGACAGTCGAGAAACTCGTCAATCGAGGAACACGCATATCAATAACACAAAAATCGAAAAACCAACCAAAGCTTCGTCCTTAAGGAAACGAAGAGGGAAGAAAGTGCATGAGCAGACCAAACATAAAAAAAGTGCATCGACTGACGCAACATAGAAAAAGTACGTCAGATTGTCAAATACGAAGAAAGTGTGCTAACTGACTGTGGCGCGCTTTCTCTTGGTTTCCTAGGGAGAAATTTGATTGAATATGCACCAAAGTATGCCAACTGGATTTTCTCTCGAAAGACTCAAGGAGTGTGACTGGCGCACTTTTGCTAGAAGACTGAGTGTAGTATGATTAGTACGCACGAAAAGTTAGGACAACACTCCAATGCTCCCAAAGTAAAACATACGTATTTCTATGCCAAATGGGTTCTCTTGCATACTCTTCATAGAGCACTGTTCTTCTTCTCCAGTCAGTCATTTTGGTATACGTATTGTATCAAGTTTTAGCACTGAACTTAGCTTGACTCAAAATCAAGCATGGCCAAAAGCAAAGTTATATAAAATATGATGCTCTACACTATAAGCTAATTAGTTTTGTTAAACACAAAGTTTTGGGAGATAAAACCCCAAGAAAACTAAAGTAAAGTCATAGACCCAAACTCAGGTCCATGCAATTTCAACGAAGAAAATCAAGAACAACAAATATTAAAGATGAAGGGGTGCTCAGTCCCAACAATGTGAGCTAGAAATAAACAAAAAATATTAAGAACTAAAAGCATGCATAAATTCATGGTTCTTCTCTTGTGCAATGTGTACTTGCGGAGGGAGAGAGAAAACCTAAGAGAGAAATAGAAAGGAAATAATGAGCAGAGAGAGAAATAGGAATATATAGGTTTATATTTGAGATGTGGACCGTTGGATCACCCAAACCCATCCAAGCCACATATGCCACCAACCCAACCAAACCTACCCTCTCCATAACTCGGGTCTGGTCTAAACAATGGTCGGGCTAGCAAACAATATACGCCAAAGTGCGCCAAGGACAATATGCACCAAAGTGCACCAGGAAAGGGGGCTGACAATATGCATGGCCTTGTAAACTAACATTTCTATTTGAACTAAGTTGCAATATGCCTACAAAAGTTAAGCTTCAAACCTAAGCATAAGTTACATACAAACTTTATAGTAGAAGAAGTTTAATGCTAAGTGAATAATGTATGCAATGTATAGCAGTTTGAAGCAAGAACCTGTTGTATACAATATTCAAACATAACATTTAACATATAGCCATGTAGGTCGTGCCTTTAAAAAAACACCAAAATAATTAGTAACAAAATAAAAAAAATTATTAACAAATTTTTAAAAAATCTGCGCGATATCCAATTAACATATAACCAATTCTTAGACATTGAATAGAGATTAGTCAAGAGAAAGAAATAAATATATATATATATATATATATATATATATATATATATATATATATATATATATATATATATATATATATATATAGAGAGAGAGAGAGAGAGAGAGAGAGAGAGAGAAATATTTACAGAGACAGAGACAGAAACCGAATAGAGATTAATCGAGAGCAATAAGAGATTTATAAAATAATTCAATAATATATATATATATATATATATATATATATATATATATATATATATATATATATATATATATATATATATATATATATGGTCGGCTTTGGAGCAATTTTTTTCGGTAAAGTGGTCAGTTCTGTTATGGCACATTCTCAAATGTAAGTTCAATTCAGATGATGCTTTGAGAGTTAATGGGTTCTCCCTAGCCTCTCATTGCCAATGTTGTCTTTCTCCTACAGAGGAGAACATTGACCATATCCTATCTGAAGGTTGCCTGGCCGTGGAGGTTTGGTCATATTTTCATCACCTGTGTGTTATTTCCAGAGATCCTAGTTCTTTTGTTGGCACGGTTAGGCAGGTGGTGGGATGTTTAAGACCATCACATTATGGACTTAGTCCCAATGGCAGTTATTTGGGTACTTTGGAAGAACAGGAACAAAGCGAGATACGAAGCTCGCTCATTTTCTCTTGCTTAGCACATTCTGGAAGTTTTGAGGCAGATCAAAAAGGCCCTAAGTGGGTGTGCTCACATCCAAGACCCCTCCCTCGGGTTGGTGGGCAACTAGGTTGGTGCCAGAGGATTTAGATTGTGAGGAGCATTTTTTTGGTTGCGGTGTAGAGTTTGGCTCGGTGGTATACTTTTGCCTTGTTGTGGGGCTCTTGGCCTCACTATTGTTTTGGGTAGGTGCTCCTTTAGTGGGTTAGGTTTTTGCTTTTCTCGCATGATTGCCTCTTTTGTGTGGCATCTGTGTTGTATTATCGGTTCCTTTTTCCCTTCAGTGGCTATATACTTTTCTTTCTAAAATTATATATATATATATATATATATATATATATCAATTAAGGGCACTGAAAAACTTTCGCATCATAAATTAAAAAAATCCAAAATATTAAAGAGAGAGGAAATACCTGTGTCGTAGGAGATTAAACCCGACCGTTGCTCACGACTACCACTTTTAGACAAATTTAGTATTAGGGTTTCATAAGGGATAAGTAGAGAGTATCAGAGGGTTTGTTGATGGGAGGAGGGGATGGAGGGATTGGAGTTGGGATGGAGCATGGGTAGGAAATGTTGAAGAGTAAAAGGAGGGAATGGGAGTGGAGGAGGAGGTAGCAGTGGAGGGGTTGGAAGTTACATGTCTCGAGGCGAGACGAGACGAGACGAGACTAGATATGACGTGATGAGGGAGGGGGTGGGTTCAATCAGTGGGGAGGGTTTTTGCATAAGAAAGTTACGACGAGACGTGACGGAGGGTTAGGGGTCTTGCATTGGGAAGTGGGAACGCATGGGGAAGACAAAAGCGACCGTTACAGCAACGGGTGGAAGGGACATAAGCCGAGAAGGCTGATTCTTCTTCTTCTATTTTCTTTTTTTAATGTTCGACGTAATGTTTGGACAGGCCTGTTGTTCCTAACTCATAATATATATATATATATATATATATATATATATATATATATATATATATATATATATATATATATATATAATCAATTAAGGGCACTGAAAAGCTTCAGCATCATAAATTGAAAATAAAAATTTCCAAAATATTAAAGAGATAGAAAATACATGTGTGGTAGGAGATCAAATTGGACCGTTGCTCACGGCTACCACTTCTCGACAAATTTAGTGTTAGGGTTTCATAAGAGATAAGTAGAGAGTATCGAAGGGTTTGTTGATGGAAATATGGGATGGAGGGGTTGGAGTTGGGATGGAGTCTGGGTAGGGAGCGTTGAAGAGGACGAGAGGGCATGGAAGTGGAGGAGCAGGTAGTGGTGGAGGGGTTGGAAGTTACATGTCTCGAGACGAGACACGACGAGGGAGGGGGTGGGTTCAATCAGTGGGAGGGTTTTTTCATAGGGAAGTTACGATGAGGCATGACGAAGGGTAGGGGGGTCTTGCATGGGAAAGTGGGAATGCATAGGAGAAGACAAAAGTGACCGTTACAGCAACGGGTGGAAAAGGTGCTTCTTCTTCTTCTTCTTTTTAATGTCCAACGGGTGGAAGGGACAAAAGTTTGGACATGCCCACTGTTCCTAACTCACACTATTTATAAATCTCCAATCTTAATATATATATATATATATATATATATATATATATATATATATATATATACAATTACTTCTTCCAAATATATATATATATATATATATATAAGGAGAGAAATCTCTGTTGGAAACCAAATTCTAGCATAGATTCATTAACACCTTACCTGTATTTACTGTTATAAATAGGACTTCTATGATGCTAACTAACTAGTATATGCATGGCCATGTAAACTAAGTTTCCTATTTGAACTAAGTTACAATACGCCTATACAAGTTAAGCTCCAAACCTAAGCATAAGTTTCATACAAACTTTATAGTAGAAGAAGCTTGAATGTTAAGTGAATAATGCATGTTGTTGGCATATATATTGCAACACAAATTCTAGGTGCACGATGAACCTACTAATGTAAGCGTGGTTGCACCATATGTAGTTGTGCTAGGGGAGATTTGTACAGACCCAACTTGTGGCTAGAGACCCTCTCCTTTTATTAAGCCAAGCAAATACATTTTTTTATGAGTGACTTAACAAAAATTCTTAGACACCCTTCTTAATGAGTAAATCACCCATCTCCACAACCTAATATTCCATTTGTTCTACAAATTTGCATCATGCCGCCAATTAGATTAAGTTAGTTAACCCTAACAATAGTTTGGATAAATTCTTAAAAGTTCTAATAACAATCATGCAACCCTCGATCTAGATAATAAAAATTTATATGATAAATTTTGGTTCATTGTGGAAACACATGCATTTGACCATACCATTCGATGATTATTTTTCATGCTCTTTGATGATTGCATAATAGGCTTTGGTATCAGTATTATTCCGTACCTGACATATTTATGTCATATACATCGACTCTTCATCGAGCGCGGATCAAGCAAGTATACCTAGCGTGCTTGTTTTACTGTATATATATGCTTTGTATATTTCATCAGTCGCCCTCTCGATGCACATGTTACTTGTATCTCCTGTGTTCATGTTCAATTATGTTACTTGTTATTACCTATTATTTATGCTGACACATATTAGGCGTGATGTATGGATTTATGTTGCATGCATGCTAGGCCTCACTTGTACTCGACTCTTGATATTTACTTGCTTGTTAGTATATTTTTGATAGACATGAGCATATGATTAGTCTAGAGATACTTGTTAGAGTCAGACTGAATGTGTCATAGATGTGACATGGACATTATCATTGGATGGAGAGGACATTTACTAGACATTTGGGCTACTATACATATCACTCTATTTATCGGAGGACTTCGTATCTGGAGCTACAAGCCTCCTATATATACCGAGAGAATATATTTTAGACCTACGACTATGCTTACCGGGAGACTATGTTTCTGGAGCTACAAATTTATATTTGGAAAGCCCACACGTATGAACATTGTCCTCGATTGTTGTCATGATCTGCTCCTATTTTTTGAGACACGAGTACATAGCCAAACCAGCCTATACTGCAGCATCGACAATGGTATGTTGTCTATGTAATGCGTCGCTCATAGCGGTGGCATTATGTTGCTATATATGTTAGTTTGCTAGCCCAAGTAAGAAGAAGCCTTTAGTAAGAAATCTCTTGTTGGGACAAGAAAATGTTTCGTCATTGGTGAGTGAGCAAAACCTTGCTTTCTGGGTCTTTCACAAATAATAATGAGCCCAAAAAGAATGGAAGCATACTTTGTTGCTAAGAATAAAATTTAAAATTACTAGAATGATAATTACATGGAATATGTATGCATGTAATAAGAGATTGGAATTGAATTTATAGTGTGTTTGAAAGAAATGTTGTTATGACAATAAAAGAAAAAAAAGTTATTGCTTATACTATGTATTATATGCTATTTAAAGAGAAGAATTACATGCTAAAGTTAGATTGTTATTATAATTGAAAGTACCATGCTTGTTAAAGAAAGAAAGAGAATGATTGTATGTTCCTTTATCTAATGTTGTAAAGATAAAATTGCATAGAAAGAACTTGTATTGTTCGTAAGAAGTGATACGAAAGAAAGAAAGAAAGAAAGAAAGAAAGAAAGAAAGAAAGAAAGAACATGACTTAGCTGTCAGAATGAAAGGAAGAAAGAGAGCTATGACTTTGTAGTTTGAAAGAAAGATGGAAATAAATATATTTTTTGACATTTAAATTATGATTTACATTATTTTATCTGAAGGAAGTTGCATTCATATATTGGTCTTGCATAACATGTGCATAAGGTATAATCTCTCGATCAATTTTTTGGGGACACAGAACATATATCAGCCTAGAAGAGAATATAACACCCTGAGAATTATACGTCCTTTTCGATTAGGAGGTGTCATGCTTATTAGAGAGATGGGCTGGTATATCCTAACTTCTAATTATGGATATTCCTCTATGGACCATCATGTAGTTAGGTCGCATGTTAGGAATAACATTATTGTAAACCTAACAGTTTGATGTAGAGACATACATGATATTATATATATGTAAATTATTCTAATACTTTTGCTGTAGGGATGGATAATCGTTCGTGGATAAGAGTCATTATATAAGCGATGTTATATTATTTTATATTACTTATTATGAGTTTCTCCTAAAAGGAATTATGTTAAGTGAAATATAACCATCATGTTAGTAAGAAAGATTTTGGTTTAAGTGAGATGTTGCTATCATACCCCTAAGAATGGATATGGTTTAAGAAATATCCTAGCTTGTTAAAGGTAAAAAGGAATGGTTATTATTCATGAATAATCTCTAATGCTTGAATGAATAAAAAAGAATGTATGGGCTTTTAAGTTTCAAAATGAAATATCCTTCTAATTTGAGTATTGCCATAAAATGGAAGTAAGTAAAAGATAGAAAGACTACCTTAATCAAAGAATAATTTTTTCATATGATTACTTAGTGACTGCTTTCAGTTTAGTGTAGTTTTTGCTGCTCACTAGTGCATTCTCCATTATATTGACCCCCACCTCCACTTGTGTTAGATGTATTGTTGGACTTTATAAGGCGCGGAAGGCCCTAATCCTTTGAAAGATGGAGATCTAAGGGCACATTGCTATTTTTTTATAAAATAATGTAATGTATGAAACAAAATCATTGTAATCCTTTTCAGTTTTAAAAGTTATAAGCCAAGATTGACATGTTTAATTGGCTATTGAAAGTCTTTGTAACCATTGCAAGTTATTAATAAAAGAGATTGAGTTCTTATTTTATTGTTGTTATTTGGTTTTATGCATTAAAGTTTCGTTGGTTCTATCTCAATTTAGTTTATTTTGTTATTATGCAAGTTTGTGCCTTGTACAAACGCAACTTAGGCTTGTACAATATCATGTTGAGTAGCGACTTATCTATCTTGTGGGATCGAGATATGACATAATGGTATCATAGTGCTAGGTTTATTTCCTTTGGTCCTCTCTTGATTTGTTTTAATTCGAAGATATCTCCTTGATCAGAAATTCCTTATCTGCCTTGATATTATTGATAAGATAAAAGTTCCATACAACGGTTCCATAATTAATTTTCTATAATACTTGTGTATGCTTTATTAATTGGCGATGATACTGGGAAGAGGACCATCGATTCTTAGGATATTGGTAAGTTAATTCTTTAAGTTTCGAGGACGAAACTTTTCTTAATAGGGTATTATGTAATATCCTGCTACTAGAGATGATATTATATTTATATAGATATGTCACATCCCAGTACCAGAATACGAAGATGGACACGACCAGCCACCACATACAAGATACTATACGCCGTACGTCGATCACGGCTATAACTAGAGAAGGGGTGCATGCTTCAATCAAGTCTCCTAGGGTCAAGAACTTCTGTCTCAATCATTCATACAAGAATCAATAATATAGAATATTTTAGAATAAGCAGTAAGGCATCCCAAATGCCACATCAGAATATTTTTAGAGATCTGGCGGTATAGAATGATGTGCCAGATGCAATATCAAAGTATACATGACAGTGAGTCAGTTGCAGTCTGAATATATACAGTCATATAAGGAACTAATATTCAGAGTTGCCGGCTAACAGGTTGTCATGCCCTAGTCCCAAAATACTTAGGACTAGAAATACGTAATATGCCAACTAGGTATCAAGTGGACTCCAGTCCAACTCGAATACGTATACGATGTCTATACTATAATTTCATGTCTAATATGGTAAGTCAACTAAATCTTAATCCGCATAGAGAATAAGTAACAAGATTGAACAATATGGTTCATGGTCTGTAGCCCACTAGCATATATGTTCGAATAAACTTGAAAGAATAATAAAGTCTATCAAAACTAGGCTATACCAGCAAAATAAGTCATGAAAATTAAATTTAACAATAGATATTGATGAATTGTAAATACAAATAATTTAATCACAACAATAGTTCAAAAGTCGTCCGGTGGAGACAAATCCACTACTACATAACAAAAAAAATAAAAGACTAAGAAAATAAAACTAAGCATTTGTAGGGCCATCAAATGTTTTTGTACCCTCGGTTCCATGTCCTTACGTCTGCGGGTAAACCTCGTCTGCTAAATTCCTGGAAAGGGACCAGGTCCTCAGTGAGACATAACAAGATACATAGAAATATGCCAAATATATACAGTATAAAACATGCAGATAGGGAGAAAAGGAATATAAGTAACAACTAAAAACTGATGTGCAATCAATAAGAAATTAATATACCATCACACCATATGATGCACCTGGAATGATAATATCTCAATACCGTAACGCCTTGGGACGCTCCCAATCTTGAGATAGAAGAACAATCTCTAATACTGACAGAATAACGCATCTCTAATATCATAATAACATGGGACACTCCCGGTCCTAAAGATGGAAGACAAGCTCTATTATCGATGAAATAATAAGTCGCTAATACTGTATTGCTATGGGACACTCCCAGTCCTAGAGATGGAGGCAAGTCTCTATTACCGCAATGCCATATGACACCCTCGGTCTTAGAGGAATATATAGGTCAATGACTAGAACTCAATCTCTCCTAAGTGGTATGAGTCAAGTCAAGGGAACGAACGTGTAGGGCTAAGTAGATACCATCATAATATAACCATGAACAAGCAGAGATTCATGGAAAATAAATAAAGTACGTGTACGTAAAATAAGAAAGTAAAACTAGAGTAGCATGTGAAAAATCATATATGACATAGAGCATCAATAAACTATATATGACAAGAAAAATAACAACTAAAATGAAAGCATGCAAAATACTGTACAAGTTCGCAAGGTATCTTGCCTGAGTCCGAGATTAAATTTCCGCAATTGACAATATAAAGAACCCATCCTGAGAGTTCACAAAAATTTAAGGGACCTAAATAACATATATTTGTAATTTAATTTAATTTAATTTAATTTAATTTAATTTAATTTAATTTAATTTAATCAATAATATAGGATTTGTAATATAATAAGCTTTAAGGTAAAGTTTGTAATTACCTTTGGCTTTAGGGGCCTATACAAAAATTTCTATACTTTAAACACTTTTGCACGTGAAGATGAACTCTCCATGCATTCTTCTTTATTAAGAATAGAGTGATGCTATTCATCCCGCCGTTCCATCTCGCCGACCCCATCCCGCCGCCACGTGGCAATTTTTTATTGGTCGATAGTTTCGGAGGTGGGCCCCGTACGTATACCCAGACGAATATGAGGGGGACACTTGGCGGCGGAATTCCACTAAGTGAAGATGATTCTCCCAAGATCCACCAAAGTCTAGGGTACAGGCTCGTAAAATGTCTTTCCGGGTCTGGATGGTCCTTTCTGATTGTCCGTCTGTGTAAACCCCCTCACCCAAAATTAGGTCTACTTTGCTTAGATAAAAAAATTATGTCTAATTAGAATCCAAATAGAATTAGAACACAGCATTTATTTAATTTTGTATTATTTATGACGCGTAGCGCTCCTTACCGTTGCTTCGATAATTGGAGCACTACACTAGCCATTGTCTTCCTATAAACTTCACAACCTTGTCCTAGACATGATCGCCTACCATTCTGACCTTTGCTTAACTTATAATCATACTTTCTTGTGCTACATTTTAGTCGCACAATATTTGTCGCGGACGTTATTAATTAATTCTAAATAACTCCAACTTTGTACCCCTGTGCGTTCCAGTCGAAATTGGAGACACAATCTTGATCCGTTTTGTGCAACCCAAATTTTATTAATATTCTGCACTGAATCCTCTATGTCCATGACACTTGTGTCCCACCTAATTTTATCCCCATGTACTCTTAATTAATTCCAGAATATTATGCGCATTCAATTTAATTAATTTAAATCTAATTTCCGTCTTTGTGCAATTTTTTAATTGTTGGGCGCTTTTATGCAAAAGTGCATTGAGGTGTCCACACCATTGGACAATACACGAAAAAATCCATTTTTCCCTTCACATGAATTTTTTCCATAATTTTCGGAATGTGCAAACGCGCAACATCGTCCCCTTTATTTTAAACCTACCATTGCTTTTAAACAACATAATTTATAGCCCTCCCAAACATCCCCATGTGAGCCTAAGGCCCAACCCAAGGAGTGTTGACCAAGCCCAAGGTTTCTAGGTCAAACCAACCCCTTACAAATGTATAAATAAATAACCTTTCTTTATTTTCTTGTAAACACAAAACCCCAAACCAAATCTCTAACCTAGCTGACCCAAGCATCCCTATTTCCTTGTTCATCCCCTCCTCCGCTGCCAGCCGTCGCCGGAGCCCGCTGACTCGCCGGAGACCGAGCCGCCGACCACCCAGCACCTGACCCCTCACAGCCCACTACTTCCCCGTCGTCCCCTCCACGACTCGACCCCGGGCTCCTCCGCTAACAGCCGCGGCCGAGCCTTTTCCCCCGAGCATGGAGGAGCCTTCCCCGAGCCTTCCTTGCCTACGCCCACCGCCGGAAGACTGGCCGGTGTAGCCCTGTCACCACCGCACTCAACCCCAGCCGCCTCGACGAGCAGCCCTCGTCGTCTTGCCCCTCACCGGACTCGCCATCGCCATCACCATTACCATGGCCATCCTCTCATGCATCTCCTTCTTCCTCTTCTTCCCTGTCCTCCCCCTCTGACTTCACCCCGGCCATCACCACCACACCGCCAGTACCGTGACCACCGTCTTCTCCCCTAGAGCCACTGCCTCTACCTCCTCCGCCCTGCTCAGCCTCCCCATGGCCGGAGCAGCACCCTCCATTACGACCACCATTGCACCAGCACGAACCGCCACCCTGAGCTCCTCCTCCTCTTCCACCTCCTTGTCCCTCTCCTCCTTCTCCTCCTTCTGGCCGGACCTCCCTCCCCCACTGGCCGGAGTAAACACCATCACCATCACCATCTTATTTATACCATCACCATCATCCATTGTCATCCTCACCTCATCATCATTATATAACCCTAAGCATCCACATCGTCATCACCCTCATCGTCCTCGTCATCATCATCCTAGTTATCATCTTCCTCGTCATCACCATCATCCACGTCATCGTCCTCGTTATCTCTATCACCCACATCATCGTCCTCGTCATCGCCATTGTCCACATCATCGTCCATGCCATCATCATTATCCCTATCATCCTCATCCATGTAATCATCATCATCTCATTATCGTCATCATCATTATCTCATCATTGTCATCCTCATCATCGCATCCCCATCATCACCATCATCCAAGCCACCATCTACAGCATCCTTCTCACCTCATCACCTAATCACCATAGTCATTATCACCCTTAACCATCACCCTTAGCAACCTCAATCATCGTCATAACCCTCGTCATCGTTGACATCATAGACCCGTCACTCTTGCCAGACAACCCGCAGCAGTCACCCCCGATTCCCGAACCTGTGTACGCTGACCCGAAGAGCTAATGGAATATTCTGCGTGACTTCCGGAGCCGGATATTGGGACTATGCAACTTCTTGCCAGGCAAGTATACATTGCCTTTGTTGTACTGTTTAAATTCAGTTATTACTTAGTTGCATGTTTACTTATTTTAACCTGTGGGCATCCGAGAGATACTCGGGTATAGTCAACGAAGGCGTTGACGTTAGGACTTGTGTCTGACCTAGTGTCTAGTAGACCCATCTAAAGTTGTAGAGTTATTGGTATGACTCCTCAGGCCTTGACACATTTCTTACACGTGTTGTGAGTCTCATGTAGGGCACGAACTTGCGTATGTGGTTGGCCACCTATACGTGTAAACGTGCAACGGATAGGGTATAACTGCTAATAGTGATGCATGTTAGAAGACTTAGCAGTTATTAGTAGGCGGAGCATAGACTATCGCGGTACGATGGCCCAATTCTTGTCCTTGTCTGGTTGTAAGGTTGGGCTATTGTTCTAACGATAGACTATGAGCCAGAGTTATGATGCCGCGGCGTAGTAGCTGAAGCGTGTTGTGGATACAACATGCATAGATCATTGGGCGGAAAGGACAACTAGTAAGCGTATGGCACACCCACTTCCTTTTATATAGATTCTACGCTCGACGGAGCGATATGGACGTTATATACTATGCAGATTCTCCGTTCTTCGGAGCGGTATGACGTTATTATTTACAGCGCCCTTGTATTGGGGGCATATATGGCATGTACTAGCCAGTTGTCATGATTGGTGAATTACGTCAGCATATGTCTAGCCTACACTTTTTCATACACTCAAGTTGTCCTCAAGTTGTATTTCACTTAGATAGTTAGGTCACCCTTGAGTTTTTACAGTATTTACTTTATGGCATGCTTTTATGTATCTTGTTATGTCCCTCTGAGGACCTGGCCCTTTCCAGGTATATTGTTCATGAGTATTCGCAGGAGCACAGATCTGGACTAGTTGCGTACGTTCTGAGGAGTCCTCTCTTCGAGCCGTGATTGTTAGTTGATATTCTTATATTGCATTTATTGTGTTTATCTTATATTCTAGTTCGGTAGTGGATTTATTTCCATCCGACTGTCACCTTTAGATACTTTATGTTGAGTTCTAGTTTCATAGATACTAGTCATTTATATATATATGATTTTCGTGGATGAGATTTAGATTGCACCATATGGCTTGTGATAGTTATACCACTGGTGAATTATTATTCATTATACAGCGTACGCACGTGTTATGGTTCCAGAAATTGGATTTACCATATACATGCGGCTGGCATGCTTACGTGTCCTAGTCCTATGTATTTTGGGACTGGAGCGTGACAGTCTGTCTGGGGGTGGTACGCATTACTGAATCTTAACTTGGTACCTAATCTCTCATGCAAGCTTCTCCAAAAATGATAAGTGAACCTTGTATCTTGGTCGGACACTATCCTTACCGGTACTCCATATTTTCTCATAATCTGTCACATATACAAATTTGCCAACTGCTCTGTAGACGGTTCCATTCTAAAGGGAAGAAAATGTGAGACTTTTGTAAGTCGATCCACTATCACCCAAACTGCATCTCGACCAGTTGGGAATCTAGGTAAACCGGTCACAAAGTCTATGGTGATGTGTTTCCACTTTCACTCTGGAATAGAAAGAAGCTGCAATAACCCTATCGGTCTCTGTTGTTCTGCCTTCACTTGTTGACATATCGGACATCACGATACGAAGCAAGTTATTTCCCTCTTCATTCTGTTCCACCAAATAATGCTTGATATCTTGGTACATCTTCGTACCTCTCGGATGAATGGAGTACTAGGAACTATGTGCTTCAGTCATAACTTCTTACCGAACATCCCTGCTTGGTACACATAGACGGTTCCCAAACCTTAACATTCCATTCGTATGAATCGCCAACTATTTTCGAAGACCAGACTCACATTCTGCCTGTAGCTTCTGAATCTTTGGGTCCTCTACTTGAGCTATCTTGATTCTATCCACCAAAGTTGACTGGATCTGTAGGCTAACCAGAACTCCTGCACCCTGTGGAAGTACTATATCGATTTTTATCTCTCGTAAGTCTTCTAGAATGTGATTGAGTGGTTAACATAAATTCTCCACCTCTTCTACTAAGTGCATCAGCTACTAAATTTTTCTTGCCTGGATGGTATTAAACTTTTACGTTATAGTTTTTCAACAACTCAAGCCACCTCCTTTGTCTCATGTTTAAGTCCTTCTGTGTGAATATATATTTTAAACTCTTATGATCTGTAAAGATCTCTACCCGATCGCCATATAAGTAGTGCCTCCATAGCTTAAGGGCAAACACTACTGCTTCTAACTCCAAATCGTGAGTTGGATAATTCTTCTCGTGATCTCTGAGCTGCCGAGAAGCAAACGCTATCACTCTCCCTTGTTGCATCAAAACACATCCAACTCCCTTGCCAGATGCATCATAATACACTGTGAATTCTACGGAGCCTGCTGGAAGATTAAGGATTGGGGCAGAGATTAACTTCTTCTTCAACTCTTCAAAGGCTATCTGGCACTCTGCTGACCACACAAATTTAACTTTCTTGCGCATCAACCGAGTCAAAGGTGTCAAGATCTTAGCAAAGTCTGACATAAATCTTCTGTAGTATCCTACCAAGCCTAGGAAACTATGCACCTCTGCCACTGTCTTCAGAACTGGCCAGTTCTCTACTGCATCTACCTTATTGGGGTCAACTGACACTCCTGCTCCAAAAATAATGTGCCCAAGAAAGGACATGTGATCCAGCCAAAACTCACACTTGCTAAGCTTCGCATATAACTGATGCTCCCTCAAAGTCTACAGTACTATCCGGAGATGTTCTTCATGCTCCTCATTATTACGAGAATACACAATGATGTCACCGATAAATACTACCACAAATTGGTCTAAGTATGACATAAAAATATGGTTTATCAAATCCATGAATATCGCTAGAGCATTAGTCAGTCCGAATGGCATAACTAATAATTCGTAATGCCTATATCGTGACCTAAATATTGTCTTCGGTATATCCTTCTTCTGAACTTGCACCTGATGATATCCTGATCGCAGATCTATCTTGGAGAAGACTCTTTCTCTGCTTAATTGGTCAAACAAGTCATCAATCCTAGGCAATGGATACTTGTTCTTCACTGTCACCGCATTCAATCGCCTGTAATCCATGTACAACCACATTGATCCATCCTTCTTCTTCACCAATACTGTTGGTGGTCCCCACGGTGATCCACTGGTCCGAATGAACTTTTTTGCATTCAGTTCTTTCACGTGTCGATAAAACTGATCAAGCTCTGATGGTGACATTAGGTATACCTTCTGGGATATTGGTTCTACTTCTGGCATCAACTCTATACATAATTCTACTTCTCTAACTGGAGGTAATCCAGAAAGCTCGTCGAGAAAGACGCTCATATTTTTCAACTATTTTAGGTATCGGATACTCTTCCATTGCTACTATTGTGATTCCTTCCTTATGATGGTCTTCTGCTATTCTGCTAAGAACAAACACTTTTAGACCAGAGACTCTAAACAACACTCTACCCATATGACTGTTTATGGTATTAAACGAAAGAATGAAAGTGTATTTCAATGACGGGGTTTGTACGAAACCCGCGCCCTTTGGTTTACAAACAAACTTGTACAATGTAATCCTATACGAGGATGTGGGAGTACAATTTATTTAATCTGGGTATAAATTGCTATAGGTGTCTGATCTGCGGTCGATCACTTTAGCCCTTGGACCAGCGATGTTGAAGAAGTGCCGTGGAAGACAGGTAGCAGCTTCGAAGGTTGTAGGAGAGGGTGGATGCACGATGCCGAAGTCGTCGATCCCCGCTCTTTGCCTGAGCTCCGGGCTCTCTCTCTCTCTCTCTCTCTCTCTCTCTCTCTCTCTCCTTGTTTGATCTTCTCCAATTATCGACCTTGGATCTGATATTGGTATTCTTGACCAAATTTTTCGACCTTGTTCCCCATTGACAGGGGCCTCTATTTATAGAGTCTTTGGTGACAGTGACCACTCCGTTGGTGTAGCAACCGAGGAGTAGAAAGTACAGCACCTTTTATACAACGGTTAAAGTAACCAATGCCTACGTATAGATAATCTTTTGACGGGTGACGTGGGTCCAACTAAGGGGACACAACACGTACGGTTGCTACTAAGATCACGGCGTAAAAGCCACGTGGGTAGGTATCCATTGTGTAGAAGAGGTTGGCGTAGAAGCCAAATGTCCGTCACCGTGGCATAGAAGCCAAGTAGGCATAAAAGCCGAACAGGCATAGAAGTCGAGTAGGCATGGAAGCCGAGCAGGCATAGAAGCCGAACAGTCGTAGAGACTGAGTGGTCGTAGAGACTGAGTAGGCGTGGAAGCCGAGTGAGCACAGATCCTGAATGGGCGTAGAAGCCGCTGCATATCGTGCCAGAATGGGCGTAGAAGCCGCTTGAGCACAGATCCTGAATGGGCGTAGAAGTCACTGCATATCGTGCCAGAATGGGCGTAGAAGACGCTTGAGCACAGATCCTGAATGTCACGACCCAATTCCGTAGAATCACTTGAGGCGTCTCCCGAATCGTGACCGCCGTGCGGGCCTGGGGTTGCGCCCGCACAAGGCTTTAATGATTTGTATAGCAAGCACATATTCAGAGTACGCAGATAAATTGAAACACAGATTTGAAACATAGAAAAGTTCTCTTTATTGATAATGAACATCTATTACAAACTCTTGAACGAGTCAGCTAATATGCCGAACGGCTTACAAAAGGGTTGACTCAAAATGAGATAGCAGTCCTGTACATTACATCCTTTTATAAACTCAAAACGATAAAGACCTCCAGGCTGGAGGACGGCTTTGCCACGGAGCTGCATTTGTGTATGAAGAGTTGCAGCTTCTGGCTTCAAAAGGCTTCGAGGCGCGGTGAAGATGCGCCAACAGCTTGGACTGGATCGGGTAGACGACTTCGGCTCCTCGCTCGGTTCGCCTTGGTGCGGAGAACCTGTTTCAACGAGGGTTAGCATATCGAAACATGCTGGTGAAGGCGAGCTAGCCTGACTATACCATTCAACACGTTGTTTAGTGAAGCATGCATAATTTTGTGGGTTTCTATCTTGTCTTAGTTCATTTACAAGTAAGCAGCATATTGAATTTACTGAAAATGAACGTGCCACCGTTCGGTAGATTTTTACCTGCCCGTCTGAATTACCTGCACAATACTTACCATGCCTTCCCTGAAACGAAGACACAAGTTAGTATGCAACAGGTTTAAATATACAAGAGATCACTTGGCGTGATACCACAATGGACAATAGTCACTGGCGGGAATGGTATGCAGCGAATGAACAAGGAGCGCTACATGTCACTCCGTCCAGCACAATGGACTATACAATAGGGATTCCGTCCGGACCGGATCGGTGCCAGTGCCCCAGCGACCGTTCGCAGGAACCAATGACCTTGTGCACAAGTTGTCCGTGATCGAACAATATGTTTACTTAGTTAACAGTTCATGCTTTTGAGGCGACAAGAGTACAAGACAAGCAATATACAAGACAAGACAAGCAATGTACAAGACAAGCAATGATTTTTCCCAAGCGAACAAGCATGTATTTAAGTATCCGTTCGTGAAGTTTATTGACAAGCATATAACCAAATCTATTCTCTTTTATCTTGGTTTCTTTTATTATTACTTGGTATCGTTTGATCGGGGCAAAGGAGAATACAGATTATTAGCTGTGAAGCTTGGAAGCAGGGCTAGCTAATCGGGTTGGTAGCCACTCACTTAGATTTTGGAAAGAAGAAGGAAAGAGGCGCTTCACGACTTCGCTCGCAAGCCACCTACTGCTCGTTCACCTGCACACGAACAGCTCGATTAATACTTCTTCCTCTCTTTCCAATCTCGGAATAGAAGTGCAAGTCAATGAACAAAAACAATGAAAACCATCAAAACCGTTCAAGGAAAACAAGCAAATCCCAAAACCAACTCAAAGCACGAAAGCAACAAGCGACATCAAAAACCGAGGTAATAAAAGATAGCAGCGGAGAGGTCCCTCCTGACTCTGCCGCTAAGCCGATCCTTGGGGCGCAGTCCACTGAATATGGGAATCGATTTCGAAGAAACAAATCCATAATGAGGATGAGTTCTTAATTCAATCTATCCCGATCGAACGATACCGTTTGTGTTTCTTAGCCGCGCTCCCCGCACCGGGGGAACGGGGCACTACATCCTACCCAACCAATTGGAAGTTTCGTCCCGAAACTTAGGATAGGGCCTACCGTTAGGGATTATTCTGTTGGGGCAGAAGCTTAGAGGGGAGTGGACAATCCCGAGATACGTGGTCCCTTGCACCACAGTTGAAGCATAGACCCTTGTGGCGATAACAATTGTCAGTGGTGTGCCCCGACTTTTTGCAGTATTCACAGAATGGTCTCGGGTTTCCCCTTTGGGAACCGCCGTCGTTGTGACGCTTTGCAGCTGTGTTTCCTCTATCGTTGCCTTGGCGTTTGTGATTGTAGGTATGCACAGCGCCGGTGGAAACGTGAGGATACTGCGGTTCGAGGGATAGGGCGTGATTCATGACTTCACGCATTGTTCTGTACTGATTATTGACTACGTGCGAATGGATGGCAGGGCATAGTCCACCTTCAAACCTTCTGGCTCGACTCGCTGCATCAGGTAAATAGGCCCTAGCAAATTTGGAGAGTCGGTTGAATTCGGCGGAGTACTGCTTAACTGTCATACTGTCCTGCCGAAGCTGCACGAAATCATTTTCCATCTTACGTTGCACTGGAGGGGGTATAAACTCCTCTTCAAACGTGGCACGAAAGGTCGTCCACGAGATCGCCTCCTCTCCGTGATCAAATTGGAGAGATCGTCGATGCACGTCCCACCAATCGTGTGCGTTGAGGCGGAGCTGTAGTTGCACGCAGGCGACGCGCTTATCTTCGGGGACCTCTAGCAGAGTGAAGTGGTCTTCAATCTCGGCTAGCCAATCTAGAGCTACCACTGGGTCCTCAGTCCCGTTGAATGGGGTGTTGCAAACTTTCTTGAAATGGCCCAAGTTGAAGGCAGTCACGTCCCTCGGCCTTGGGATTTGAGGCGTCTCCACTTCAAGCACGGGCTGTTCCACCGGAGTCGTTGCTGTTGCGACGGAATGGTTGGCAGCCAAAGTCTGAACGATCTGTTGCAGGGCATCTACCTACTTTTGTTGGACTGAGAATCGGGTCTCTAGATTACTCTCGAGCTTGGCTTGGCGAGCATCGTCTCGTTGTCGTTGCGATTCTAACATTTGTATTACCCGCTCAAGCGGGTCAACTTGAGACATGCCTCGTTGGCTCCGAGAGCTTCCCGAAGTACCCGAACTGCTTTCTTGTGTTTCGTTCAGTGGTTGCGCTGCAGATTACGCTGGATCCATTCCTTCAAAAGAAGGTAAATTACATTAGGATCATAATGTATTATGGACTTATTGCATGAACGTATCTCATTTTGGCCTAGCGAGTTCAAGAGTTCGCACAGGAATTTGATCGTTAAAGGAACTTTTCCAGTACGAAGTCTAAGGAACTTGAATATGTGCTCTGATACCACTATGTCACGACCCAATTCCGTAGAATCACTTGAGGCGTCCCCCGAATCGTGACCGCCGTGCGGGCCTGGGGTTGCGCCCGCACAAGGCTTTAATGATTTGCATAGCAAGCACATATTCAGAGTACGCAGATAAATTGAAACACAGATTTGAAACATAGAAAAGTTCTCTTTATTGATAATGAACATCTATTATAAACTCTTGAACGAGTCAGCTAATATGCCGAACGGCTTACAAAAGGGTTGACTCAAAATGAGATAGCAGTCCTGTACATTACATCCTTTTATAAACTCAAAACGATAAAGACCTCCAGGCTGGAGGACGGCTTTGCCACGGAGCTGCATTTGTGTATGAAGAGTTGCAGCTTCTGGCTTCAAAAGGCTTCGAGGCGCGGTGAAGATGCGCCAACAGCTTGGACTGGATCGGGTAGACGACTTCGGCTCCTCGCTCGGTTCGCCTTGGTACGGAGAACCTGTTTCAACGAGGGTCAGCATATCGAAACATGCTGGTGAAGGCGAGCTAGCCTGACTATACCAATCAACACGTTGTTTAGTGAAACATGCATAATTTTGTGGGTTTCTATCTTGCCTTAGTTCATTTACAAGTAAGCAGCATATTGAATTTACTGAAAATGAACGTGCCACCGTTCGGTGGATTTTTACCTGCCCGTCTGAATTACCTGCACAATACTTACCATGCCTTCCCTGAAATGAAGACACAAGTTAGTATGCAACAGGTTTAAATATACAAGAGATCACTTGGCGTGATGCCACAATGGACAATAGTCACTGGCGGGAATGGTATGCAGCGAATGAACAAGGAGCGCTACATGTCACTCCGTCCAGCACAATGGACTATACAATAGGGATTCCGTCCGGACCGGATCGGTGCCAGTGCCCCAGCGACCGTCCGCAGGAACCAATGACCTTGTGCACAAGTTGTCCGTGATCGAACAATATGTTTACTTAGTTAACAGTTCATGCTTTTGAGGCGACAAGAGTACAAGATAAGCAATGTACAAGACAAGACAAGCAATGTACAAGACAAGCAATGATTTTTCCCAAGCGAACAAGCATGCATTTAAGTATCCGTTCGTGAAGTTTATTAACAAGCATATAACCAAGTCTATTCTCTTTTATCTTGGTTTCTTTTATTATTACTTGGTATCGTTTGATCGGGGCAAAGAAGAATGCAGATTATTAGCTGTGAAGCTTGGAAGCAGGGCTAGATAATCGGGTTGGTAGCCACTCACTTAGATTTTGGAAAGAAGAAGGAAAGAGGCGCTTCACGACTCCGCTCGCAAGCCACCTACTGCTCGTTCACCTGCACACGAACAGCTCGATTAATACTTCTTCCTCTCTTTCCAATCTCGGAATAGAAGTGCAAGTCAATGAACGAAAACAATGAAAACCATCGAAACCGTTCAAGGACAAGCAAATCCCAAAACCAACTCAAAGCATGAAAGTAACAAGCGACATCGAAAACCGAGGCAATAAAAGATAGCAGCGGAGAGGTCCCTCCTGACTCTGCCGCTAAGCCGATCCTTGGGGCGCAGTCCACTGAATATGGGAATCGATTCGGAAGAAACAAATCCATAACGAGGACGAGTTCTTAATTCAATCTATCCCGGTCGAACGATACCGTTTGTGTTTCTTAGCCGCGCTCCCCGCACCGGGGGAACGGGGCACTACACTGAATGGGCGTAGAAGCCGCTGCATATTGTGCTGATGTGGACGCCTTAGCCGAAATTACGACTTTTGAAGATATAACCAAATCTCTTGCAGAGATTTGCCATCATCTTATGCATTAAATACGGAGGCGTGTTTCGAAGGTCTGCAGGCCTTCTGTGCACCCATCGCAGAGACGTGTTTTGAGAGAAACTGTCACCGCTTTGTGTAATTAGACGTGGAGACGTGCCTCGAATCCCGTACGAAGTGCAGCTTTTAACGTGGCAGGCGGTTTGTCTGCTGTGGAGCGTAAAATATCTCATGTTTGCCTGTGTAAAACAGGGCGACGTATTCCCTTGTATGCAAAAGAGCGGTTTATGCTGAGGGGACTCCAGTAAACGACGGTTTGGTGATATTTTACCAAATCCTCTGCATTAAATGGTGAGATCCGCCATCATACTGTGGGACGCGTCCTGAGAGGTCTGCCATCGTTTCCAGCCGTCGTCTGGGTTGCCGTGCATCACCTTTTGTCAGGAGTCAGAGGTCAGATTCACTGCGTGACTTGACAGGTTCATTTCGGAGAAGATGAAGCGTTTCTCGTACGCTATAACGCTGCTTTGAGAGCGGATGAGTTTTACACCATGGAGGCGATGAAGAACTCTGTTCACGCTGGGGCGGCCTGGACGTACTGCACTTATGCGGATGGTCCTTTGAGCTTTATTCTTCACGCTGTATTTTAGCGAAGAAAACTCTGTTGTACGCCTGATGGCTCTGAAGGCCTCTGCTTACGCTGCTCTGTATCAAGAGGCTGCGTAGCTCTTCCCAGCGTATTTTTCATGCTTCTACAAGACCCCCTTCAGAGCTTTTAAATTCTTTGGAATTTGAAACGCTTTGAACGAAGTATGAACGGCCCCTCGTAACTCGAAACGTTTCTGAATGGAGTGTTGAAACGGTCGGTGCAGACTTTATGGCAGATTTATGGGGGACCGCTGTGATCTCTTTTACCTATAAAAGGCTGGGGGAGTTAGCCTGTTCTCCCCACATCTTCATCACCACGCAGAGATGATCACCGGAGTTCGCCGGGTCAATTTGAGGAAGAAGGAGATCATGTTCTTCCAGCGTGTAAGGAGCCGAAAAAGACGGCATCTTCGAGCAAGTATCCACTGCAACGATGGATCATGGAAGGATATCTTAGTCTCCCTTGCTCGGGATAATCAGCAACCTTGTATGGCGTTGCCCCAGGAGAGAGGAATGGTCGTATTTGACCACGGCGGCTGGCATGCCACGCCTTCTCTCGATGCCCTCCGGTGACGAGAGTCAGACAGACTCGTTCTGTCCTGGCCTGAACGGCGCGCGGTGCATGGGATCTGCAAAATCTATGCAAGCCCCAACTCTGTCGTACCCGCCGGTGATCATTGCCATGTCGGTCAGTTTGCTGGAGCTGACTGACTGCCGGAGAAGATGGATGAAGAATTGAAGCCCAGGGAGAACCTGTCAGAACAGCTTCTGGGCGATCTTCAGACGACGAGGGGGTATCTCCTTTGTAGATGGAGTTTCCCTCAGATGTAATCATGAAAATGAAAAGAAAACCCTTGTAGATTGGATTTCCCTCATATGTAATCATAATTTTGATTTTTTAATAAAATCACCTTTCTTCTCCATATGATCATCTTGCCATACGTTGCTGTGAAGTCTGAATATGTGCAGCTTCAATACGTCTGAATCTGTACGCCGACTCTGTAGAAAGAGTGCTAGGTCCTGTCCTTTACGCATAGCCGGTAGTCCATAGAATGCTGTAGAGCATTTTAAACATTTTTAGAACTGTCCTGTTGCTAGGACTGAGGAATCGCGTAGAGCTCTGGACTTCTGGTGAACAGAATTTTTTGTTCAGTCTTCGTCTTCAAGAGTGACTTCTCGAAAATCCCTTGGAACAAGGTCGAGGAATGGCTGTCAAAACTGAGTTGCCATCTTTTGATAGACGAGATATTTAGACTGGAGTCTGGATGAACCTCCAATTGACCCGAGAAGAGTAATTTCTCAATGTTTGAACTCTTGTATGTTTTGGGTACTTGGGATATGTTGAGGCCAAGGAGGAGTATCTTCTGTGTGAACTCCTGTAATTGACCGTCTTGGGGACTGTTCGAATATTCGGAAAGTCGTGGAGCGAGAAATTATCAGTCTGTAGCCTTCGGGCGTAAAATACTATCGAGCGTGAAATCGTAGACTTGTAGTTCCTGTGCGTGAAGTCTTGGGTTTGTGGCCTCTCGAGCATAAAAGCTACTGAGCACAAAGGCATCCGGGCCAAAAACCTGACTTGTAGCTGTCGAACGTAAAGTTGTAGATTCGTAGCCGTCGAGCGTAGGAAGCTCCTTTAGCGTAGAACTGTTTATCTGTAGCTCCTGAAAAGAAAATTTCTCCGAGCGTGAAGTCTTGCGGATCTGTTGCTTCTGAGCGTAAACTGAGCGCCACTGAGCGTGAGATCATCGATTTGGTATCTGCTGAGCGTAAAGTCATAGATTTGTGGCCTCTCGAGCGTAAAAGCTACTGAGCACAAAGGCATCCGGGCATAAAATCATAGACTTATAGCTTGCGAGCGTAAAATCGTAGATCTGTTGCTGTCGAGCGTAGAAAGCTCCTTCAGCGTAGGGCCTGCTGAACCGTTTTTTGCACGAAAAACTTTTCAAATTTGCTGACTGTCCGTCTTTCAAGGTTAGTGGGCTGACGTGGCATCCAATCATAACCCATTATTTAATTTTGCGAGATTTGGTTAGGGTCTCGAGGAGTCCGTCTGAGGATTCGAGGAGTCGGCCCGAACTCTATATATATCCTAAGTTTTCTGAGAGAGAAACTTTTTATCCGTCTTCTGCGAAAGAGAGCTTTCGATTGTTCGAGTTTTTCTTCGTTCTCTCTCCGAGCATCTCGAGTCTTCAGAAAATGGCGTCGAAACAGACCTCCTCCGCCAAGGGAAAGGGTATAGGTTCCTCTTCTCATTCTTCCGCCCCAGCGAGGGAGTCTTTGGTCGGTCAAGGCGAACTTCCTTCTGAGCGAAGTATCCTGCCGACGAGCAGTGCACCCGGTCTTAGAGGTAAAGCCTTCGGGATGACAAAAACGACGAAAAATCCTTCGCACACGTTGAACGTGACCGCGCTAGGTCGTCTTCTGTGCTGATAGCCTCTTCTTGAGGAAGATGATGCACGGAGGCATTTTCATCTTTTACGCCCACATTTCTAATGTGTCAGCGTAAAGACTCTATATTTTCGTAGTTCTGAGCGTAGAAGCTCTGGCTACCGAAAATTGGGGTATATCGTAAAATTTGAATTTTACGCTTGTGGGGGGACCTCCGGCGTAAAATTTCCAGATTTGCACAATCCTGCGTAGAGCACAGACTGTTATTTCTTTCGGTCCGTATGTTCGTGCAAGACTTGTGATGATGTATTTTCCTTGCACTTTTGTAGTTGACTTGGGTGAGTCTCCACTGGCCGAGGTGATGGGCTCCGCTGCTGGGATGCTGCACTCGAACTACCTGGAGGATCTGTCCCACGTGGCATTCCCTATCTCCGGACCCCAGTACCCTGAAGGAAGGAGGATCTTAATATCGGCTCAGGACAAGCGAATGCTGCTGAGCATGATCAACGAGGAGCCTCTGACTTATGTAGACGGGGAGCCATACGTAAAGCCGGCTTTCCTTTTTGGGGACATGATCGACAAACAGTCCCAGACGAAGCCTAAGAGGGAGCCCTGGGTCTTCCCAGCCGGGAATTTGGTTTTGTACCTGCCAACGATGCCGAGGGATTATCCCATCTCGGCCTTCTTCCACGCGACGCATCCTAGGAAGATGTCGTGGACGCTGACTCCTGATCTTCACGGCAAGCCGGGGAAGATTTTTTATCTGAAAGGAGCTGACCAGGGGTCATTCGTCAGTCGCCCCTCCGGCGTTGTGACGTTGTTCAGAGGACTGTGCCCGGGCAGTGTTCCAAGTGAAGATAGCTTGGTGATCCAGCCGGTCTAATTGCCGACCTTCTGCAACGACTTCATGGGTCGAGGTGGGATATATCCCAAGGAGAATCCTCGGTGCAATGGGTGGATCGCCCCAACGAACTCCCGATGGAGAAACCTAGTTGACTGGGCCTTGAAGCACTTCCAGAGAGAGTTGGAGGGCATTGGACTATATGCCGCTGTGAGTGCGACGAGCGTCGGGTTGCCTCCGAACCCTAATTTGTTCCTAGCGCTGATGGAGCGGTACATTTCGCTCACTGGGACCTTTGCCACTCCACTGGGGGAGTTGGGATTGGCGCTCCACGAGATGGCATTTGTCTCGAGACTGCCGATGGGGGATACTCCATATGAAGAGTATGTTCCCACCAACCGGGAGTTGGGGGATTTGGACCCTAGGGTGGCGGAAGTATATCAGGAGCTGATGTGTCAATACTTCGCGTGCACCACCTTTTATAATGAGCCTTCTGATTTGGCTCATACCACCAAGTGGATGTCCTACCTCTTCTTCCACCGAGCCAGGGCCGCCAAGTCGAAGAAAGCCTCGGGTGGCAAGAATGAGCCCGTGAACTGTTTGGGCGTGCTTAGTGCCCAGGTTGTGGAGACTCTTATGGAGGAGGCTGAAGCTCCGGATCAGATTCTTGTCGAGGGGGTAGAAAAGTACCCAGAAGGCACTAAGGCCTGTAGTTACTTAAGGTGCTGTCGCAGGCCTTTGTCTAAGGAAGCCCAGCTGGCTGGTTTCCTCTCCATATGGCTGCGCCGAGTAGTGGTGCCAGGTACCGCGGACCGCATTCACCGGAACATCCTGTAGCCGGCAGTGCGCCTGGTATTTAGGGCAAGACTGGGCTTGCTTTCTGCCATGGTGTGCCGTATACAGGCTGGCTTGAGAGCCATAACTGACGGGTTGCTCGTCGATGAAGCTCGACGTGAGAGTTTTCCCAGGGTGAAATTACCATACCTATACTTGATGGGATGGTTGATTCTCCACAATCCCCGGGTGATGTCTCCTGGGTCCGGTAGCAGCTCGGGGGGTATATTTTTGCTGAATTACAAGGATTCCTCCTAGAATATGAGCACAGTTTTAGACTGCCGGCTGGTGTTGAACCTCAGCCACGGTTGGAATCTCCTCTGTACTGCTCCCCCCGTGTATCGCAATCAATCAGGGGTACGGCTTGAGGATTCAGGTGAAGAGAAGACCGACCTTTCCCCGGAAGCTTTTAACTGGTTGGTCTGTATTAGACCCTCCCATTTGCTGTACAGGAGTGAAGAACACTGCTTCTTCGAGCCCTACTTGCCTAGTCGGTTTGTCAGACAGTTTGGGTACGATCAGCTGCATGTGGGCAATGCCGTTACCAGCTTTAGGTCCAGGGGCGGACTCATTGATGGAGCTAGAGGGTGGCGATATTTCCTCATGGGTTGTACGAGGGCAACCTTCATTGTGCCGGTCGTTACAACCTCCACGGAGCTTCGCATTCTCCATTCTTATGCCCAGTTTTACGTGGCGATTAACACCTTCCATTGTGATTTCGACGTACGGGGAAGCTTTCGGGTGCCTTCTCCCAAGCCTGGGGGAAGAGTTGACGTCCCTTCGGTTTCTTCGAACGAAGGTGAGGAGTCTGGATTTTGAGCGCCTGAGGAAGACTTCTCTCGCTTTGATCGGGGTCATCAGGGAGCTCGGTGATCCCGGGGTAGTTGACGCCCTGGAGGCGGTGGTTAATGGGTTAGAGCAACCTATTAACGAACATTTGCGGCTGACTCGGGGCCTCGATGCTGATGTTCAGGCTCGGTTTGACCTCATGACTGCGCGGCTTGCTACGAAGCTGGAAAGCCTAGACAACTCTATCCAGAAGCATAAGCTGGAGGTGGATAGGAGAAAAGTTGTCGTGGAAGAGGCTCTTGCTGTTGAGACGCAGTGTCGTTCTGAGCATGAAGGGAATGCAGCGAGGGTCTCCATGCTGAAGGAAGAACTCGCTCGGGCAGAGGAGTGGGCTTCCCAGTCGTTGGCGGGTCTGGAGGTAGCGTTTTGCCGACTGAGCACAGCGCGACGGGAGTTGGACCGTGCAGAAGCTACTCGCACGGGCTGTCTTCGGGCAAAGGCTGATCTGACCCTCACAGACACTCCCGAGGCACGGCTGGAGCAGGCTTGTACCGACGCCTTGGTTCTTAGGAATGAGAGGATAGCTGCGCTGGAGCGGCTGATTCACAATCTGACTCACCCGCCATCATGATGTATCCTTTCCCCTTTTTGCTTGCCCAGATGTGATTCTGCCTCCCTCTCGAGAATAAATAAAGGCGACTTTTTTTTGACTTTTGTGGACCCATCATTTCGGAATGTAAATAACAGGTTTTGGTGAGAGTGATATCAGAGGTAGTATGGACATGATAGACTCCCGATAAACTTCTTAGCAGGACACATATATTCAGAGGTCATACGGACATGATAGAGCGTAACCCTACCAATTGCATTTTGGAAGTAGTTTTGTCAGAATCGAGATCCTTGCTATGTCTCACCCGAGCAGGAGAGATTAAGCATAGTACCTTTTCAGAAATTTGCCGTTGATAGGAGCCATTAACAGGTCTCCATTAGGCTGGGCTATCCTGTAGGCGCCGTTTGAGAACGTTGTCTCGGTCACATAAGGGCCTTCCCACTTGGGCTGGAATTTGTCTTTACTTCTGTGGGTAAGAATCATCGGCCTTCTTACGGCTAGAACTAGCTCGCCGACCTTGAACACCCTTTCCTTCACTTTATGATTAAAAGTTTTGGAAATGCGTGCTTGGTAGAGCACGATGCGCTGTTGAGCTTGTAGGCATTTCTCGTCTAATCCTTCAAGCTCTTGGAGCCTTAACAGGTCATTCTTTTCTCGAGTCAACTCACTAGTCACTGCTATCCTGAGCGACGGGATCTGGATTTTGATGGAAAGAACTGCCTCGCTCCCGTAGACCAGTGAAAAGGGGGTACAACCTGTAGGTGTCCGTACCGTTGTGCGGTATGCCCAGAGACATTCGCCCAGCTTCTCGTTTTAGTCTCTTTTGTTTGAAGAGACGAACTTCTTCAGGAGTTTGATAATGGTTTTGTTGAAAGCTTCTGCCAAACCATTAGCAGCTGGATAATATGCCATAGAGGCAATATTATGTATTCGACTTTTATCGTAAAATCGATGAAACGCTTGGCTGATGAACTGAGGCCCATTGTCATGGATTATCCTTCGAGGAATCCCAAAGCGATAAATAACGTGGTGTTTGATGAAGCTGATCACGTCAGACGCTTTTACCTCAGCCAGAGGGATCGCCTCTGCCCATTTGGAGAAGTAATCCGTGATGGCCAGTATGAACCGGTGGCCTCTGGAGGAGGACGGGTAAATGGGACCGACGATATCCATACCCCATGCTTCGAAGGGCCAGGATGCGACCGTAGGATGTAGATATTCAGACGGATGGTGTATGAAGTCTGCATGAACCTGACAGGCTCTGCATTGTCTTGCATAGCTGATCGTGCCTGTGATCATAGTGGGCCAGTAGTAGCCCATTCTCCTGACACGATCCTGTAGCTTAGGATCGGGCTGATGCGCTCCGCATACGCCGTCGTGAGCTTCTCGGATAATTTGCTATGCTTCGTCGTCTGAGAGACATCTTAATAGCAGTCCGTCGTAGGTTCGACGATATAGGCAGTGTGAAGATGCATCGAAATAGAAGCGTAATGATCGTCTCTTGACGGATACTGCTTCTTTGGGGTCCTCTGGCAAGATTTCGTATGCGACAAAATCTATGAAGGGACTTCTCCAGTCTCTTCCGGGGGGATCTGTGTTCATAGCGTGGCTGCGTTCTATGTGAAGGTTGTTTCTTCACGCAGAATAAATCTCTGTTAAGAAGGATCACCGAATCTTGCCTTCTTATAGGGGTAGCTAAGTCCGCAGCTAGACTGGCCAGGGCATCAGCTTTCAAATTCTGAGATCGAGGTACATGCTCTAGGAAGAACCCTTTGAACGTCATGGCTATCTCGATTGTCTCTCAGTGATAGGGGATGAGGTCTGGATTCCAGACTTCGTATATTCCTCTGACTTGATTGACGATAAGCAGAGAATCACCGAAAGCTTCCAGGGATTCGACCCCCAGCTCTTCAGCGACTTGGAGCCCGATCAACAGGGCGTTGTATTCCGCCACATTGTTTGGAGCATGGTTCATTAAGAGAGTATGCCCGGTAGATGACGAGTTTATCAGGAGTGACCAGGACGATTCCTACCCCTGAAACCACGTTTCCCTGGGGACCAGTCCTGGAGGCGCCGTCAAAGAACAGTTGCCATGTGTCACTTTCCATTGTGGAATTATACTCTGCAACTTTGTCGGGAATGTCTTCGTATAACTTGGAGGCCCCCGGGATCGGATGAGCAGCCAGGAAGTCGGCCAGCGCTTGGCCTTTGATGGACTTCTGCGGAATGTACACCATGTCATATGGTGTTAACAGCATCGCCCAGGTTACGAGTCGGGAATTAAGAACACTCGGCTTGCTCATCAGCACTCGAAGAGGGTTGATCCTAGAGATGATATGAATAGTCTGGCCGGTGTATTAGCCAGTTGGACTAGGATATCGAAGTTATACGACTTCTCAAAACCTTTGTTCGGAATATTTTTCACAGGTTTATCGAAGCGCACTTCTCTTTGTTTTCCTTTGTCCGCCGGCATCGGTTTTGAAGGGTTGGCTTCCGGTATGACGGGGCTTGGCCCTGCAGGTTTGGCAGCTGAAACGTTCGCCGGTATATCCTCCTGACTTGCTCCGTAGTCGTTGAGGTAGGCTCTCCCTGACCGGGTTGCAGCAAGTACCTCATCTTCGTCTGATGGCGAAGAATTTGCGACCATATGGCATAGTTTGTACTTTGAGCTCCTCCTAGACGCAGCTTTAGTAGCTTTAGTCTCTTCCTCGAGCTCTGACACCAAATCTGGATGAACCCACATAATCTCGCCCTGACGGGTGGTCAGGGGTACCAGGTCATGATTTTGATCCCTAGCCGGAGGGAGATTGACGATGTCCATTGTGGCTCAGGAAATGGGCGTGATACCGTCCATGACTTCTTGGGGAGGCAGATCGTCGAACCGCAGAGAGATCATGTTGGCTGTGACCGTTTTCTCGGTGTTGTGCAGGGTGATGGCCTTAGCATCGATCAACCCCTGGATCTTTCTTTTCAGTATGTAACACACCTTTGTTGGGTGGTGTACGTATCTGTGGAAGATACAGTATTTGGGGTCGTCGGTACTGCCGACCTCTTGGGGCCGCCTTAGCTCCGGCAGGGTGATCTTGCCACTTTTGACGAGATACTTAAATATACTAGGGATATCGTCGTCGTCGAAAGAGTAGACCTCGACGGGCCTGGAAGTCCCGGGCTTTGTCTGCATGGTCGCTGTCGTCTTTTGTCTGGACGTATTGACCGTCAGAGCTTCTTTTCCCTTGGAGCTGCGAGGATGGTCGCCGCTGGGAGATGACCTTTTGCCTCTATCGGAGGCGGAGATCATGATGCCATTGTCGCGCACCTTGCGACTGTTGTCTTCGGCGGCCACTGCCGAGACGATGAACGAGGGCCACTCATGGAACTGATATGGTCCTGTGAACACCGAGACTATAGGAAGGAGGTTCTTCCTGCAAATGTCTACTAACGCCGAGTCTGGAACTCCTGGAGGCATTTGTAAGGTGGCCTGACGAAAATGTTCGACGAAGGTGCGAACGTCTTCCTTTTCCCTTTGCTTGACTTCAATGAGGGAGGACATAGACATGTCCATTCCACCCTCGTAGAATCGTGTGAAGAATAGCGCTTTAAAGTCCTCGAAGGAAGTAATGCAGTTGTCCGCCAGGCTATGGTACCACTGATAGGCTACTCCTGAGAGGCAGCCCTTGAACACCCGAGTGAGGAGGGCGTCGTTCCCTTGTAGCAACACCGTCATCATACTGAAATAGTTTATGTATTGACTTAGTGATATTTTTTCTTCGAACAGAGCCATAGTCTGAGGTTTGTACTTCGGAGGAAAAGGGACTTCTTCCCAGATAGCCGGGTAAGGCTGGTTGATTTCCAGTTTCTTGAGCTGATCTTTGTGCTTCAAGGCGTCAAACTAGGCTTTTAACTCCCGCACTGCCTGTATTGGATTCTCAGTTGGAAGCGGAGGGACTGCTGACTCTTGATCTAGAGCAGGTTCTTGGCTTGGGTTGGATGGTGGTAAGTCCACCCCCACACATATCTGAGTTGGCGGGACCGACGCTTGAGCCATGGCAGTCGCGTGCTGAGTTAGCATCATCTGGTGCATGTTCTCCATTATGGATTGCATTTGCTTCAGAGACGTCTCTAGCACAGTGATGCGTTGTTCCGCATTTCCTGAAGCCTCCTCGCGTTCGTCTTCAATGGCGTAAGCTCCCACTTCCCTGGGTGTCATCGAAGGATTAGTATAGGTGACCGCAGAAGTTGACTCTACACTCTCAGCATCTGATCTGGGAGATTGGCGACCCCCAGCGTCGGAATCAGATGAGTACGGAGCTGATTGCTGTGACCTTGCCCGGGTGTTTTGGAATACCCCAGCTTCAGTGCTCCAGAGGAGGTCTTCGAATCTTCTTCGGCTCGGAGGCCCAGAGGGATGATGTCTTGTGCTCGACCTTCTTCTGGGTATGCGTGAAGCCATGTTCACAGACGCATACGCGTGCTCTTCTTCCGAAAAAGACTGAGAGTAGCTCAATCGGTCGAAGACCGACCATTTTGCTTTAGAACAGCAGCAGTCAATCACAATCTTATGACTATTACAACATTGCTCTCTAGGGGGCGTAATAGACATGTTGGAAGGTCCCCTCTCCTTACGCTTCTGGATTAGGCATTCGCGTAGGTCAGGAGTAGCAACCTGAGCTTGCTTTACGCCGCGGGACTTCGCCTGGCGTAATTTGGAGATTCGCTCAGACTGGCGTAAAGCTGAAGAGGTCCTCAGTCGGCCATCGGCTTCTCGCGTAATCCGGAGGGTAGGCAGATTGTTCTCTTGCTGGCGTAAAGGCCGAGAGGCTGAATATTCGCCTGCTTGCTTCCCCTTGTGGAGATCACCGCGCTCATCTGTTTTACCGTAGAAGTCAGATGTTGTTTCGCGCGTGGAGCATGATCTGTTCTTCCGATTTGGCGTTGAGGCACCATCGGAAGTTTTGTCTGTACCACGCGTAGCGGGAGACTGATTCCTACGCGTAGAGCGCAGTGGATACTTCTGGGTTAGCACAGAGGCCTTGCCCGAAGTTTTGTCTGTACTGCGCGTAGCGGGAGACTGGTTCCTACGCGTAGAGCGCAGTGGATACTTCTGAGTTAGCGCAGAGGCCTTGCCCGAAGTTTTGTCTGTACCACGCGTAGCGGGAGACTGAATTTTATGTGCAGGGCACGGAGGGAGCGATGCTACCACCTCATTGGTCGGAGAGATCGGAGAGTCCACAGGAATGGTTGAGGATGTCTTGGGCATCCACACTTTGCGCAGCTTCCTGTTGTCTTGGACGGAGAGAGAGTGAGAGCTACCCCCGGTTCGAAGCATGTCTTCGTAAGCAGACTGGTCAAAATGAACGACCAGCGTCTTTTTCACGATTCCTATAGATACCGCATCGCGTTAAGCAATTACTTCCTCATCAGAAGACAAAGACGTCCCCAGCAGAGTCGCCATCTTGTTTGTGGTATTAAACGAAAGAATGAAAGTGTATTTCAATGACGGGGTTTGTGCGAAACCCGTGCCCTTTGGTTACAAACAAACTTGTACAATGTAATCCTATACGAGGATGTGGGAGTACAATTTATTTAATCTGGGTATAAATTGCTATAGGTGTCTGATCTGCGGTCGATCACTTTAGCCCTTGGACCACGCGATGTTGAAGAAGTGCCGTGGAAGACAGGTAGCAGCTTCGAAGGTTGTAGGAGAGGGTGGATGCACGATGCCGAAGTCGTCGATCCCCGCTCTTTGCCTGAGCTCTGGGCTCTCTCTCTCTCTCCTCCTTGTTTGATCTTCTCCAATTGTCGACCTTGGATCTGATATTGGTATTCTTGACCAAATTTTCCGACCTTGTTTCCCATTGACAGGGGCCTCTATTTATAGAGTCTTTGGTGACAGTGACCACTCCGTTGGTGTAGCAACCGAGGAGTGGAAAGTACAGCACCCTTTTACACAACGGTTAAAGTAACCAATGCCTACGAATAGATGATCTTTTGACTGAGCGGGTGACGTGGGTCCAACTAAGGGGACACAACACGTACGGTTGCTACTAAGATCACGGCGTAAAAGCCACGTGGGTAGGTATCCATTGTGTAGAAGAGGTTGGCGTAGAAGCCAAATGTCCGTCACCATGGCATAGAAGCCAAGTAGGCATAAAAGCCGAACAGGCATAGAAGCCGAGTAGGCATGGAAGCCGAGCAGGCATAAAAGCCGAATAGTCGTAGAGACTGAGTGGTCGTAGAGACTGAGTAGGCGTGGAAGCCGAGTGAGCACAGATCCTGAATGGGCGTAGAAGCCGCTGCATATCGTGCCAGAATGGGCGTAGAAGCCGCTTGAGCACAGATCCTGAATGGGCGTAGAAGCCGCTGCATATCGTGCCAGAATGGGCATAGAAGCCGCTTGAGCACAGATCCTGAATGGGCGTAGAAGCTGCTGCATACCGTGCTGATGTGGACGCCTTAGCCGGAATTACGGCTTTTGAAGATATAACCAAATCTCTTGCAGAGATTTGCCATCATCTTATGCATTAAATGCGGAGGCGTGTTTCGAAGGTCTGCAGGTCTTCTGTGCACCCGTCGCAGAGACATGTCTTGAGAGAAACTGTCACCGCTCTGTGTAATTAGACGTGGAGACGTGCCTTGAATCCAGTACGAAGTGCAGCTTTTGACGTGGCAGGCGGTTTGTCTGCTGCGGAGCGTAAAACATCTCATGTTTGCCTGTGTAAAACAGGGCGGCATATTCCCTTGTATGCAAAAGAGCGGTTTATGCTGAGGGGACTCCAGTAAACGATGGTTTGGTGATGTTTTACCAAATCCTCTGCACTAAATAGTGAGATCCGCCATCATACTGTGGGACGCGTCCCGAGAGGTCTGCCATCGTTTCCAGCCGTCGTCTGGGTAGCCGTGCATCACCTTTTGTCAGGAGTCAGAGGTCAGATTCACTGCGTGACTTGACAGGTTCATTTCGGGGAAGATGAAGCGTTCCTCGTACGCTATAACACTGCTTTGAGAGCGGATGAGTTTTACGCCATGGAGGCGATGAAGAACTCTGTTCACGCTGGGGCGGCCTGGACGTACTGCACTTATGCGGATGGTCCTTTGAGCTTTATTCTTCACGCTGTATTTTAGCGGAGAAAACTCTGTTGTACGCCTGATGGCTCTGAAGGCCTCTGCTTACGCTGCTCTGTATCAAGAGGCTGCGTAGCTCTTCCCAGCGTATTTTTCATGCTTCTACAATGACAATCTATCGTCATATAACTGTCTCTCAACCAATCCATGCCTAAGATAATGTTAAAGTTATCCATAGGAAATTCGATCAACTTCGTAGGTAATAAATGCCCACATACTACAACTGGACACACTAGGCACACCCTACTAACTCCTACGATCCCATTGCCAGTGAGTATATTCAGCCTCTCTAGCAATGCATCAAACTTTAATCCAATAAGTGTCGCATATTATGCATTTATAAATGAGTGCGAAGCTCCAGAACCAAATAATGCTATGGCAGAAAAGGTTGTAACAAAAATATTACCTGCCACCACGTCGCCTAACGCCATAACTTTTTCCAGAGACAAGGTGAGCGCATGCCCTTGGCCTTCTCCAGCTCCCTGTTGTTGCCTTCCCTGGTGTCTTTGTTATTGCGGTCTCTGTTGTTCTTGTTGTTGTTGTTGGTACAATTGAGCCTGCGTCGACAATGGACGCTGAGCTATAGGCCATACCACTACTGCTGGTCCTCTTTGCTGCACTGCCCTTGGAGCAGGCGATGTAGAAACTGTTGTACTGGCACTCCTAGCCTCTATATCATTGGACAAGTAACAACCTTATGATTGGGGTTTCTATATCTCAAGCATTATCCTTTCGCTGTCCGACAAATATCCCGAGTATGACCTCCCTTACCATAATACGTACAACCCGTCGACGCTCCCCGTCACTGTTGTTGTTGTTCCTGCTGCTCCTTCGGCTGCTGCTGCCGAGTAGGTGCTATTACTGTTGAGGTCACTGGCCTCCTCTGTGTTACATCATGGATGCAAATGCCAGGGGATGGTGTTGACGTTCGTGATACTGGTCCTCTCTCGCTGCTTTGTCCATAAGGCCTCTTCCGGTCTACTCTTCTTGATGCCATCCTCTGAGAGGTAAGATCAACCCTCTTGGCCACTATCAATACTGCCTCGAAGGTCTAGTAGTCATGCACCTCTACCATGTATAAAATCTCCAAGTAAAATCCCTACTGGAACCTCATTTCTCTCTCCAACTCTGTTGCCACCATGGTTGGAGCAAACCTACTCAATCAGTAAAACTCTGCCGCATAACCATCTACTGTTCTTCCAGCCTGCTTGAGGTTGGTGAATCTCTGTTGTAACTCGTACTGAGCTACAATC
Source organism: Iris macrosiphon (assembly GCA_036927795.1). Lineage (NCBI taxonomy): Eukaryota > Viridiplantae > Streptophyta > Magnoliopsida > Asparagales > Iridaceae > Iris > Iris macrosiphon. Next base: position 186,329,967 of record JAYESA010000004.1, read on the forward strand.
CCAAAGTACATCATCTTGAACCAGGTTCTGAAATCGTCCCACGAAATAGGATGCCTCAATCCAACCTCCCTCATGGCCTACCAATCTTTTGCAAGATCCTAAAGTTTCAAGCGAACCAGGTCAACTTGTTCCTCAGTCGAAACTTTAGATGCTGCCAGAATTGCCTCAATATCCTGGATCCAATCATCTGCGAAATGGCGTTCTTCTTGCCATTAAAATATCTAAAATTCAGTCTACAAAACCTAACAGATTCCCCATAATCTACTCTCCCGTCTCGTTCTAGGGCCGTTTGTAACCCTTGGTTCAACATGATATTTTGTTCTTGCTGTTGAAGCTGTTGACGTTGTTGTTCCTGATGTTGTTGCTGCTGAACCACTATATGATATTATTAGGCAACCAACATTCCTCAGATAATCTCTAGCAAGGCCGGGGTATCTAGTGCTGCCGGTACTGCGGGAGGTACGGGAATATCTGGAGCTTGCTGCTCTGCCGCATTTATCGTGGGCTCAACATGGATCCCTAGCTGGGGTTCTACAGGATCTTGTTCCACTGAAAACTCTACCTCTCTTGCTGCTGCAATATCTAGAGGAGTAGAAACCCTAAAGAGGAGCACAAGAAACATCAAGTACAGGACGAGAAGGAACAATGAAGCAACAAGTCTGGAAACTTTTAAGCTTAGTATCGAAGTTGACGAATTTAGAATTTCAAGAAGGATCATGTTTAATTGAGACTCCTATGACCATGACATCCCACAAGTCTATAGAATAAACCTGCATGGGCTACCACTAAAACCTTGTCACACTCCAGTACCATAATACGGAGACGGACACTGACAGCTACCCCGTACAAGATATTATATGTCGTACGACGATCACGGCTGTAACTAGACAATGGGTGCATGATACAATCAAGTCTCCTAGGGTCAAAAACTTCTATGTCTTAATCATTCAAACAAGAAACAATAATATAGAATATTTCAGAATAAGCATTAAGATATCCCAAACGCTACATCAAAATATTCTTTAGAGATCTGGCGGTACAGAATGATGTGCCAGATGCAAGATCAAAGTATATATGACAGTGAGTCAGCTGCAGTCTGAATATATATACAGTCATATAAGGAACTACTGTCTAGATTTGTCGGCTAACAGGTGTCGGTAGCTAAACGCCCAAAAGATAAAATATATAATGACGAGCAGGGAAGAAGAAAATCTACTAATTATCCTCGGCGGCCATGTTTCTGGTACGCGTCATGAGTCAAAGGAAAGTATGTTGGATCCTCGGGTGCTAGCTCGAAACTTGGCCATGCAAAACCAGTAGGGTTAGACCCCAAATAACAAGTACCACAAAAGAAGCACGAAAGGAGAACCAAAAACCCAAGCAATAAATATATAATAATATATAATAGTTCTGCATTGTAACTTAGGTCCATGGTATATCCTAGCACAAAGGCCCAACCCTAAAACCAAACAAAGACAATGGTTGAATCCATTACACTATGATAGTCTATTTTCCTAGGCTACTAACAGAATAATACAATCACAGTCAAGTTCAATTTATAAAATTGGCCAATCACTTATACAACTTGCTATTTGTGGAGTCTGAGGTTATCTCAGAATAATGCATAATAGGTATCATTAGATCACGCCATTGCCGAACACGAGCTAACCGAGCCAAATAGAGGAATATACAGGCATTTCACGAATTGTGCTAGTTTCCCATAGGGCCACTGCACTAAATCACTGTATTAGCGGTTCTAATGTTCTTATAGTAAAATAGTTGCTCGACATTATTTATAATAGGTCAGATATTGTACTCTACTAAGGCGAATTATATACAGTATCTGTGGTGGCCAGCCCACAACACACTAGAATGAATCTCTATGGGAAAGTTCGTTGGCATAATTTCGGGATACCTTTTTCTTCCAATGTTATTACCACTTTCAGTTGCCTAATCAACCATATATTGTTTTAAAATCTCAAGACATAGCCACATGAGAATTTCTCTTAAGATGTAGCCACAAAGTACGGGCACGCTAGATACGAATCCATGAAAGTTCAATCTGGATTCAACCGAGAGTGTATGCAATATTCAATAAATTAATATTCTAGCCATGCTTTGGTACTTGATTCGCTTATCATGCCCGTGCTGGAGAAAAAGTATATTTATAATATCACATATTCAGGAATTTGGAGGCATTCTCGATGCATAACCCAAATATAAATCACTTAACACGTAACACGGTATATCGTACCTCGGTGCACATTAGATCATGAACAATATCAGGCAATAATGGTATCAACATGGATACTATATTCGAGGCAATAATATACTGATTCTGATTTAGACAATGTATTAGTATGGGCCCCCAATAATACATATGTCATGAACAAGCTCGATAAAAGAATAATCTTGCAAAACTAGGCTATAATAGCAGCATAAGTCGAGGTAGTACAGAAAATATAGGTACGCTGGATTATGATGAGTGAAAGTACAAATTACGTGATTTAAAACTAAAGGATAATCATAAAATCATAATCTAAATGAACAACTCAACTATCAAGTTCTAACTACTAAGCACATAATTTAAGATTAACAAACTATAATCCTACCAAATTATGTATCCTAACATAAAAGAAAATTACTTGGCCTACAATCAGAAGGGTTAGGTGGCACGAATTGAAAGATGAAAGAAAATTTTAGTCGTCGCACCAATAGCCAGCGTTAAGGTTTCAGAGGAACAAGATATGAAATTAAATAGAGACTCTTGATAATATCATGATTTTCTAGGAAATGTGGTATACTAATCTCTGTGTTCGAGGTATGATCAAGGAAAGTGTTATATTCTTTCCTCTTGGCTTCCTAAGGTACTGTTCTGCTAATATCAAGATAATGATCTAAATTTATAGTTCTAATATTATCTCACTATGAAAGTTAGGTTTAGTCCTAATGTTCAATCTTGGATTTCTATTGGTTCCTCAATACTAGGGTCAAACAATATGGTCAAATTTCTGACTAACTTTAGTCGTGTCTATACTACTCTCAAGTCCTTCATAAATATGTCAAGGGATAGTGGTCAATTAACCTACAGGTAAGGGATGTTAGGGTTCATTAGGTATTCTAAACTTAGTGATGTGTCAATATTCTAGTTGTATTCTTCGTAGGAATATTACCCTAATTATCATCATAATAATAAGGATTCCTATATTCTAGCAGAAGGCTATACTTAAGAAACTATTAGGGAAGCACATGAATCAAGCATGATGCAATTATCTAAATAGAACATATTAGAAGGAAGGTGAGTCATAGTCAAATATGGATGAGATCCTATACTCTAATCCTATTTGCAGGCTTGCTTGGTACAATATTGTAACCAAGACAATATACTCTCGGCCTGTATGGGCCACCACAAAAATATGTCACGCTTCAGTCCCAAAATACGTAGGACTAGGAATACGTAAGCATGCCAGCCGTATATACATGGCAACTCCAATATATGGATACCATAATACACACGTACGATGTAATATGAATAATAACTCACATGTGGTATAAATATTGTCACAAGTCACAGGGCATAACTAAATCTCATCCACAGAATCAAATAGAAATAAATAACCAATCTACTATATAACTGAATCTCAATATGAAGTATCAAAGAATGATAGTCCGGTGGAAACAAATCCACTGCCAAACTAGAATATAAGGGAAACCACATAAGAATATCTAATGAACAATGAGACTCAAAGAGAAGACCTCATCGAAAGAGATAAGTAGCAAGTCCTGATCCATGCTCCTGCGAATAGTCATGATCATCTACACCTGGAAAGGGACCAGGTCCTCAGAGGGACGTAACAAGATACGTAGAAGCATGCCAATTTGAATATAGTAAACTTGCATAATAGGTAGAAAATATATAAGTACACTGTACAAGACAATCTATATGAATGCATAATGAGGATAACTTTTCGACGTATGGGCATGGGTAGGCTACTCTATCTAATCTCACAATTCACACACACGTCAGGGACATCATCAGCCGTTATACCGTAAGGGTAGCGACCATCGTGATACCATCAGCCGACATACCACGAGGGTAGCGAACATCGGACATGAATACCATAGTACGTGCTAGTTACTACGGTTTACCAGAGTAGTTATAGCCCATACGCCTACTTATTGTCCTCCCCTCCCATGATACTATGTGTCAAGTGTGTGTCAACATATATATAGTATATAAATATGACTAAAAAAATACACATGCAATGAATATATAAAAATATAATAAGCATGCAAATTACTATAAGTAATTTGGCAAGGTATCTTACTTGGTTTGAAAAGGATGAAGTCCCAACTCAAGGCGTCGTCTGATCTACCCGTTACATAAATTAAACAAGTTAGGTTACAAAAGTGGGTGAATAGTTTTCGTTATTTTAATCTATTTTAACTCTGAATAAAATAACATAAAATATATTTTAATCTTATTATAATCTGATTTTATTGTTAAACCCTAATTTTGGTCCAAAGAAAGTCAACTTTACAGATTTGTGATCCGTGGCACGCAAATCGAGACAATTCATTGACCAAAAAGTCAACCAACTCAAATCCTGAATTTGTGTGTAAAAACTATAGATTTTAGTGCTACATGAATTTCTAAATCGATGGTTTCATAAAATCACAAGTCGATAAAGAGTTATGGCCACAAGGGCACACAGATGACAGTTTTTGGTAATTTTTTATTTACGTCTACGTTGCACAAATTTTATAGTAGATTAAACTTACATATTAAATTCTAAAAATATTATTTTATGTAATTTCATCATGTCAAATTTCTGAAACTTTAAACGGTTCGTAGTTCCAAATTCGGGATCTCCCAAAATCTTAAAAATACGGAAACGGGTCTGATTTCGGACAACTGGCACTTTTAGAATTTTTTGGAAAAATAGGTTCATAAATTATTAAAATAATTTATATATTCAAAAAACTAACCTTGATATGGTTCTAACAAAAAAACTGGTGCGCGTTTGGAGTCCAGAGATAGGAGATATCGTCTTTTTAAGTCGTTATAACTACAAAAAAATGAGGCTGAAATTATGACGAATTTTAACTGTTTTTGGACGAAAACGAGAGGAGTTTGGGGAAGAAAAATATGAAAGAAGAGTTTATTCCATAAGTTTAATAGATATTTATAATGGTGGAGACTACTTAATTGAATACGACTAGGATTGGTAAATTTGGATATGATTAGGATCAGTTTAAATAAGGATATGATATGCATGAAGTTGCTTTCCTAGTAGGCTCAGGATTTGAATTAATTTAAAATAGAGTTTGAGTTTATCTCAATAATTTATAATCTTAAATATAATTAAATATAATACAAATAATTTATATATAATCTTATTAATATCTATTAACACTAAATTAGTATATATCTAATATTAAGACTATATATATCCAAATAAATCCTAAATAATTTCAAAAATATAAATAAATTTCTTAAAATTCTAAATAAATTACAGAAAAATATAATTAAATATTTTAACCTAAAATAAATATTTGGTAGGAACAATATGCAAGTATGGTCTCATAGTAAACCATGAAAGTCCTAAAAATTTACGTTTCCTATGTTTTAATTACCCAAAAATTCTAGAAAAATCTCAAAAAATCTAAAATAGCCTAAAAATGATTCTAAATAAATATTTATATAAGTAAATATATCAAAAAAAATTATTTTCTAATTAACTAAGAGAATACTCTAAAAATTTTAATATTTAAAATAATCTATAATAAATATAATAATATAAAATACACACAAAATACCTATTTTGGGTGAGGGGGTTTACATTTAAGCCAAATGGGTTATCTTGCATACTCATCATAGAGCACTGTTCTTCTTCTCCAGTCAACCATTTTGGTATACGTATGGTATCAAGTTTCAGCACTGAACTTGGTTGGACTCAAAATCAAGCACGGGCAAAAACAAAGTTACATAAAATATGGTGCTCTACACTATGAGCTAATTAGTTTTGTAAAACATAAAGTTTTGGTAGATCAAACCCCAAGAAAATAAAAGTGAACCCATAGACCCAAACTCAGGTCCATGCAATTCCAACCAAAAAAATCAAGAACAACAAGTATTAAAGATGAAGGGGTGCTCGGTCTCAACAATATAAGATAGAAATAAACAAGAAATATTAAGAACTAAAAGCATGCATAAGTCCATGGTTCTTCTCTTGTGCTAGATGCACTTGTCTACGGAGGGAGAAAGAAAAGCTAAGAGAGAAAAATAGAAAGAAAATAATGAGCAAAGAGAGAAATGAGAATATATAGGTTAATGCTTGAGATGTGGACCATTGGATCACTCAAACCCATCCAAGCAACACGTCACCAACTCAACCAAACCCACTCTCTCCACAACTCTCGGGTCCGGTCTAAACAATGGCCGGGCTAGCAAACAATATGTGCCAAAGTGTACTAAGGATAATATGCACCTGTCATGCCCCAGAACCAGAATACTGGAGAGTGAAGGCGGACAAAGCCAGCTACGTATACCAGAGTACTCAATATCCCGAGATACAGTCACGTCTATCTAGACATGTGAGGGTTTTACTCTACAATCCAACAATCATTCCTGGGTCAAGAGTCCTAGGTGTCTCAATCTCAAGCAAACAACAAGTTATAAGATGTATGATCACCTGACATATAATAGTAAGGCGTTCCAAACTATACATAAACAGATGATCATGAAACTAGTTACAAAATGAAGAACTAGCAAGAGTACAATATTATATGATCAGCTCTAGTTATAGTCTAGAATATGCTTTACATGTAGGCCCGTATGCTAGAATGTCAATTTCAAAAATATGAGCTAAACACGTGCTCGGTGGCTAAACGCCTCAAAAGTATAAGTACAAAATCAAGTGGGTGATGAAGAAGAAACCCACTCATGTCCCCGGGTGCTCCTGGTGTTCACCATCTTGAGGCATAAATTATGATAGATCCTGCGATCATGCTCCAAAATCAGGCCATACAAAATCAGTGGGGTCACACCTCAATACAGCAAGTACCACAAGGGATCCAACTTAGGAACTAAAACCAGCATGCAGACAAATCAGTAAGGAATAGCACAAGGAACAATTAAATAAGTGCATCAGGTAAAATAACAGTTAAACAGTTCTGGAGCATTTAAACAAGGATATCTTGAATCAGTACTCAGGTTACAGTCTCAGGATCAGTTGTAAACATATCAAGACTAGACTAGACTAGACTAGACTAAAAATCAAGCAATCATGGCAAATTATGCCCTACGGCTTGATATCATTAGCTAACTAGGGTTATCACAGTCCTAGTTACTAACACATGCAGTTTGAGATTACATACAGCCATATGCCATACAGATTATTCGGGTTATCCAGGCGTAAGGATACATATAATAGATTATATCAAGTATAGTAATTTACATGAATATGCAATACTCGACGGCGTGCTGAAGTGAGCCCCTCACGACGGAGAGCTCCAAATCCATCAGATGTCGCTGGAATACCGAAATTATATGTAGCCAAAAAATCTCTCTATATGCTTATAATATATTTTCTAGTTATTATCCTGGGCAAGTTATTAAGAATTCCTGACCATGGTGCTTATGAATTTGCCTTAGACATGATGCATGACAGGACATGAGAGTAGATTGACAAGTATATTCAGGACCAGAGCAAGCAAATCAACAACAGAAATTTATCTTATCAATTCGAGCATTTCCGTTCAGAAAATTCTAGCATGTCAGGAGTGTGCTTCGTCGAGCCACTATCAGGAGTATCGGTACATGTCAGGTTAACTCGATACGATGAGCTATTATCAGGAATATCAGGGCAAGTCTGGTATTGGGAGTTCAAGTTTAACAGTGTCAATACAATCCATGTTCAGAAAATTTCAGGTTCTAACAGGTTGTCACAATCAGTTTATAAGCAGTTTAGAGAAAGATTGCATTCATAGGAATCAAGCAAAATAGACTAAACAAGAAAATAAAGTTAAACTACTATAAGTGTCATAGGCGCATGGGGTAAGTTGGTCGCATGCAAGAGCTGGTCGAATGGGAGAGCTGGCCGCATGCAAGAGCTGGCCGCATGGGAGAGTTGTTCACATAAGAGATATAAAGTCCACTCCTCGGGACAATGTGAGTGACATACAATAAATGCAAGGTCAGGGAAGTGAATAATGTTACTGGCCTTGTTAGGGAAGTGACCGATGTGACTGGTCAAGACAGGGAGTCAGAGAAAAAAGATAAAATTATGGAAAGTCGTGCCAAAGGTTGAGGCAGTCATGCGCTCAATCAAGGAAGAGGCACATGAGACTATGACACATGGAGTCGCATGCTCCTCTTGGCCGCATATACACTTGGCCACATAAAATCTTTTGAACTTAGAAAACTTGCATTCGTTCAGGTTCTACGTATTTGGTCAAGAGGCGCATGCGCAGATTCAGTCATACGACCAACAAGATGGCCACATATTGACTTGGAGAAAGAAGTCCAAGCCTCATATCAAGCGGGGCGCATGGAACTTAGTTGTCCCAAAATAGCAAGTTTCAGCCATGAAAAAGCTCAAAGTCTGAAAAATTGTATTCTCCATGAAATCTCCATTTCAAGTCCGAATCCAGCAAAGTAAAGTTCAAAATCGCATGAAATCAAGTGCTCATCAACATGGAACCACTAGTTTGGGAAAGCATCAAGTTTTAAGAGATCAAAATCAAGTAAACTCATGGAAGCTACAAACTAAAAACTTAGATCTACTCCAACCAAGACATCAAAACCGAAAATACCAAGAATTAAACATATAGAGAAACTCATAGAGAATAATATAGAGCAATAAAATGCAAGGAAGCTAAATAAGTACAATATAACAAGTTCTTCCTCATTGGCAAGCGGTACTTGTCTAAACCCACTACTAAAATACTACCACTACTACCCAAGGCAAGCTCACGACTGGGTCTAGGATTCGGCCAAGGATAGGTGAGGGAGAAGAAAATGAAGTAAGAGACGGAAATAAAGAAGAATGAGGAGGAAAGAGAAAGGGAAGGCTATATATATATATATATATATATATATATATATATATATATATATATATATATATATATATATATATATATATATATATATATATATATCAAAGGTGACTAGCACTATATACAATTCTAGAAATTACATGAAAGCAGCTAGAAAATTTTATAAATTACACGGAAAACAATATACAGCTATAACACACATATACCAGATAAAATACAATAATACTAAAATAGTGAGACGGGTCTCACAACACCAAAGTGCTCCGGGAAAGGAGGCTGACAAGATGTCATTTTGCTGGTTCAAGTAAGAAGAAGCCTTTAATAAGAGCTCTCTTATTGGGATAAAAATATGTTTCATCATGGGTGAGTGGGCAAGACTTCTCTTTCTGATTTTTTTATGAATAATAATGAATCCATAAAGAATTGATGCATGCTTGGTTGCTAATAATAGAATTCAAAATCACTAGAATGATAATGACATGGAATATGTATGCCCATAATAAGATATTGCTATTGAATAAGTTATATACTGTTTAAAAGAAATATCGTTATGATAGTAAAAGAAAAGATAGAATAATTTCTTATATTGGCATCGTATGTATGCTAAAGTTAGACTGTTATTACAATTGAAAGAATTGTTGTCATGCTTGTTAAAGAAAGAAAGAAAGAAATAAAGAGAATGATTGTATGTTCCTTTATGCTATGCTGTAAAGATATAATTGTATAGAAAGAACTTGTATTGTTTGTAAGAAGTGGTATGAAAGAAAGAACACGGTTTGACCATCAGAATAAAAGGAAGAAAGAATATAGGTACGACTATATGGTTTAAAAGAAAGATAGGAAAACATATTTACTTGGCATTTATATACTGCTTCATATTGTTTTATCTGATGGAGTTGCATTCATGCATTGTATTGGACAACTTGTGCATAAGGTATAGTCTCTCGATCGATTTTTGGGACACTGAGATCGTATCGTCTTAGGAGAGAATGGAACACCCTGAGACTTGTACGTCCTCGCGATCAGGGGGTATCATATCTATTAGAGAGATATGATTGTATGTCCCAACTTTTAATTATGGAGAGTCGCCCATGAGTCATCATGTAGTTAGGTTGCATGCTAGAGATAATATTATTGCAAGCCTAACAATTTGATACATAGGCGAACATGAAATTATATATATGCAAAATATTCTAATCATTGTTTGTTGCAGGGATGGATTGTCGGCTGTGGATAAGTCTCACTATACAATTGATGTTGCTATTGTTTTATATTTCTTATTATGAGTTGCTTCTAGGAAAGAATTGTGTTAAGTGAAATATTGACATAATGTTAGTAAGAAAAAAAATACAAGTAGATATGGTTCAAAATTAAAGGTTTTGCTATCTTTAAGTAGTATAAAATATATACAACGCACGTGCATATATACTAGTTGATAATAATTATTTACTAGTGTAAGTTTTATTTGATTTTTAATTTTGATCAGAAACCAAAATTCAAAATCAAAATTGAACTAGTTTTTTTTTCAAATTGAACCAAATTTCTTATTCAGTACAATTCAATTCAATTCTCGGTCCAAAATCAACACCTCAAACACCCTCACAACACACTTTTTACTACTTTAACATAAATAAAGATGTTGGACTCGAGTGACTCTTGTAGTTACCAGGGGGAGACATAAGACCATGACTGAGTGACGGGAGATCAGTGGATCAAACCACATGTATCACGTCCCGATTCCGCATGGGCCGATTGTCCTCTCTTAGCACCTTGTAGAACCGACCGTCCTCGTATTGGCTTAATACCGTACAAGCCTAAGTTGTGTTTGCACAAGGCCAAGGCTTGAACAAGTAAAAAATAATCTATTCAAGTAAGAAACAACGGCACAACATAACAGAAAGGTAAGGAACACAATGACATAAGAAAATAAGCTCTTTATTGATATTCAATAAGTGTTACAAGCGGCACTTGACCGAGATTATAATTCGATCAAGCTTTCTCTCTCGATTATAATGGTATCGTTCCATACATTATATTCCTTTATACAAAAGCATCTCAAAACATCTCGATACACGTCTCAAGACATCGACTCCATATTTTGGGCTCCTGAGGATGAGGATATGCTATCGCTTCTTTGGACGATCCAGTACTTGCAAATAAGAAAACTTGTGGGGGGTCAGCACTTTAGGAAAAGTACTGCTGAGTATAAAAGCAACGAACAAAAGCAACACTCTCTAAAATCAACACTAAGAAGCATGTGATAAAATATTACATTACTAGTGATCTTGCTACTTTTACCTAGATTCATTTCTCGCAGCTCAGAATTAGAGTCAGATTATTTCTTTCGAAAACATATCTTTGAAAACAATTTTCACATTCAATACATTCAAGCACGCTATATGGACAGTGTTCTATCGTGTAGTGCACAACATGTATCGTGAGCTATATTCATTAACTGAACACAAGCTATCTCTAGTGGACTATTCATCCCAGTTCAAGACAAAGTGCATCTAGTGGACTTATTTAATTCAGAACAATGTACAACAACATATTCAAGTAAAATATGCAAGTCTAGGGGCAGTATACAATTCAAGCATTATCATAAATTAATACATCACTTATTCAATGATTCTTACCCTTCGCCGAATGGTTATCCCTGCAACAGACATACAAGTTAGCAACAATTTGCATATATCAATAAGGTTCTATTTTCTGTTCGTCCCTGCATCAAACAGTTAGGTATGCAAGAAGGCTAACCTAACATGCGCCCTAACTATATGATGGCCCCAGAGTGTTGGATCCCCGGGATTAGCAGTTGAAATGTACAAACCCATCTCACTAATGACATATTTGGTTAATAGCTGCCGAGACACATGGTTGCTCTACAAAAAAAATACGCTCAAAATAGCAGCCATGACTCATGGTTCAACACTACACTAAAAGCCACACCCTCCCGTAAAATAAGGACATCATGCCTCAGGGTATTCAAGATCTCTCCCAGGCCGAACGACCCCTAGTGTCCCAGGAACCGCTTTAGAGATAAACCTTGTGCACAAGTTGTCAGAACAATGCATGAATACACTTATATCAGATTAAAAATACATGATGCAAGCAGACAATGAACAAGCAATTCTTCTATACTATCTCTTCTATCGATCAGATCGTATTAATGTACGGCATTCATAACCATCGATATACGAGACACGTAACCATTGATGTACGGGGCACGTAACCATCGATGTACGGGATTCGTAGCCATAAATACTCTAGACGAGATCAATTACAATTCTATGTTTTAAGTAATCTAGTTCTTTTAACACAAAACAAGTAAGAATAGTTCTATAAATCTAGCATACAGATTTCTATCTCTTTCAGTACGATAGGGAACATGCAAGAAATCTCTATTTAAGCAAGCATGGTAGTAGTTCTATATCTCTCTTCTAGCTAAGCATGTAGTTATACTCTTGTTTATCATATGACATAGAGACTTGTTCAAGAAATTCCTTTACTCTTCTTACTAGCTTGGCAAATGTTCGTTCGATAACCGTATCAATGTAACCTAGCATGCAATATTCTATTCTTTTACTTAGCATGATAATATTTTTTTCAATGACAAGCATTACAAGTTCTTTAGTTAAGCATACATGTTCTCGTTCTATCATTCTCATGCGAACATTCTCTACTTAGCAAACAAGCATTACAAAAACTCATATTCATTATTAAGATATACAATAATCAGAGAATGAAGTTCTGTCAACACACCTAGATCAATCGTCTTATATTTCGATCGAAGAACTCTTCGAGAAGGCTTCCGCTTGAGCCAACAAAGCGATATCACTTGTACATAGTGCCAACGCGGAGCGGGACACTACATACTTATCCACCAAGAAAAAGTTTCGTCCTCGAAACTCAAAGAGAAACTTACGATATCTAGAGCAGCGATAGTCCTCAATCGAAAATACTAGAAATCAGAACTCAATAAAACTCTAGCAATCTGAAATCATAAATCACATCTCAAGAAATAAAATAATCCAAAAAACTTTTACACGCATCTTTGAGAATATCTATGGACTTATTGTATGGAACGCATATTGTAGCAACAATATTTGGGATATCTCCGAGTCAAAGTGAAACAACGGAATGACCAAAGGATCGAGTTGCTCTGATACCACTATGTCACGCCTCGATTCTGCAGGGGCCGATCGTCCTTGCATGGGTGTGATACTGTACAAGCCTAAGTTATGCTTGCACAAGGCCAAGGCTTGAACATGGACAAAATAAGCTATTTAAGTAAGAAACAGCGGCACAACATAGCAGAAAAGTAAAGAACACAATATCATAAGAAAATAAGCTCTTTATTGATATTCAAGAAGTGTTACAAGCGGAGCTTGGCCGAGATTACAATTCGCTCAAGATTTCTCTCTCGATTACAATGACATCGTTCCATACATTACATCCCTTTATACAAAAGTAGCTCAAAATATCTTGATACGTCCCAAGGCATCGACTTTATATTCTGGCTCATGAGGATGAGGATATGCTATAGCTTCTTCTGACGATCCAGTACCTGCGAACAAGCAAACTTGTAGGGGGTCAGCACTTTGGAGAAAGTACTGGTGAGTATGAAAGCAACGAACAGAAGCAACACTCTCTAAAACCAATACTAAGAAGCAAGTAATAAAATATTACATTACTAGTGATCTTGCTACTTTTACCTAGGTTTATTTCATACAGCTCAGAATTAGAATCATATTACTTCTTTTAAAAATATCTTTAAAAACAGTTTTCACATTCAATACATTCAAGCATGCTATAGGGACAGTATTCTATCATACAGTACGCAACATGTATCGTGAGCTATATTCATTAACTCTTTTTAGGAGCTCAAGCTATCTCTAGTGGACTATTCATCTCAGTTCAAGACAAAGTGCATCTAGTGGACTTATTCAATTCAGAGCAATGGACAATAGCATATTCAAGTAAAACATGCAAGTCTAGGGGCAATACACAATTCAAGCATTATCATAAATTAATACATCACTTATTCAATAATTCTTACCTTTCGCCGAAAGGTTATCCCTGTAACAAACATACAAGTTAGCAACAATTTGCATATATCAATAATATTCTATTTTCTATTCGTCCCTGCATCAAACAATTAGGTATGCAAGAAGTCTAACCTACCATGCGCGCTAACTATATGATGGCCTCCGAGTGTTGGATCTCCGGGATTAGCAGTTAGGACGTACAAGCCCATCTCACTAATGACATATTTGGCTAATAGCTGCTGAGACACATGGTTGCTCTACAATAAAATATGCTCAAAATAGCAGTCGTGACTCATGGTTCAGTACTACACTAAAAGCCACACCCTCCCGTAAAATAAGGATGTCATGTCTCAAGGTGTTCCAGATCTCTCCCAGGTCGAACGATCCCAGTATCCCAGGAACCGCTCGAGAGTTAAACCTTGTGCACAAGTTGTCAGACCGATGCATGAATGCACTTCTATCCGATAAAAACTACATGATAAAAGCAGACAATGAACAAGAAATTCTTTTATACTATCTCTTCTATCGATCAGATCATATTGATGTACGACGTTCGTAAATATCGATGTACCGGATACGTAACCATCGATGTACGGGGTTTGTAGCCATCAATACTCTAGACGAGTTCAATTACAATTCTATGTTTCAAGTAATCTAGTTCATTTAACACGAAACAAGTAAGAACAATTCTATAAATCTAGCATGGAAATTTCTATCTCTTTCAGTACGATAGGGAACATGCAAGAAATCTCTATTTAAGCAAGTATGGTAGTAGTTCTACTATCTCTCTTCTAGCTAAGCATGTAGTTCTACTCTTATTTAGCATATGACATAGAGACTTGTTCAAGCAATTTCTTTCCTCTTTGTCATGCCCCAGTCCCAAAATATCGAGGGACTAGCCACGTGGCAATGGCCAGCATCACAACTCCAATGGGCAAATCTAATTTAATGGACTCGTTAGAGTGCACTTAAGCTGTAATATAGATGAATAAAGTCTACTACTCCTGTCACAGTATATAATCTAAATTAATCTCATCCACAGACAGTAATCACAATACAAGAAGATAGAATAGTCAAGAAAATAAATAAAGAAAACTGTCCATCAAAAGTCCAAAACTATATATGTCACGGGGAACAACCCGTCATCAAAACTAAAGAAAAGAAATAAAACTGAGTACATCTATCCAGTGGTCACAGAAACAAGTCTCAATATCTAAAGAAACATAAAAAGTAAATAAAATAGTAATGGTGCTCAAGAAAAGTCATCGAGCACAACCTCGTCCTCTGATGCAAGTACTGCTCCAACGTCAGCTTCTGTCCCGTAAACCTCGGGGTAACTCTCCTCAACTATACTTGGGGACATAATCTGGATCCAGGTCCTCAGGAGACATAGCAAGGTACAAGAATAACTCAAGCCAAGTACAGTAAATGATAAGAAATAATGAAAAGAGGTGTGCTCAGGGTATCTAACATAATCCATCTATGTGTATGCAAGTAAAAACGTACTCGTCCGCTAAACCATCGGGTTTTATACATATACTAGGGGTACTAGTGATAGTAGTAATAATAGTAGTAGGTACGTACAAGCCCCGCCAAGGTACATGTAGTACTATAATACTAGTAGAGTTTGGTAGCCCAACGGTAATTTTTTCCCAACCCTATGTATCTCATGTCTCATGTCACAAAATACAAGACAATCTCTATCTATCAAGTCAAGGTATAAATAATAGTACTAGTACAAGTCTCCAGCCCTGTCCTAAAATAGAAGCCGGGATCCTCGAATATCTTAAGAGTGGCTCATGTGCATAAAAGTCGAGTACAATGTCCTATGGTAGATCATGCAAGAGTAGCACGAGTAGGTAAGCACTGACAATACAACCAACGATACCCAAACTCCACGTACGAAAGTCGGCACCCGAATGTAATCCGGAAGCTAAGTATCATGGCGGTCCTAGGGCATAACAATTACAAGCAATAAAAGAAACAACAAAATAAAATACTAGAGCACAATCTACTATGAATAAGGCAAGGTACACTTGCCTTCTGTCTGCTGCTACGATGTAGCGAGTCCCAAGTCCACATCTGATGGTATTGCATCTCGGACGTGCCCTGCCAGTAATATATAAATAAATACTTAATTCTAATACTTACTACTTTTACATAAATTATATAGTCGTCACGCACTCGTCAACCATGTTGCATTGTTTGTGCCAATGACACTACGCATGACTAGTGCGGTACGTCGTACGCTGTCGTACACCCTATGTTACGTTCAACCATAACATGGAGAACACGCATACACGTATATAATATATATAATTTAACATTATAATTGCATGCAAATTTTTATATATACATATTCGTTATTTTACGCATGCAGTACACACGTACAAGTTCCTTACAACTTAGTGATCAATTGTCCATAGTCTAAGACCCTAATATACATGCTTTAATATATATATATATATATATATATATATATAATCTGAAATAACACCCAATAATTTCTAAAATTAATATTAAAATCTGAATTTAAATTCTTTAAAATTTAACAACTCATATTGCATGCTACAACTTAGCAAAACCTATGAATGTGCTTGCATGATCAACTAGTAGGTTGCATGGGTTATATACAAGAAGGGAGGGGGTTCTTGATCATGCATGGATGGGTTCTTAGTTCTCTAACATATATATACATACATGAAGGAATGAGGGTTTGATCAACTTACCAAGTCTTGATGCCTACGGGGTTCGGTTCAAGTCCGACTGCTTTTCAATTTCACAAAGGAGTTACTCCGCCTTTAGGTCGATCCGTAGTCGACGGAGAGTGACCGTGGGGTGGTGGAGAGGGGCGCACGGCTGCTAGGGGCGGCTGTCGCTGCTGTGGGCCGCGGGCTAGGGGAGGGGGTCGGTGGTAGTGGTGTAGTCGGCGGTGGGGTTGCTGTAGTCGGCGAGGTTGTTGTAGGCAGTGGGATTGCTGTCGTCGACGGTGGGGTTGAAGATGGGAAGAAAACGAAGAAGAACACGGAAGAGGAGGGAGGAGTTTGGCTGCTAATTGCATGGGTAGGATTTCCTAGGTTAGTAAATGGGTATATATATGTGTTGATGTTATATGAATGAATAGATGGATGGATATAGGCTAAAATCTAATGATTAAAAGGAGGTGAGGGTGTATAACTTGTTTAACCGATGGGAAAGTCTCCTTGGGCTGCGGGTTGGTCCCCCCCCCCCCCTCTCTCCCATGTGATGTACATGAGATGCGATATAAGTAAAATGGTCCATTGGAACATGCCAAAAATAGATAAATGCTGAATTTAAACTAAAGGAGAGTAAAATATAGGATTTGGTGTGGGAAAATAGTGTTTGATGTGTAAAAATATGGGAGGATGGGTGTGTGGTGTTGTGCATGGGCTAGACCAATTAGTTTGCGGATTCAAGTTGGGGTTCAGTCTCGGTTTGGTTTAATTATTCAAGCAATATCTGCTTTTAACTAAATAATTGCGTGCGGTGTTTAATATTATTTTGGAGCCTGTAGGGACTCGAATAAATGTAACACCGAAGTCATACGCTTAGTAGGTCGTGTTTGGCTTGAGGTCACGTTGCCCATCTAAATTGATTGCAATAGAGAACGGATTTCTAAAAAATCAATTAACTGTGCACTAATAAAATACTAATACTTTTAAATAAAAAAAAATATACCAATTTTTCTGTAATAAACTTAGCTGAAATTTAGGGGGATTGCACTCTTCTTATTAGCATGGCAATGGTTCGTTCGATAACCGTGTCAATGTAACTTATCATGCAATATTCTATTATTTTATTTATCATGACAATGTTCTTTTCAAAGACAAGCATTACAAGTTCTTTAGTAAACATACATGTTCTCGTTCTATCATTCTTATGCGACTATTCTCTACTTGGCAAACAAGCATTAAAAAAACTCATATTCATTATTAAGGTGTGCAAGAATCAGAGAATGCAGTTTTGCCCAATCACCCAAATCTATCGTCTTGTGTTTCGATCAGGGAACTCTTCGAGGAGGCTTTCGCTCGAGCCAACAAAGCGATATCACTTGTACATAGTGCCAAGCGGAGCGGGGCACTACACCACAGGGGCGTATTATTTCTTCTATTTATAAATAGCAGAAGTTGGAGACAGTGGGTCCAAAAGACATCCAATGCAGCGTGCATAAAGTACCGGACATCAAAGGGCCTGCTTGGCAATTTTGGAAGTATCGGTTATGGGGTGTTTTTAGAGTACCGATTATGAACGGTTATGAGAGGCCTGATTTTGAGTGGTTTTAAGTAGCGATTTTTAAACCAATCCAATTAATGCTTGGTAACGAAAGATTATGAAAGATTTTTTACAAAAATAAATAAAATAAAATAATAAAACCGTTCAAAATCTACCGATTTGGAGTGCTTATAAAGCCACACAAAATTATATTATATTGATTTTGGAGAGTTTTTGAGCCGACAAAAATCAGTGTCTCATAAAAATTATCAAGTATGAATTTTCATAAACAGTTACCAAGCATACCCTAAAAAAAAAAGCATAAATAAAGACCTCGTCATCATCCATCCATCCATCCATGGATGGTTTTGGATGTATGATGCTCCAGTGACTCTCTCACAAAACACCCCACCCTTCCCCGTGTGTTTCAAAACACCCCCCTCCCTTCTTCTTCTTCTTCTCTCTCTCTCTCTCTCTCGCTCGGGTTCTTCAAACCCAAATTAGCAACCCCCAAAAAATCAAACTCCAAAAAAATCACCAAGAAATCATCGAGCGACCATCCATCCATGGCGAAGACCAAGCAAGGAGGAGGAGGGAAGAAGGAAGTCGACTCCTACACCATCAAAGGCACCAACAAGATCGTCAGAGGTGAGCAAGCGACCGATCCTTCTCATCAACAGTCGCTCCCGATTATTATTTTCTCCGTCGCATCTGTATTTTTTTTTTTATATATATATAGCTGGTGACTGCGTGCTGATGCGTCCCTCCGACTCCAACAACCCCCCCTACGTGGCCCGCGTCGAGAGGATCGAGTCGGACCACCGGAACAGCGTGAAGGTGCGCGTGCGGTGGTACTACCGCCCCGAGGAGTCGATGGGAGGGAGGAGGCAGTTCCACGGAGCGAAGGAGCTGTTCCTGTCCGACCACTACGACGTGCAGAGCGCGCACACCATCGAGGGGAAGTGTGTCGTCCACTCCTTCAAGAGTTACACCAGGCTGGGGAACGTCGCTGCGGAGGACTACTTCTGCCGCTTCGACTACAAGGCCGCCACCGGCGGCTTCACCCCCGACCGCGTCGCCGTGTGAGAAGAGAAATTCTCGTCCCCTTGTCGGGATCTTTTTATGTGTCTCGGTTATTATCGTGTTTGCTAAAGATGGGGTCTTTTTTGTTGTTCGTTTGTTTTGGTGAAGGTACTGCAAGTGCGAGATGCCGTACAACCCGGACAACCTCATGGTGCAGTGCGAGGAATGCAAGGATTGGTGAGTATGATGGAACTTTCTGTATGTGTCGCATCTGTGTGTTGGGTTTGTTGTACATTGTCGGGGGATTGGTAGGTGTTCAAAGGTTGGGGTGGAGGAAAGGAACTAATTTGGTAGTTCACGGAAGGCCTTGGTTCATCTTCTTATGTGTTCTTTTGTTTTGGACGATTAGGGTTTGTTGTTTGTGTTTCCTTCATTTTTTTAGGTGTCGAGTTAGAAGTAAAACGAGAAAAAGAAACGACTTCAAGGGGGAGTTTGGTTCAAGTTTTGGAGGTTGGGAATAGGTTTTGGATTCTTTATCCATGTTTGGTATGTCTATGATTAGGAATTAGGAGGAAATAAGAGGGGTTTCATTTTTCCATTGATGTGGGAAAGTAAAACCCTATGTCCCCTTGGGAATAATTTTGCTTTCCTGGGAATGTTGATTGGGTGTTTTGTTTGGACGGTAATACCCTTCCTTTACTTTCAAAAGGCATTATGAAATTAAGGAAAGAGTATTTATGGAAAACTAAACAAATTAGATTTCTATTCATGTCTGAACCAAACATGTGAATGAAAAAATTAAATTTTTCGGGCTACATATTCTCAACCTAACAAAACATGGATATGGAAATGTTGAATTTCTTTCCCATGGAAAATGAATGGAAAGTGGATTCCTAGGAATACAAAACCTTCATCCAAACGCACCCTAATGTCATCTCTATATTTAGACTTCCTTTCGCGAGAATGGTCTTTACTCTTGTCCCAGTTTGCTAGGGGTTTCAGTTTGCTAGGGGTTTCGATTGATAGTTTTTCCCATTTTGTTCGAGGCTACCTAGATTTTTGGAACACAATCTAGCACACAATTCTTTGCAGCGGATTGCTAGATTTGATGAATCATTTGGTAATGCGTTTACATGTTGGATATTTGTTGTACATTGTCGGGGAATTGGTAGGTGTTTGAAGGTTGGAATATGGGAAAAGAGCTAATTTGGTACTATATGATGAGCCTAGTTTGTCTTCTTATTTGTTCTTTTGTTTTGAGCGATCACGATTTGTTCCATGTGTTTCCCTCACTTGTTTTAGTGTCGAAGTAGACTTCATTTCATGGTCACCTCGATGTTTAGGAGTTAAAAGGAAGCATCTTTGATGGTCAATCTCAATACATAACATTCTATTCTACTACCTACATCAATGATGAACGTACAAAGATATTCAGAGGTCGCTAATCTTCTAATGATTCTAGACCTCTTCCAATATGTTCTCAAGGATTTATGCTGTTGAACGTTTAGAAACTGCTGCACATGCAACAAGTCATGACCCATATTTTCATCTACCTTAACAGTAATAATCTTCTCCTATGTTTCAGGCTCTCTGCAGATCAACCTTCTTTTCACTCTTCTCATAAATGAAGTATAGTATTATCATCTGACAATCACCATCAAGACAGTCTCCTCCTTCCTACTGTTAACCCATGTGTCTTGGATAACCCTACTGTTAACCCATGTATCTTGGTTGAAAGAATCAAAGTGAACTGAAGTAGATATTGATTTAGAAGCAGGTGCCTCTCTGGTAGCCTTGTTATCGGGATCACCTTACGTATGTAGTTTGGCCCTGCTCTATAGACTAAAAAAGTAGACATATGACCATAATTGTACTGTGGAAGTCCAGTAATGTAACGGGCAGCTAAATCTGCTTTTTGTTCATTGGTGGTCGAGTGAGAAACCAAGTAGTGGAACATGTCAGTTTTTGCATTTATTGTGTGGTGATAACCCCTCTCCACTTCCCAACACCGCTGCTACTACCCCCATATGCAGGCAGAACCATAAAAGAAGAGGAAAGTAAAGAACCACATACAGACAATTTAGTTCCTCATGCAGACTCAGTAAGCATTGCTGGGCAGGTGGATTGGGCATTTTGATCCATAATGCACCACAAGCTCTTAAAGAATTTAGCTCATATTGGACATAAGATCTCTGCCCCCTTTTGAATTCTGAAAACCATGTTTGATATATACGCCTTATCTTGGGTCTTCATTGAAACATAAAAAAAACACAAATGCCTACTTAGGCTTATACATGATGCTTTGTGCGGAAATAGCAAAAACATCTCTGCTGTTATGGCAGGCTGCATGCAGATACTTTTTAATTGAGGCGTTCTCACCTTTAACACTCCAAGAGATTTTAGCGTATACACAGCATTTTAGCAGTCCAGTATAGGTGTGAGCATTTGGTCGGTTCGGTCCAAAGACTCCAAACCGAATCGATAATTTCAAAAACCGAAAATGAACTGAACCGTTATATTTATAAACCGAGCCAAATCTAATTCCTTCAAAATCAAGTCATACGGAACCTAACCAACTCGGTTTGGTTTATTCGGTTGTTGGCCCTTTTTTTGCATAATGGGCAGGGCTTTATTTTGAAAAAAAAATGTTATATCAGAAACACAATTAGATCGGTATCGGAAAATGCAAATGTATCTAGTGATGTAACATTCTTTTGCTGCACTTAGTTTTACAACATATCAATTCTAAAAAACAATAATTACAGAAAACGTCTTAAATATCATAACATAATATATCCATCAGTGAAAATTAAAACAATTATATAATAATAACTACTATATCTTTATGCATAAAATTTCAATAATTAGATCTAATCATATACAACAACATTAAAATAATTCTTATGTGAAATTATGCCTCAATAGTAGGTCCATTAATATCATCTATTGTAGGAGATTCAAGTAGGTTCTCCCTGATAAGGGTCTTGAACGAAACTACATCTCAACAATTTGGAGATTTCATCATTGGCAAATTAATTTGGTAGAAAAAAAATCAACTTTGAATCAAGAATTCAGGTGATTTTAATTGCGGAACTGGCATATAAAGCTGAAGGTTCAGATGATTTTAAATCAAGAATTCAGATGATTTTAAATCAAGAATTCAAATTTAAATTCAACTTTAAACTGAAGGCTCAATATTTTTATCGGCTTTCTAAATCAAAAATTCTCTGAAGCAGAACTGGGATATAAAGATGTTTACAAAAATCATCAAAACTCACCAATACAGATATAAAAATCTGTCTAATTCAACAATAAAATAAATTTTTTTTTTTTCACAAAAATACCATATTTCATATTTTGATAAACTTTGTAAAAAAATAATACAAAAAATTCAACTTCGAGACCTCACCGTCTGTGACGATCGAGAAAGAGAGCCGAGCAACCGAACGATGGAGAGATTTGTGAGATTTAGGTTTTATATAATCTATTTCATATTCCTTTGCTTCTTTTGATCAATCATTGTGCAAAAATAACCTCTTCCCTACTGTTTATTTTATTAGGCAATTTGGTGTGTGTGTTTTGGGGTGGAGAGGGGGGGGGGGGGGGTTGTAAATTCTTCATTGTTGTACTGTACAAATTTTAGTGACGAAGCAACAAGAACTCTTCTTCTCGTTTCACTGTTTTATTTTCCCCTACGTGCACTTTATGCAAGCTTCTGATTTGTCTTTTAAGTCTCAAAAGTCCAACTATTAATAAATTTTTAGATATTTCTGGCACATGTACATTTCTTATGGAACAAGGTGGATTTTTATTTTTGTACTAGCTTCTTCTTTCAACCGAGGGCATCACTTGGTGCGATGTTAAGGCTTGTTGCATGCATTCAGGAGGATGCACATTCGAGTCATGAAAACATCCTCTCCATATATGGGGGTAAGGATGCGTACATCTTGAACCTCCCCATGCCCTGGATAGGTGGGAGCCTCGTGGCAGTTGGACGCCATTTTTTTCTTCTTCCAACAATAAGCGGTCAATATTTCTCTTAGATACTTATCTGCAGTTTGAAGTTGTACATCTACGTTACCTTATATGTTACCTTTTTTCAAACATTTTATTTTCCCTATGGTAAAATTTGTCATTTTGTTTGTTCATTATGTTGTGAATGTTATAATCATCGGAGCAGGTTTCATCCAACTTGCATGGGTATGACTATTCAACAAGCAAAAAAGTTAGATCAGTTCCTCTGTGCAGACTGTTCCTCAGAAGATGATGACAAACGATCAGTGAATGGTTTTCCTGTTTCACCGCTCTCTGAGCCAAAGGTGAGAATAATATTATTTATCTGTCATAAATCTTTCTTTATTATCAATTGTTTTACTGTTCATCTCAAGATAAGTAGGAATAAATTTATTCAGTGTGGACTACATGTACTATAAATCCTCTCAGTATCTCTTACCTAGAATGAGACTCGAGATCCCTACCTTACAATTATATGACTTGAACTTTCCATGGTATGCATTCATGGTTCTGAGTATCAAGCTCGCATGGACAAAATTTTCCATCAGCTTTTTACTTTTAAGAAGCATCTTATTTTATCCCTTAACTAAGGGTGTGTTTGGTTTGGAGGAAAGTGAGGGAAAGGAAAATGAAAGTGACTTACAGAGAAACATGATCTCATTTACATAGGATCAAAGCAACCAAACAGAGCCTTAATGTTTCTTAAAATCGTGAAACTATCA
The DNA here is from genome assembly GCA_036927795.1 of Iris macrosiphon. Lineage (NCBI taxonomy): Eukaryota > Viridiplantae > Streptophyta > Magnoliopsida > Asparagales > Iridaceae > Iris > Iris macrosiphon. The sequence continues at coordinate 186,354,070 of JAYESA010000004.1, forward strand.
CCGCCATTATTTACTGTTTGACTCATTGCTCTAAGGAAGGGTTGACTTTGCTTGGACAAAAATTGTTCAATTGTCATGTAAAACTATACGTCTTTAAGAAGCTCGTTAAAGCAAAGTAGAGAGCTTCATCCCAATCTTGTTCCTTCTAGCATATTACACTTTCTATGGTAGTGATGGTAAATAGTGTTATATCTACTGACTAGTTAACCTTTTAGTAGCCTGAAATTTCAGTCCTGCTGCTGAAAATGTCTCCTCCTTTCACTTCCTAAAACTTTGTTATACTTGAGTAACAATTTTTCGCAAAGTAGGTATTCTTCTTCCCTTCCCACTCGTAGCATATCATTGTTTATCAAGTTACATTTGTGTAGCATTGAAGTGACTTGTTATAGATGATCCTATTTGGTGGGCAAATGTATACCATTTTCTGTCTATAGGCTTCTTAGGCTGCTTGACATCTCAACTAAGGTTAAAAATATCTGTAATCGTATTCTAATAGTATTGGCAGATTTGATGTTTGGATTAGAGTGTTGTAGCTGCAAATATTTCATTATTAGAACATAAGAAATGAGGATGCATGTTTGATTCACGGAAACAACATCTCCATATATGTGGGGAAGGCTGCATACATGTTGATCCAACCCAGACCCTTCGTAAGCGGGAGCGCTTTGTAGAACGAAATGAAAGCCAAAAATTTAACTACAGTTTGATACTTTATGCATGTTTTTTGTTGGTTTCGGTTAATAATTGCATTTTGCACGAGTTCTATGAGATCATAACACGATAGTTGCATGCTTCATAGACATTTTATTATATATATTCTTACAAATGGAATAAAAGTAAATCCAAGTTTTGGTCACTTGTAGTAAATTTTTAGAAAGTTTAAGCTTTGACCAATTGTAGCTAGTCTTTGACCAGTTATGTTCAGTGTGGAACCTGTTGTTTCCAATATTAATTTATCCTACATTTTTTGGAGCGGTGCAGCTCAAATCTGATACAATATACAACTGATGCATTTCAATTGTGGTTGATTTTTCAACTTTTGGTTCCAAATTCATGAATTTTAAAACTTCTGCTTCTACTCTTGCACTAACATCCTTTGAGGTGAACTAAGCTGCATTTATTACATTTAACAATGATCTATTTTCTCGAGTAGGCTTGAGTTGTGTTTTATAGCTAAAAGAATTTAGACCAATCTGGTATATATATATATATATATATATATATATATATATATGAAAAAAAATTTAGAAGTTTTTTTTTCATTATGCACTAATGCTTAATAGTCCCTTTCACTAACTGGCAGGATTGTAAGGATTCCAAGAAGAACTTCTGAGCAAGGCATTACATGGCTTGTGCTTGTTCTTCTCGTAGCTTTTGCCTTGGGTTTTCATGTTATGAGTTTGGGGTAGATAACATTTCGTGCAATAAAAGTAAAGGAAACTTGTGAGTTGATGGTGCATAGTATAGAAAAGCTAAATATCTGTAGAGTAACTAGAACCCAACAATTCAGTTTTCAATAAAAGTAAAGGAAACTTATGAGTTGATGGTGCATAGTATAGAAAAGCTAAATGTATGTAGAGTAACTAGAACCCAACAATTCAGTTTTCCTGAGGAAGATACCTAAATCACCAAATATTTTTCATGAAGAGAAACTATAGAAAGAAAAGGCAAATGTAAAAGTCATCTTACAGATTCATATGTTGAAATATTTTTTATTTTTCTTGTGGATAACTTGTCCAAAACATAGTGTTTTGTTAGGAAAGGAACATAAATCCATGGTGCATCATTTGGAGTTTTTCTTTTATGAGTTAGGTTTGTGGTTTGTCTGTTCTAATTTCATGTGATCACATGTTGTACTGCTCCACCAATTTCATGTGATCACATGTTATACTATTCCCACTTGTGAATTCATTTTGTGGTTCTGTTCTAAATATTTTCATTGCTGAGAATCTAGTGAGTGAAATGAGGGTAAAAGAGCATAAGAGACTAAAAATAAGGAGAAGAGAGGCTAACTTGGGTTATGAATTTTTTATTCCATATGGAGGGATCTGTGCCTCCTTATTCCACGAAACTTGCCAGGAAATGAAGGGCCAAGAGTTTCCTGGTAGACCTTGGAGTAGCCATACAAGATGATGCTAATGCAAAATTCTTTAGTCTCAAAATAGAGATGGGGTAAAGGTTTTCTTCGTAATGTTGACTATAGTTTGAGAACTAGTAAAAAAGCTTAAAGAGCTTGGAGCACCTTTATTGTCAACATTAGTGATGGGTACCCACAGTTTTAAATGATTTGAGTGACTTCAAACATAGCATATGGGGAAACCAAAAATTTAAGATCCCGGGGTTCCAATTTTAGAAGTATCAAGGAGAATCAAGAGATGAAATGGTACGAACACTGTATGGAGAGAAACGGATGAAGATAACAAATTGAAAAATTGGATACAAGTATCATCACCACCTTAGAATGAACGACAGATAAGTAAGGTTAGCCGAACACTCTAGAGATACAAATATCACCACTCCAGAGAAGGACGAAGATTCACCACTCTAAGGACCTCACCTTAGAGATGATAAAGCACTCGTACAATGGAATCCACCAAAGAAATGTATGGCATAAGGAAGCAAAATACTTTTTTTAACTCGAATCAAATTCTTGTCCTTTCATTAGGATCACACGGGTATTTATAGTCTTGAAACTATCCTTCAAGCATAGGTAACTAATGCTAGAACAATCTAGATTAAGAAAGAACCTAAGAGTCATAAATTTGACTTGGAAAACAAAGAGAGAGAGAGAGAGAAGAAATAGATACAACCAAATTCCTAAGAATCTACCTACATAAACACTCTTTAGTAAAAATGGTCATTACACTTTCTAGAAAAGTCCAAATTGTGTCCTGTTTGAAGTATTGGAAACTAGACTTCTGGACCTTTTGAACTATATATTTATTGGAATTTTAGCTGCTCTGTATCGATAGTAGTTTTCATTGGAACTTGACCCAAAATCTGCTCCTGTCATAATTACCTTTCATAAATGGTCTCTTGAACTTCCGTATGTACTTCATTTGCTTCATGAAATATAGGGAGCTTCATTTGGGAGCACTTATGGTTATGGATATTATGTGGTGGTTGTACGACTTTATCCTCGATCCTTTGTAGCAAAGGAACTGAAGCAAGGAATTATCTGCTAAGTTCTATCTTTATACAGGAGATGTTTCTTTTCTAGATCTTGTTTTCTTCTACATTCAGTACCATAGTAGGGGTTTTTCACTTTTCAGATAGAAGATAAAATGTCACTATTACTTTCTCCTGTTCATTGTCATGTGGATGTTGAGGCATCCTTTACAATGTAGGAACTGATGTGGTAAATGTGTAATAGTAAGGGTACATTGCTTTATGATTTGGAACCTATATCTTGTGAACTGATGATCAGGGAGTTGCACTTTGCGCTAAAACTAAAATATTACCAATCTCCTGTAATCAGACCCAACCCAGAAATAACAGGTACAAAACTGCAAATATCATCTTCGGCACCAGTGTGGCTCCGCCATTAGTTGCTATTAAGTTGAGCCAATTGGGTAGTATGTGTGTGACCTGCATTATCCACATTACTTGTCAAGATAATACTTGTTACGGCTGAGATATTGCTGCTGATGCTGTTACTGTGACATGGTGAAAAATTTGGTCACTCTCAGGGATGATTTGTATAGTGGGTGATTAGGCAATGGTGGTTCATCAAGTTGCTTCAATAGGTTAAGTAAAAATTAGTTGATTTTTCTATAAACGGTGACACTCGAGCAAATGAGGGTGAAGGGATTTCACCCACTCGTAATATGTCAGCTGAGCATGACAAACTACTAGTTAGTTGTAGGGTGTACAAGGTTGGTAAACCGACCGGATGTGCAATTTTGGCAATTGAACCGACTTAGTCGGTTATACAATTTATACTACCGAAAGCAACCTAAAGATCCCCCTAACCAATCGGTTCGGTTAAATGACTAGACTCATGGGTAGGTCGGTCAATAACCGATGGACTAAAATCTCATAAAATAACTATATTTTACTAGTAGCAAATCAATTTAGCGTGTCATTTTGACATAAAATTTTAAATTATGTATCTTTCTAAGGCCTAAATTCCAATTTACAAGACTTTAATAAATTTTTTTAGCCCGAATGTAATATCCAAGCTACCAAAGTCATTTTTTTCCCCTTAATATAGTACATATGCTTGTACAACAAAAAAAATTAAAATAATTTCTACTAGGTATTGGGGTCGATCAGTTAATTGTCGGTTAATGTAAGTTGGAACCGTAACCGACCCGACTCATAAAAATTTAAAAGTTCACATCCGAACCGACCGAGCCTTAGAAGGGAACCGACTGAACCGTCGATTACACCGTATTTTCGGTTAATCATGAACACCCCTAGTTAGTTGTGGTACACATAACACTATCCTAACCCAGCCCGATCTGGCTCATTTCCCTTCCATCAAATGGCATAATTCTGACATAGAAATAGTAGTGTACAATTCCTCTGATACTCTCATAGGAAAAACTCAATTTTCGTTCAAGAAGAATATTTGGGTTGTTTGTAGGATTTAAGCAATATCAAGCTTTTGTGTATTCAACTAATTAGTTTCAATCTGCAAACCACAACAAGAGAGTCCAAATCTGTTCTCAACAAACCATGATGCTGTTCTTATGATTTTAGGAGGGTACTTTGAATGGCTTTGTAGAGGTAAATTCATTCTTAGAAGCCAGAAGCGGGGACAGAAGCGGAAGTGGGGGAACGCGACTACTTAGAATAGTCTAAAGTTGGGAGCGTGCGCTAATAATTTTTTTTATATTTATTAACTATTGTTATCAAAACTTATAAATATCTTAATATTTATTATAATTTAAAAAGTTCAGTACAAAGTTACAGAGATATCATTCGCATGTTGATTTTTTTATAATGTCAAGGTAAGTAATATTTAGTTTCTTGGTAATTTGATAAATGTGTATTAAATTTTTTCTAACCTTCTTTCCAAAATTTATGTCTTTTAAAATTATGGTCATATTATGGGAAGCGCTCATGTCGCCGGGAAATGCGCTCCCGTTGTCTGAGAAACGAGCTCCCGTCATCGGAGAAATAAGCTCCCAAGTAAAGAACCGCCAAATCGAGATTCTTACTAAGATTCGTTTATCTCCTAGGAGTTTTGGGCTTCTAAGAATTCAACTTTAAGGGGTGAAAATGTTAAATGCCAGCAGAACCTATTCAAAATGTTGAAAGTCCCAGAAACAGGCTCCTGTTGTAGTATTATGGACAGTGATTTGTGGAGAAATTTGTATTTCGACGGGAGTCATGATACCAACTGTTGCTGTAGTTTGGCTTTAGGACAGATCTTGATACTTTTCTAGAATCTAGAGTTATGATGTTAACTGTTGCAGTTGTTCTGGTTTAGGAATCATCTTGATATTCTTCTAGAATCAGGAGTCGGTTGTTGCTGCTGCGGACAAAAAATGTATCTTGTTATAGAATATAGCAACTGGTTCCACATATGGGAGATTTCTTTTGTAAAAATCAGAATAGTAGGTACTGCAGACGTATCTCTTTCTGGGGAACTCCAAGGCAATACACAAGCCCAAAATCCTAAGGTAAAGAGTAGTAGACTAAATATATGAACAAAGTAGATGATACCAAAAAAAGTGGAAAACAAAGATTCTACATGAAAATATGCACCTAGCAAATTAGATACCTCACCAAGTTCTGGGTGACCGCCGACCGGGTCACATATTGAAAGGATTAAACACCTCGAGATGGATAGACCTTGCCATTGTTTATGGGCAGTAAATACCAAAGGATTTGTATACAAAGGAATTCTAGAATATTTTATATGGTTTATTCCTGAAAAAATGTGGAAGATGAATGTGAAAACAAATTTGAATTTCAAACACATGCATGCATGTTGAATAGTTAATAATATTTTCTCAACCTGTTGCACGTGCATTTGCATGTGCCTGTTTTCTCTAGTATATATATATATATATATATATATATATATATATATATATATATATGGAAAAAAGGGATATGAGCCATAGGCTCATATTTTTACATGAGCCAATGCACATGTGGACCAATAGGAATTGAGTGTACTAGTGCAACATGAGTGCACATGGGATGCAGGAATCCATTCCTATTGGTCCACATCTGCATAGCTCATATAGGAATATGAGCCGATGTCTCATATCCCGTTTACCATATATATATATATATATATATATATATATATATATATAAACTTTTCTCTTGTTTGTCTCCACTTGGGGACGTCCTTTTTCGTCATGCACTCAAAACCTAGTTATTATGTATAATAGAGAATTTAGGCACGTGCAAGTGCACGCCTTTCCGAGTAAGAATAAATACTGTTGTTACACAACAATGCGTGCGTGTATTTAAATACATGCCTGCATGTAATTGAATTTTAAATTTTTAGCGGACTCAGGTTCCTTATATGATGACTTAGACGTCCTCGTCAAGATGATGATGGCTTCAAAGGTGTTGTAATTAAATAGTAAAATGATAATTTGAAAGATTGTAACAGGTTCACAGAGTCAAGGCTAAAGTCTGCATTATATATTGTAGCTTCCAGTAAGAATATTTACCAGTAATTATTGATTATCAATTGAACCGTTGAGCGGCAGTATATTTAGCCCAATGTTGAGAAAGATTTTCTTAACTTACCACCAAGAGGGTGGTCAAGTGGTAGTACTAGTAAGAGGGGAGTGGGTTCGAATTCCAGTCCGGACAAAAAAATAATTAAATGGAAGGGAGTCGCTTCTTGTTGCCCAAGACAATCATTAGTGATTGGCCTTATCTTAAAAAAAATGATTTTCTTAGCCTAGAGAATCAGGATAAAAATTTCAACCGCACTCCTTGGCTCGTGCTTATGCCCGCGTAGTGCTCGCAAGCGGCTGTGGGCGCGGCGGCGAACCAGCCAGACGCGGAGCAGGAGGGGGGGGGGGGTTGGGGCTGGGCTGCCGCGCGGGCTGGCACATCGGTTGGGTGGCCGGACGCGGAGCAGGAGGGGAAGGGGATGAGAAGGGGGGGGGGGGGGCTTCTGGGCGGAGCCGCCGTGCTCCGCCGAGTGCGTGCAGAGGCGCGGGCATAAGCGCGAGCCAAGCAGCATTTTTGAAAAAAAATTGTTGCATCTTATGACGTTTAGTTTATAGTCATAAAAACTTTCCTGTATGTGACTTGGTGAAACCGAGTTCTGATTGACCACGTATTGAAAGGATTAAACACCTTGTGATGGATAGACCTTGCCGTTGCTTATAGGCAGTAACTACCAAGACATGTTTTGTTGCAAAGGGATTCAAGCTTGCGATACATGGTTTATTCCTGAAAAACTGTGGAGGGTGATTGTGAAATATACTTAATTGAAGGCTTATGTCATTTCATGATAGAAGAATGAACAGGAAGGTGGCAAATGCACATAAAACCTGTCTATAAAGTCATATGAAACATGCCAACATGATGTAATCATGTTGTAATATACTAATTTGTTTCTTTTCCCTTGGTCCTCTTGTCAACTTGTACCATCAAATTATAGCTGAAATTCCCTGCTTACATTCCATATGTAAATATAAAACCCTCTCCATAATGTATGCTATAAGTGAAAACCCTTTAAAAACAATGAAGCCAGGTAGTGATGTCTTTCATTCGTCATTTGCAGTCTTCATCTTTCTTTTTTATTTTTAATCAGTGGCTTGATATCCGCCTTTAATTTTTCTTTTTCTTATCAAACTTTGATGTGAGTCAAAGCCTTACTAATTAAATATTTTCCTTTCTTATTCTTCTAATGTGGCGTTTGGTTCAAGTTTTTGAGACTTGGGAATAGGTTTTAGATTCCTTTCCCTTGTTTGGTATGTGTAGGTTTGGGAATTATGTGGGAATAAGAGGGGCTTCATATTCCCATGGTTGTGGGAAAGTAATTCCCAATAGTTTTGTTTTCCTAGGAATGTTGTCTGAATATTTTGTTTGGACAATAACACCCTCAGTTTACTTTCAAAATTTCAACTTCTATCCCAAACATGTAAATTTAGATAATAAAAGCATGAAAGGATATTTATGAAAAACTTAATAAATTAATATTCATTTTCCATATTCCTAATCTAATATAACCAAACATGGATATGAGAATGTTGAATTCCTTTTCCTGGGAAAAGGAATGAAAAATGAATTCCTAGTAATACAAAACCTTGATCCAAATGAGCCCTAAGTTATCTTGGTCGTGCATTGCCCAAAATCATGGGATTAGTACATGCCAAACATTATCAGTGGTTGCCACAGTTAGAATTGCACACACTAATCTAGCTACTAATGCCCATCTTAATAATGATAATGCCCATCTTAATAATGATAGACAACTCTTGCTGCTGTTGCAGGTTGAAACGAAAAGGCGGAAGCGGTGATCCATCACTGGGGATGAAGGTGGCCTTGTTACTTTTGGCTTAGTAGCAGCAGATCTTACATTGAGGTTGGTAGGTACTATGGAATTTGTACAGAGCAGAAAAGAGTGTTTGCACAAAACCAAGAGTCAGTTTCTCTTATTAACTTATAATATATGTTTTAATATGGTTGTGTGTCATTAGGAAGTTGATTTGGGATGTTTCTGCTGTCTCCAAAGTACAATCATGACGGGGGAAAAGAACCCTGTTCTAGTTTTCATTTGACTGTTATCTGTAGGGAACGAAAGAAGCGAGGGTGCGTGGTCCTTTACTTGTAATGTGCTTTCTCATAATTGGACAGGGTTTTGGAGATTTCTGATATTCTAACAGTGGAGGTTGTCACCCCATTAGATTTTGATTGGCATCGATCTTGTTCGTGGTAACTCAATTGTTGGAATTGAGTTGCTTGTAATTCTGGGAGTAGCTTCGCTGAATGTTTTAATATTCGCCGAATGTTTTAATAAGCTGTTGCACCAGTCTCTTGCCATTCTAAGGGAGGCAAAGCTGCTAATTTGGATGGCTACAACTGTGATCCAGACCACCTATATACCATTCTACTCATTATCACTCTTCTTTGACTTATTAGCTAGAGGTAGGTCATTGTATCATACATCAAATTATTGATTATATTGATGCCATGAACATTTAGAAAGATTTGAGTTATACAAGTACTCTTCTGTGCAAGGCTGAGAATACGGTCAGAGGTCAGGTGCACTTTGCACAAGCATTTAACCTATTTGTAGATATTGATATTCCTTAATTGCCAACATCTGGGCAGAAACAATTTATAACAAGACCCAAAGAAACAATCGTTAAATAATATTTTCATCAGCATCTATTCTTTTTAGTAAAAATATTTTTGATGATATACAAACTAGACATTATTTGGAGTTCCAAGAACCATGACTTCGGGGGCTCGTGAGTCCAGGAGCCAAACCCATGCTTTTATCGGATCATGTCATGTGTATATGTGAAACTACACCTGCCAGGCCCAGACAACCCAAATCTCAAAGTAGATAGATGCCTATATATTCCGGATATTCGCTGATTTATTGGGGTCAGTGGCTGACTATTATCTAAGAAAATTGATTCTAGGAAACTTTGATTGTGATTATAAAGCCAAACCAACACCATCCAGTGTTTGTTAATAACCAAATGTCAATTTAGTGATCTACGATATGAAAAATCTCTTGCCTATTCTCCCAGGAAACAACTCACTATGCAAATATTCCTTCTCATGTACAAGTCAATTGCTTACATTCTCTGCTCTTCATCACACACCTTGGATTCCAAGTTGCATAGCATTTTCCAGATGACTTTCTTCAACAAAACTCCAGCATTGCTCAACTTTGCCTCACTGCACAAGCATGAATGATCTAGATTGGAGCAGATCCAGCTTAATTCTGTCTTCAGTTGACTATAATTCTGGACCAGCAATACGAAGTTTTTTTTTCAGATGAGAGATGAGCTGGACTGATTTACATATAAGAATTTGTACGTCACCGGATTGGTTGATCTTACAAGTGTATGAAATACCAAAAAAGAAACAAAAGATAACCTCCCATGATTAAATTCTTGATGTTGACATAATCAACACCTACCTGAGCAGTAATTCACATGTATAATGTGGTAACTACCAAACACAAAAATAAATGTGGAACTACCAAACACAAAAATAAATATGTAGACCCAGTTCTGGTTGTTCAACTTAAAAGTAGTATTGCTCAACTTAAAACACAATTTGTGGATAGGGAATACTACATCTAGTTGAGTTACCCATGAGCACTAAATGTTTCTGAATTCTACAGCTTCGATGTTAAGGATGGACTTTCATCTTGTTCGATCTATAATCAAAACTGCCAGTGGACTCTTTGGAACCACCTTTGGAATTGTCTGACACTAACTCTCAAACTAGAAACCAAAGAAACCAAGCTCAGTAGCTCTTTCCTTCTCAAATGTCTCGAAATACTGGTATATAATGGTCACTGCAAGCAGAATACCCGTTCCAGAACCAATTGCGCCCATGAAATCTGCCAGCACTGTCAAAGCCCCAATGCACATGCCACCAAAGGCAGCAGCAGTAGGGATATACCTGTTCAGTTCCTTCTGTAGATTCGACTCCCGGTGACCAGGCATTACCATTTGTTGTTCCTAGAAAACAAAGGAGAAGTTAGTAAAATAAAGTTTAACAATTGACAGATACCAAGTATTGCAGCCAGTGGCACAAAAACATCATAAAACACAGTAAATGTTATCTGTTTTCTTAACAATTCCTGTCTCTGTAGTTTCAGATCAGCAGTTGCATGAAAAACTTCCAGACAATAAATGAGCTGATTTCATGTTTGTGTTTCTCCATCCACCACTCACCGTCTTACAATATTGTTAAGACCTTAGGAAAAAAAGTGATAAAAAGAATTTGGAGCGACGAACCCATAGTGAGATAAGTATGGTGAATTTATACTAGCTGTGTACTACAATTGCACAAACTACTAAAACACCTCATTTGCACACCACATCTCACCATATCTCACTAGTCGCTTGGAGCTTGAATATCTATGCTAAACCATTCTATGATAAGTAGGGTGAATAAATACTAGCTGTACAAAATACAAGTCGTACAAATTGTAGACAGAATGATGTTAAGAACGTCTCACACAAACATAGAAGTTTATGGATCTTGTCCTTTCTACATGTATGAAAATCTACCAAATACAATCTTACAACAGTTATAGGTGAGATTACAAAATGGCTGAAAGTTAATACATATAGGAACCTATTAAGTGTTGAGGCAGTTCTTATATAATAACAATTAATTAATCAAATGTACTTCAAATTGGATGAGACATCAGAAAGTGGGGATCGGCAGTATCCACCAACCCTCATTTCTCTTTAATGTTTAACATATACTGCAAGAATAATATCTGTATATTATTAGGATTTGTTTTTTTTCCTTTCTTCGATTTTTTATTCTTTTAGGAGTTTTTTTTTTTTTGATCTTTTTTTGTTTTCCATTCCTATGATTTCTAGGAGTTTGATGTTGATGTTTTTTTTAGAGTTTTCTATATTTGTTAGGAGTTTTTCTATGAAAAGCTTAAAATACATTTTCTTTTTCTATTCTCTCAAAAAAAAATCTGAAATCTGAAAGAAAAAAAAAAACCCTACATGACTTTTAATATATTCTGAAGTCTGAAAACATTCATGATTTTCTTTTTGCCATTACTAGGAATTTTGCAAATTAATATCTAATTTTGAACATATATATATTATCTTAAATGATCAACGTTTTCGAAATGTTATTTCATTTTAGCATACATTTTTTGTGGTTTCCTTATGTATCTCTTTTTCACACACTACACGATATTTTGATATTGTGTTTGAGACATTTACTGTTCTTTTCTAATTCATTAGTTATGTTGATTGTTAAACCAAATTTAGGGCCTAAATTGGGTAAAAATAAATACTTGAATGTCTTCATGTGTTCGGTTTTGGATATTGAATTGTATGGTAAAAAGACCATTTCTTGGAGCGGTAAAAAGCCCCCAAAAAAAAAAAAAAATTCCTAACACTCAAGGGGCTACTACCATACTATGATTGTTCTAAGATAGCTACATATTTCAGTGAGATTGTTCTTCTGTGGTTTCTTGTTTTTTCACTTTCAGTTTTCTTATATTTTGGAACATGGTCTTGGGCTAAGAATAGGGGCAGGCGCGGCGCGCGGGGAGAGGGAGGGGGTTGGGGGGTGGTTGTTGGCTCCTAAGAAAAAATGTATTGGGCTGGGACCGACCTGGTGATGGGGGTTTGACGTAGGCACTAGGCAGAACCAACTGAAAAAAATTGTTGTCTGGTTATTAATAACTCTTATTACATTTTCATTATATATAAAAAAATTATATATATATATATATATATATATATATATATATATATATATATATATATGGAGAGAGAGAGAGAGAGAGAGAGAGAGAGAGAGAACCCTATCAGCCCCACCTCTCCTGGGTTGACTCTCGATCCAACAATATGCATATAATATACATGTTTATATAACTTGCTGGATTTGTTCACTATAGACTTCATGTGACTTGTATGTATACGTAGAGGTACTAGTTAGTATGTTTATTGCAAGCCTGTACCTAATGGTATCACCTGGAATGCCATGCATGATACAGTCCTGCATCATGTCATAACCGGATTAAATACAATCTTGGCCAGTCTGAAACCCTTATGTACTGACTAAGATATCATTTGTAAGACTCAATATTAGAACAAGAAGAAGAACTACAAGATGCAATAAAGGATCACTCTCAAATCACACACTAAAGACCCTATACAAGAGTAAGCCTACTCTGCCAAGTAAGGCTCTCTCTACATCATCTCATAACAGGATTAAATACAATCTGGGCCAGTCTAAAACCCTTATGTACCGACTTAAGATATCATTTGTAAGACTCAGTACTAGAACAAGAAGAAAAAGAAGAACAAGATGCAATAAAGGATCACTCTCAAATCACACACTAAAGACCCTATAAAAAGGAGAGCCTACTCCAATCACACACTAATAACTTGCAGTGGAAATACATAGGCTCTTAATAGCCACTGCATTAAAGGATCACTCTCAAATCACACACTAAAGACCCTATACAAGAGTGAGCCTACTCTGTCCTGTAAGGCTCCCGCTAGGGCATTCCTTGTGCTCAAATGGTTCTCTAAGGAGAGACTAAAAACAACACCAACAAATAATAGCTAACCAAAACTATCTAAGCGAACAAGCCAAAGTAGCTGGAACACAAAAGATCAAAAATGAAGGTATGGTCAAGAGTTAAAAGATGAGAAGCAATACATTATGTACCCACTAGCCTCAAGGACAACTAAAAATAGTTTAAGAAGATGAAAATGAGACCATATGGCCAAATGTAATAAGCTAGCTAATAATAACATCAGAAAGATTGTATTTAAGTAAGAAGCAAACATATATGCAGTAAATCCATCTCTGGAATGGGCAGTTTTGAATTCAGGAAAATATCAAAGATATCCATCCTCAGAGGAGAGAAATAATGTTATGCTAAGGTCTTAAGTGGTAGCCTAATTGCTTTTCTCCTGCCAAATTCATCACTGTATCTAGATAGATAGCATGTGCATGCTAGTGAAATTAGTATTATTGTTATGTCTAGAATAATTGCATCACTCTCTCAACTCATATACCAGGCGTGATATATTGTTATGGGTTTCTTTGATACAAGCTCCTGAAATCTATCATAATATCCATCCTCAGAGGAGAAAAATAATGTATTCTAGGTCTTAAATGGTTGCATAATTGATTTTCGCCTGCCAAATTCTTTGTTTTATCTAGAAAAATAACATGTGCATGCTAGTGAAATTAGTAGTATTGTTATGTCTAGCATAAATTGCATCACTTTCTCAACTCATATACCAGGGATGATGTATTATCAGTTCTTTGATAGAAGCTCCTGTAATCTATCATCATAGAGTTTATGACCCCCACCCCCCAAATCTCAAACAATTGGAGTTAGTAGTCTTTCACTGTGTCAGCCAAATATCAATCTAAGCACGGTTTACTTGTGTGCAAGTGTATTTTGTCCTCATCTTCATCACCCCTCACACTCCCCTCCTGTGCCAGTACAAACTCTTCTCCTGCCTCTTCCTCCTGCACAAATATCCTTCCTCCTCCATCCCACCCTACCCCCTTCCTAATAAACCACAATGAGAGCATGGTAGGGCAATGAGGAAGATGTGGACAAAACAATAACAAATCTGTCAAAATCGACAGAAAATTCCTCTTTCAGACGAGTTAACCAGGAAGAGCACTAACTCCAGTTGTTGGAGATTTGGGGGAATTCTCCATAGTTACCAACATTTGGGGGATCTAACTCTAAATAGGAAAGATCTGAAAGAAATTTTAGATAAGAAAGATCTAAAGTATTATTATTATTTTTAGTAGTAGTAGTAGTAGTGTGTATAAGGGGAAATTTATTCTTAACTCACATTTGGGGGCACTGTTCTAAAAGGCGGTCGCCTAGGCACTAGGCGGCTGGTGATTTTTTTTATATCTTTTGAACCGCCTACATCTAGGCGGCCGCCTAGGCGGCGGCTACCCGCCCGACTAGCGCCTAGCGCTTTTCACAACCTTGTTTGGGGGATCTAACTCCAGTTGTGGAGATATGGGGGAATTATTTACTTCTCATTCCAACAATTTCTTCTATTGTTGGCATCTTGGAATGAGAAGTAAAGAACAATTGTTTCATAGAACCTACAAAAGCACCACTTTTTGCACAAACATCTGGTATATAGTTTTTTTCCCTTCCTATTCAATAATCCTCAAAAAAGGGTCAAAATTTGCATATGGAACCTAATATTTCTGCTTTGCTACATATATCTGATACTCGTTGTATCTCAAGATCTAGTAAAAGTGTAATAGGAAAAAAAAAGTACCTTAAGCTGCTTAGCAACATCTCGCGCTGAAGAACCAGAAACTTCTATCCATGTTTTGGAGAAAAGTGCACAAGCCGAGAGCATAAAGACAATATAGAAAAGTGCATGGAACGGATTTGCAGCCATGTCCGCTAAGCTGCATGGTTAAATATCAACAAATGAAGTAAGCAATAAAAGCAGATGAGTAAATTATCTCCAAACAGGCAACCTTTGGAAGTAATGACATCCAAACTGATGTTTAAAGGAAACACTTATATCATTTCAAATAATTAATAAGTTATCCAGATATTCTTTAATGTTTCACAAAAAGTCTGCCTTCCTTGCCGCATCACAGTTCAAGTTTATGTGGTCTTTAAAATTATTGTTTTTACTGACCAACCACTTTTTGGTGCATATTTAACCAATAAGAATGAACTCATGCTACCTCCCCCATTTATCGAGACAATTTGTGTCCCTTATATTATTTATGTTCAACTTCAGATCCTGATTATTGTAACCTTTTTCCTGAATATTGTGTGTATTCTGCAATTATATGCTGACATGGTAGAAAAGGTGTAAAAGCTACTCAATCACCTTGATGGTGCTGTGATGTAGTATGCAATACCACCTACAGGAATGAATTGACCACCAGAATACTCAGATTCCTTCCACTTGCCCAGCAGATTTACAAGGAAATTTCCGCTGTACCTCCTGTACAGCAACTGCATAAAAAAGAATCTTTTTAGACAAAAGATAAGTTAATATACTTGTGAATTGACCAGATCTGCATCACAATCTCATACCTGAGATATAAAGTATAGATTAGAAACAAGTGCAGACTGTAAAATGATAGGCATGTTGGAGGTGTAAAACAGCTTGATTGGGTAAGATCCTTGTTGCCCACGGGCATTTTTTGACCTCACTGGAAGAACAACTCTAAAACCTTGGAAGTATATGACAATTAGGAAAACCAGTACAGTTGCGAGCAAATTCGTCACATTAGGAAGGTTTTGGCGATAGAAAGCTTCACGAAGAGCACGGACTTTATCTGTCCGAGTTATCAGTAGATGGAATAGTGCGATAACAGCACCTTCAAATTCAGCACCACGCCCACTGTTAATGGTTGTGGGGCTAAATGCCTTCCAAATGATGTTTTCACTGGCAAGATAAATTACATGTGAGTTGTAAAATTTATGTACAAGAAGCAAGAAAATCAACATGATAAAGCCAACTTACCATATATTGGTAGCAATGAAGAGAGAAATACCGGACCCGAGACCATATCCTTTCTGAAGAAGTTCATCTAAGCAGATGACAATGATACCAGCAAAGAAAAGTTGAAGAATTATGAGAATAGCATTCCCAGTACCAAGCTGGCTGACACTTCCATACATCCCAGAGAGAACATATGCAACTGCCTCACCAATCGCAATGAGGATCCCCAGTAACTTTTGTGCACCATTTCTGACAGGGAAAGGTATATATAAGAAAAATGTTGACACACCTTTTTCATATCAAAAGGCTCAGAAAATTTTGGTCTGAATGCATTGTAATTAAAAATCATGATGACTCTTCAAGAGAGAGAGATGGCCGTCCCAAGTAACACGTAAACTCAATAACACTTTACATACATAACACCTAAACGGAACCAGGATTAAATGATGAGCAGGGAAGGGAAAAACTTAGTTTACGTAATTACCTAGTATCTTTTTGGGTTATTTAGAATTTGGGTCTCATATAATAGTTGAAATTAGGGTTTGGGTCTCCAAATTGTCCAATGTTAGTGTGTGGGTCTTAAAATTATTGTTCACGTAGGCAAGTGAACAGTGATTTTAAGACCCAAACCCTAATTTCAACTATTATATGAGATCCTATTACAAAATAGCCCTATTTTTACCGCAAAAAGCTTGGGCATGGGACAATACCCTAAGTAAACATAATAATATAACTAATAAAAGTTCTCAGAAGTTTGTGTGGTGAGGGAGGTGATGCTTCTAAAGCCACCCATACACATTTGTTTACATTTTGCTGAACACTTACCAACTAAGAAAGGTATTAATGCACTAATGACATTTCCTTTTAAGAGCATTCCCCACGCCTTACGTTGTATGTAACAAGAGAACATAAGGTTATTATATTATAGATAAATCTCCAACGTATCGAAAGCACTAAGAAATTATACACTTATGATGACTCTTCGAGAGAGAAAGATGGCCGTCTCAAATAACACATGTAAACTCAATAACACTTTACATACATAACACCTAAATGGAACCATGATTAAATGATTGGGGTGGGTTGGGGGTGGGTGGGGGGGGGGGGGGGGGGGGGGGGGGGGCTTAAAGTTTACGTAATTACCTAGTATTTTTTTTACCGTAAAAAACTTGGGGATGGGACAATACCCTAAGTAAACATAATAATATAACTAATAAAAGTTCTCAAAAGTTTGTGTAGTGAGGGAGGCGATGCTTCTAAAAGGCAAAGCCACCCATACACATTTGTTTACATTTTGCACAGCAGTTACCAACTAAGAAAGATAGTAATGCACTAATGACATTTCCTTTTAAGAGCATTCCCCACACCTTAGGTTGTATGTAGCAAGAGAACATAAGGTTATTATATTATAGATAAATCTCCAACGTATCGAAAGCACTAAGAAATTATACAGGCATGATACTAAGTTTTATGTCTCAACTCTTGGTGATGAAGTGTAGGCAGAATATCTAAAAAGTAGTAGAATAAGATTTTATCAACGCGCCTGTTAAAGTGTTGGGAGTGAGTAAGCACAGTGCAAAAAGCAAATCCCAATATGATAATAAACCAAAAATGAGAAACGATGTTACAATAAAGCTATGATGTTAACATAACAAATCCAAATTATGACAAATGAAAAGATTCTCCAACATTTTGCACCAAAAACAAGTACAACTGATAACATGCTCATTGGTGTTTTCCTTTCTATAGAGGGAGATTTTTAACTAGACTTGAAGCTGTGAGAAACGATGTTACAATAAAGCTATGATGTTAACATAACAAATCCAAATTATGACAAATGAAAAGATTCTCCAACATTTTGCACCAAAAGCAAGTACAACTGATAACATGCTCATTGGTGTTTTCCTTTCTATAGAGGGAGATTTTTAACTAGACTTGAAGCCAGTAAGATAAATGTTAGATTGTTCCCTGGAACAACATAGCCTCAAAAAACATGGGATCATGCTTTTTAGAAGGAACTTCTATTATAGATAACTATATTTGTATCCCATCAAATTTGAATTTTCTATTTGGCATAGCTAGCATGCAGACTCGGACACCGGGGATTAGAGTATGTCTTGGTATACACCAAATTCCACCAGCAACAAAAATAAACACTGCATTACTTCTGAAATTCTTCTCCATGCTATAGTTTTATCACCACTATCCATTATTCTTCTCAAGTTTATCCAAACGAAGTAAAACATAACAGATTTGGAATTCTCCACATATTCGGTCTGAATTCCTGGATATGACCCAATTGTCATGTAAGAACATGCTGAATCAAGAAAATATTTACCACACAAGCTAGCAACTAATCCATTATGGATGCAGCCACAATCAACCCAAAACTTATAAGAAACCATTCCTAAATAGACAGTCAAGGTTTTGCAGTATCAGAATCAGTATCGAACCTTTTCTATGAGTATCACGATTAGCGGTATCGGTAGTATCAGCAGTTTCGGATCGGAGTATCAGATTTTGTTGGTATCGGAAAGCGAATAATTATTAATAAATTACTAAAATTTTAGAAAAAATGATTTATACATTTAAGCATAGTTTAAGTATTTCCTATGTTGTTTCTTAATAGTTTTGAAATTGAATGAAATAGTAGTCACCCTTGCGCCGATTGGTTTACCTGCAAAAGATAAGTTTCTTTCTTTTACATGTTTTTACAACCTTACTATGCTTTTACACCATTGATGATTGGTCCTTTCGTTCAATTTTCTATGCCGAATTGACTGAAAAACAGACGCCTAATATTGGTATCGGTCAGTATCGGAATGGAACATGCCAAACCGTATCGGTATCAGCCATATCGGATCGATGTCGGTAGATACTACAAACTATATTAGACACAAGTACCAATCTACCCAAAACTCATAAGAAAACCATCCCTAAATAGACACGTACCTACTTAATGTGACTTCAATCTATAACTTCCATGTATAGGAAAACCATTCCTAGTTTTAGATCACACAATAGACTGGACTATATTCAAATGAAGCAAACTATATTTGCTAAAATCTTTGAAAGAATGAAGGAAAATTCAGTTGAACACCAAATAAATCTAGTTTTCAGCACATAAAATTAAGGCTAAATTTCAACTTGATACCCTCATCTATTTAAGTTTTTCAAGTTGATACTCTAAACATTTATATGATACAAATTACTACCTCAACTATAATTAGACTACTTAATACCTTAACAGAGTTAACGGAAAAGTTAAAAAGACAAAAAAAAAAACCCACATCCCTTAATCCATTACCGTACGGAGAGGAGAATTAAGAATTCCGAAAATCCACTTAATCTAATTTTGAACTTCTTGAAGAATCAATTCACTCTCCTCTCATTTGATCTTCTCTCTTATCCCCTCTATATTCATTACCAGATCTCAAAAGATTTGAAGGTATGTGTAAAGAAAATTTAGTTTCATATAGGGTTTTGCTTGTTTTTCATAAAATGTATTCATTTTCCTGTTTATTTAAGTATGTATTCTGATGTATGGGTTTTGAATTTTGAATTTTCTGACTTAGGGATTTTTCTGACATAGGAAGTCGACTGATTTTATGACTTATGATTTTTCTGACCTATGTTTGTAATTCATAATGCACTGTGGGGATGAGGGAGAAGATCGGGTGGAGACAAAATGCATATGTATGTGGTTGGCACCTGATATAGTATTTGTTAATTCAGGTGGAGATCAAATGCTCTATTCAATGTCTATACAGTATATATTACTTGTTTTCAAGCTTTTATTTAATATTACACAAGTACTTCTAATACTTGCTTAGTAAGAAAGACATTTGTTAAGATTACATTAATTTTTTTTTAATGATCTTATATTTCTTTATTGTGTAGATGATATGGCCTTTATGACTACACTATGGTTGTAATTTTTCTACGGGTGAAAATTGGAGATATGTTGGTGGTACAGAGAACACAACAAATAACGTTGACTTAGATAGAATATCTTTCCAAGAAATATACGGTTGGTTGAGGTACAATGGTCCCTGCAGAATATTCTATCAGATTAGTAGATCCAACAAATGTTTTGTGTTTTTGGACACCAATGAGAAAGTGTTAGGGATGTTCAACACTAGGAACACTAACAATAAAAGTTCAGAGATTCCGGATTTATTTGTTGAACATATTGAGGTCAGAACAAGGAGCTCTCTGAAACGATGGACCCAAGTCATATTGAACAGCTTGATGGATACATCGCCATACAAGGTTCACAAGTCATATTTAGAGAAGATGAAGTTGTTGGTAAAAGTGATATGCATATACATAAATATTTTTATTACTTATATTAGTTATGATTTACTTATATTAATTACAATTTACTTGTAGTAATTATGTTTCAAATTTACCGATTCAACTATTTTCTCTCTTAGGAAACAATGAAGATGTTGGTGAAAGTGGTACCGAAAATGAAGATAACTATAAAGATGAGACTGAAAAAAACAGAAGAATCAAATACTGATAAAAAATTTGATGCGGAAGATGATGCAAACATTAGAGCGATATAGAGAATTGTGAGTTGCTAGAATTTGTTGAAAGTGAGTACGAGTACACTGGAACATTCACGAAGACAAGAACTTAGACAGTCTAGTCCCAAGTTTCCAGAGTTTAACGAAGTAAATGACTTGTAAGACCCATCATTTATTCTGGACATGGAGTTTCAAAGTTCAAGAGACTCTAGAAGATTAGTTAGGGAACATGTAATTGGGAGGGGATATGACATCTCGTGGAAGAAGAATGAGAGAAGAAGATTATCTGTAGAGTGCAAAAAAATGCAGGTTTAGACTATATGGCTCATTGAATACTGATGGAACTAGATGACAATTGAAAAGTATTCAACCAACCCACAAGTACTCAAGGATTTTGGTGAATACCCAGATGACTGCATTTTGGTTGGCAAACAAATATGTGGAATTTTTTTAGAAACAGTCCTTCATGGAATGTTGAGAAGTTCAGAAGTGATATAAATAAAAAATCTTCAGTTGAAATCCCCAAATCTAAAACCTACAGAGCAAAGAGAAAAGCAACGAATATCTTAAATGGATGTTACAAAGAGTGGTATGGATTGTTGAGAGACTATACGACAGTCATATTGCAAAAGAATTCTGGTAGTGTTGTGAGGATAAGGACACAAAGGACATCAATGGAGGAACCCAACATCTTCGATGTAATTTTTATTGCCTACAATGCACAATTAAAAGGTTTTAAAAGTGGTTGTAGGAAGAATATTGATGTTGATGAAACTCATTTAAAGGGTCATGCAGGAGAGTTTTTACTAACTGTTGTTTCTAGGGATGCCAACAACCAAATGTTTCCTATAGCCATGGCATTAATAGCCCAAGAATGCCACGATACATGAAGTTTGTTTCTTGATTGTTTGCTTGATGCTATTGGGAGCCAATCGGAGAACAATTGGAATTTCATAAGTGATAGGCAAAAGGTATACACATATTACTATTTGTTAGTTGTATGTGTTGTTATGTTAATTATACTTATAATAACCAATTAATCTTCAAAATTACTTCTATTTATATTGCAGGGCCTTGTTGAGGCTTTCAAACAGATCATGACCATTGATATCATAGGTACTGTGTTAGGCACCTTCATACAAACTTCATGGATACCGGCTAAAGAGGAGGCAAACTAAGAAATATGTTGTGGAATATTGTAAGAGGTCGCACTGTTTCAGATTGAAATTTTCATATGATGGCTATGATGCAGGAGAACAAAGAAGTATGGATGTGGTTGACAAAGTTGAACAAAGTGCAATGGTGTATGACATTCTTTGTTGAGTACTTGAAATGTGATCACTTAATCAACAACATATCCAAAGGTTTCAACAGATACATTTTATTACCAAGAGAACCCAATCCTCACAATATTGGAGATGATAAGAAGATTGCTAATGAAAAGAGAGAAAATGCTAATGAAAAGAGAGAAAATTTAAAGATTGGTCAATAATTTGTTGTGTCCAAGCATACAAAAGAAGTTGGGTGAGAAATAGGACAAATCTAGAGAATGTACAGTAACATATGCAGGAAATGAATCAAATTTTGAAGTTGCACGTGAGGGTGGCATTTATACTTTGGACACAAATTTAAGGATATGTGCCTGCAAACAATCAACAAAACAACTTCATGTATCATGACATTCTTGGGCTATTAATGTCATGGCTATAGGAAACATTTGGTTGTTGGCATCCCTAGCAATAGTAGTTAGTAAAATCTCTCCTACATGACTCTTTAAATGAGTTTCATCAACACCAATATTCTTCCTACAACCACTTTTAAAACCTTTTAATTGTGCATTGTATACAATAAAAATTCCATCAAAGATGTTGGGTTCCTCCATTGATGTCCTTTATGTCCTTATCTTCACAACACTAACATGATTCTTTTGCAATATGACTGCCGCATAGTTTCTCAACAATCCATACTGCTCTTTGTAACATCCATCTACGATTTGCTTTTCTCTTTGCTCTGTAGGTTTTATATCTGGAGATTTCAACTGAGAATTTTCTATTTATATCACTTCTAAACTCCTCAACATTCTATTTATGACTGCTTTTAAAAAACCTCCAAATATTTGTTTGTCAACCAAAATGCAGTCATCTGAGCATTCACTAAAACTCTTCAGCACTTGTGGGTTTGTTGCATACTTTTCAAATGTCATCTAATACCATCAGTATTCAATGAACCATATAGTCTAAACCTACACTTTTTTTGCACTCAACAGATAATTTTCTTCCCTCCGAGATGTCATATCCCCTTCCAATTACATGTTTCTTGACTAATCTTCTAAAGTCTTTTGAACTGTGAAACTCCATGTCCAGAATAAATGATGGGTCTTTCAAGTCATTTACTTCGTTAAACTCTGAAAACTTGGGACTAGACTGTCTACGTCCATCGTCTTCGTGAATGCTTCAGTGTCCTCATACTCACTTTCAACAAATTCTGGCAACTCACCATTCTCTATATATGCTTTAATGTTTGCATCATCTTCATCTTCCGCATCAATTTTTTTATCATCTTCAGATTCTTCTATTTTTTCAGTCTCTTCTACTGTTCTACATAGTCATCATTATTTTCAGTATCACTTTCACCAACCATTTCATTCTCTTTGATGTTTCGTAAGAGAGAAAATAGTTGAATCGGTAAATTTGAAACATAACTACTACAAGTAAATCGTAACTAATATAAGTAAATCATAACTTATATAAGTAACGAGAATATTTGTGTATATGCATACCACTTTCACCAACAACTTCATCTTCTCTAAATATGATTTGTGAACCTTGTGAGGCAATGTATCCATCAAGATTTCAATATGACTTAGGTCTGTCGTTTTAGGGAGCTCCATGTTCTGACTACCAATATGTTTAACAAATAAATCTAGAATCTCTAAACTTTTGTTGTTAGTGTTGAACATCCCTAACACTTTCTCATCGGTGTCCAAAAGCACAAGACATTTGTTAGACCTATTAATACCTAACTCCCTCACCCAACCGAATATTTCTTGGAAAGACATTCTATAGTCAACGTTATTTGTTGTGTTCTCCGCATCACCAACCTATCTCCAATTTGTACCACCATAGAAAGATAACCACCATGGTAGTCTTAAAGACCATATCATCTACTCAATAAAGAGAGATAAGACCATTAAAAAAAACTCAATATAATCTTAACAAATGTCTTTCTTACTAAACAAGTATTATAAGTACTTGTGTAATGTTAACTAAAAGTCTAAAATAAATAATATGTACTGTCTAGACATTAAATAGAGCATTTGGTCCCCATCCGATATAACAAATGTCTTTCTTACTAAACAAGTATTATAAGTACTTGTGTAATGTTAAATAAAAGTCTGAAAATAAATAATATGTACTATCTAGACATTAAATAGAGCATTTGGTCCTCATCCGACGATATAACAAATACTATATCAGATGCCCACCACATACATATGCATTTGATTGCCACTCGATCTTCTCCCTCATCCCTACCGTGCATTATGAATTACAAGCATATGTCAGAAAAACCTTAAATCAGAAAATCCAAAAATTAAAACCCATACATCAAAATACATACTTAAATAAACAAGAAAATGGAAAAAGAAAATCCAAAATAAACAAGAAAATGAATACATTTTATGAAAAACAAACAAAATCCTATATGAAACTAATTTTTTTACACATACCTTCAAATCATCTGAGATCTAGTAATGAAGAAGATCAAATGAGAGAGAGAGAGAGGATGATTCTTCGAGAATTTCAAAATTAGGTTGTGGATTTTCGGAATTTCTAATTCTCTTCTCTCCGTATGGTAATGGATTTAAGGGATGTGTTTTTTTTGTCTTTTTGTCTTTTTCGTTAACTCTATTAGGGTATTAAGTAGTTTAATTATAGTTGAGGTAGTAATTTGTATCATATAAAAGTTTAATGTATCAACTTAAAAAACTTAAATAGTTAAGGGTATCAAGTTGAAATTTAGCCTAAATAGATTAGAAATAAATTCTTCGAGAAGAAATAGATTAAAAAGAAATTTGGAAAAAAAATTGAAAGAGCATGGGCTAGCGCATCACCGAGAAACATATTGGGGAAGAATTGTAAGTATAAAAGAAGGGCATCACAAAAAGGATCTTTTTAATAAGTAATCAGGGTTTCTTTTGTCCAATAAAATCGACTTTTCTGAATTGGGACGGAAAAACTAACCCCTGGGTGGCAGAGGGTACCAAATTGAAAATATTCAATAGTTGAGGGTAGTCGTATCAACTTGAAAAACTTAAATAGTTGAGGGTATCAAGTTGAAATTTAGCCTAAATAGATTAGAAATAAATTCTTAGAGAAGAAATAGATTAAAAAGAAATTTGGAAAAAAATTTGAAAGAGCATGGGCTAGGGCATCACCGAGAAACATATTGGGGAAGAATTGTAAGTATAAAAGAAGGGCATCATAAAAAGGATCTTTTTAATAAGTAATCGTGTCCAATAAAATCGACTTTTCTGAATTGGGACGGAAAAACTAACCCCTGGGTGGCAGAAAATTGAAAATATTCAATAGTTGAGGGTAGTCGTATCAACTTGAAAAACTTAAATAGTTGAGGGTATCAAGTTGAAATTTAGCCTAAAATTAATAGCAGCAAAGATGATTAAATATCAGTATCTAATAATTAATTCAAGGAATGAATACCAAATTCAGTTACATTCAAATTCAACCATTAATATGCCATCAAAATGATGGAGACTGCTCAAGATTTGGAATTAATGCCAACATGGAAAGCATAGGTTTAAGTCTGAATACGGTTAAAGAAAATACTAAAGATAATCAAATAATAGGCCAATAAGGAGATAAAAGGTTGTAAATCATCAATTAATGAAAGGTGAAGAAGATATGGGAATCCCGTAAGGCGATGCACATCTACCTCTTCGTATAGACTCTTCACAATCTAGGTGAACTTCGAGGGTGTTCCTTGGTTGCATGAGCTTAATTGCACAACCAACTGACATATACGTGTTATGGCATGGCCCCTCTCATGTTCATCTCTCTCTGTCTTGGGAATTAGGCACCGAGGTTGATGTCATGTCTGACAAACCAACAAACCAGTCATAAAATTATTGTTAATTCTCTTACGTATTTTTCTTAAGCTCCTTAACCGAGCAAATTCTGATGGAAAAGGTTTGGCCGTAACATATTCATAGCTACCTTGCCCAGGCATTTGGCACCAACATGGAGGGTTGATGTCATGTCAACAACCATTCATAAAAACATAGTTAATTGAATTCTCTTATGGAACTTTCTTTAGCTCTTTAGCTGACACCATTATGACAAGAGAAGGTTTTGAGGATGATAATGAATTGATGAAAAGTGGAGAATAGGTGATATGGTTGAAGTTTGGGAACCTAAGAAGAAATGGACAAAATCAAAGAACGGAATGAAAGGTGGAGAATAGGTGTGACATGAAGTTTCGGAAGCTAAGAAGAAGTAAACAAAATCAGAGAATGGAAAGAATAGATCAAATATCTGGTCTCAAGTATTGAACCAGACCTTATATAGAGCAGCGAAAGCCAATAACACCTATAGTGATGGCCAAACCTTCCTAGCAAACCTTTTCTTTGTGACTACCTGTCTGGACTTGATTCCTTACACTCCAATAAATAGTCGTGCAAAAGACAGATAGGTGGTTGGGCCAGTATAAATAGACCTGACATAGGGTCTCGCTGGGTAGTGCATATAGGGACAATAAATGTAAGTCAGTGTACTTAAATTAGAATTAATCCATGTTAAAAAATGTGGTGCAGCCTAGGCCTGCACATTTATGTGGCGTTTGGTTCAAGTTTTGGAGACTTTGGAATTGGTTTTAGATTCCTTACCCTTATTTGGTATGTCTAGGATTGGGAATTAAGGGGGAATATGAGGGACTTCATATTCCCATTGTTGTGGGAAAGTAATTCCCAAGGTCCCGCTTGGGAATAGTTTTGCTTTCCTAGGGATGTTGTTTGAATATTTTGTTTGGACAATAACATCCTTATTTTAATTTCAAATTTTCAACTCCTATCACAAACATGTAAATTTAGGTAATAGAAGCATGAAAGGGTATTTGTGGAAAACTAAATAACCTAAGATTCTTTTTCCATATTTTCAACCTAACCTAACCAAACATGGGTATGAGAATGTTGAATTCCTTTTCCATGGAAAATGAATGGAAAATGAATTCCTAGGAATACAAAATCTTCATCCAAACGACCCCTTAGGGTTTCAGCACGAGAAAGGGAAAGAGAATAAGTGGAATAATGGCACTCGTGCCTATTATTTCAATTCAACTGGACTTCTACAGTGATGGATGAATCATTATATAGATTTATAGATTCCTAAAAAAAAGGAAATACAAAATGACAAAATATTATGAAATTGGAAACTAAATATGGCTTATTAATACTTCAAAGCTTACCAAAGTAAATGACATTATTATGCAAATAACCCATCAATATCGTACCAAAATTTAATGAATTTAATATACTAATTTCAGCCATCAAACTTTTACCAATAATGGCATTATTCAAAAAAGCTATTTGTCACCCAAAATTTTTGGGTGATAACATCTCCTTAATTTTGGGTGATTAACTTTTTGGGTTAAAAGCTACCATGTCAGATGCCCACATAATGGGAGATGACATCATCCAATTTTTTGGAAGACAAATAGAAAAATTGAAATTTGGTATGCCCAAATCAGCCATTAAATCTTACTAAATTGGCAAATTTTATGGCACACTAGGTACTGCGCCATTTGGTGCGGTCTAACCGCTGTAAATATCAAGTCAAAATGAAAGTCAAAGCCAATAGTTGGTAAACATCTAAGTAGGCCCCGGCTCCATCAAAATGTCAAGTCATAAGACCAGGACTCATCAAATATGTCCCAGTTCAACAAAATAGGCAACCGAAACTAGTCTCCTAACCAATATCAAGTCAAAATGAAAGTCAAAGCCAATAATTGGTAAACATCTGCAAAAAATAGGCTAGAAGTTGCTAATTTCAGCATAATTTATTAAAAAACGAAAGCCGAAATAACAATCTAATAGTTTATACAATGTCGCATAAAACAAATGCTTCATACCAGTATTTAAAGTAGCCTTATGCACCAAATCACATGCAAACTTTGATTTCATTGTTTTCTTGTGATGAATATAATTTTTAGCATCATCCCACTTACAAAATTCAAATTTGGCTCGTGTTATACAAAGTTAGCATGGGTTACACAGAAAGAATTGAGCTTGGCAACCTTAAATTAGGATTAGCTCGGTCATACGAAACAAGTGTGATAAGTTCATCCTAACATAGCCGTCAAGCATTCAAATATGTTACCACAGAAATAAAAGTTTCAACAGCAAACAGATGACACTAAAGAAATTGCAACTAATACATTCACAAAAAAAAGGAACTATTATTGCCAGGGACTCTAGGCTGAAAGAGTCTCTAGAATCTTCATGTGATCATAAGCATCAAGAAGATATTTATAACTAAAATATAATATAATCATGTGGATACCAAGAACCACATGTGCATGTATGTCTAAGACTTGCATAATATTAGAAGTTTATGAGAATCACATTGCTGAGTTAGTTGACTAAGGTGCATTATATTGTTCTCGTTCTCTGTTAATGCTCAACAACTTAGAAACATACTCCCCATAATATTTCAAAAGGATATGCTTGTTACAGTCAGGTCAGAGAAAACATGCTTGCATCATACTCATTGATATCTAAACATAAGACTGCCACTTAGAAACATACTCCCCGTAATATTTCAGAAGGATATGCTTGTGACAGTCAGGTCAGAAAAACATGCTTCATCATACTCATTGATATCTGAGGTAAAAGAGTTGGACAAAGTCAACAGGCTGTGAACAAAAAACATGTGTATTTCCATACTCAATTTCTCCACCATCTCAAATGCCACATGGTGGTCGTGCCAGAATAACAGAACATCTCAAACACTGGTAGACAACTCAAGGCCCAAATCACATAAAACACAAATGTAAAGGATTCAAATGTGCCAAAACATCAAGGGAATAATACATCCCCAGCAGAAATGCATTGTTCTCTTTATGGCACAAATAGGTAATTGGCACAATCTAATCCGGTTAACAAATTATATCAATCCCCACTGTACATGTGAATAGGAGATACTTACAGAAGTGCACGATCCTCTCTTACGTTGTTGTCAACTTCAATGATCTTTGACCCGGCTAGGAGTTGCATCACAAGTCCTGATGTTACGATAGGGGTAATCCCTAGTTCCATTACAGTTCCGCGATTGGAAGCAAGAATAACACGCATCCAGTAAAATGGATCTGCTCCGGTTGTCGAATGTATGCCATATAGGGGGAGCTGACTGCAAACCAGGAAGATGAAAAGGGATATAACAGTGTAGATAACCTTTTCTCTGAAAGGGATTTTTCGATCAGCACTTTGAACTTCAGGCAAGAATGCCAGAAATGGTCTGACAAGATGAAGAACCCTGAAACCTCCTGCCATTTTCCTGCATAGAGAATTTTTTTTCCATCAGCACTAATGCATAAATTTTAAAGTGCAGCATTAGTGAGCGGTTAAGCTGACTTCATGATATATTCCGTATGGAAAGAATAACACCCACATAACAGATACTGCAATAAACAGCATAAGAGGTGGAAGACAAAAGTACATACATAAAAACTAGCCATGGATTACATCTAACTTTGTAATAGAGAAAAGTATATATGAAAGTTAAGGGAGGGGAAATAAAAAAAGAAACTTCACAAAATAAAGGAAAATAGAGTAAGTAAGAAATACTTCTATAGTCAAAATGCAAGCAATCCCGGATCCAAGAGCCGAATAAGCCGCACTCTTTGACAGAGATATGTTATAATGATCCATCAATAACTTCAAGATCTTCAACAAAGATATTATAGTGTAACCACTACTGACCAGCTGGATCATGGTTGGAGCACATTTGAAAACTAGGATACGTGGTTAACAGGGTTTGAATAAATTGAATATAGACATGGCAAGTTATAAACATTTTCATATTTAAACTTACCTCATCTCACTCCTTCAGCATTGATCTAAGCTAAAGGAAATATAATTTAAATATAAGAAAACGAAGCAGGTTGGCAGCATGCACAAGCAGACAAGCAAAGTTGAATATATATAGCAGATCATAAGAGTACAGCCCAAGTGTGACATAGAAAAGTCAAGAATCAAGGAAAAGCTAAGGGATCGCTAACCCGAAACGGGTGTTTTTCCAAGCAAGACCAATGTTAGGCCAAATTAGTGATTAGGTCAAAAGGATATGACCACTGATATGCAAAAAAAAAAAAATTGTAATCAGGCTTCTCGTATGACCACTCTTAAAACATCAAGGCATCAACTTTAGTATAAACCATACTGCCAAGACAATTCTAGTGCATAGACTGACAAATTTACTCCATGACAACCTTACAAGGTGTTGGTCGCCACTAAAGAAGTTTAAAACACTAGACAATGTGTATAAACTCAAACCAACACTAGTCAAGAGGGTTCTCCAAATCTTCCACTTTTAGTCAAAATTATGGTTTTAAGAAGAATATGGTTCCAACTTACAAAAGCGCTCTTGCATAATTTCCCCTTAAACCAAACGGTTCAAACCTTCCATGCCCTCTTGTTTCAAAAATAGAGTGCTTTAGAAATAACTTGTTTTTAAGTTCATTGTTGTGATTTTTGAAATCGCTTTTGATGGGAACCCCTCCACTTATGTTAGGGATAACAGTAGCAAATATCCTTACTACTATGGCATTCACGGGTTATCCAACCAAAGCCAACAGGTTATAATTATTTCTAACTATTAAATAAAAATCACATGAAAATTTAGGGGCACAACTCAACTATATTAATGGATATATACAGGGTTTCCCTAGTTTCCCAACTATAACTATGGAAAGTTGGAGAAATCATATAATAATATTCACACACCCCATAAATCTTATATTTTATACACTACAGTTTCTCAAACCCAAATAGATACCTACTATGAAATGATACGCCGTGTACAGGAAAAGTCCCATGCTGCACATTATTTGGTAAGCTACCAACATCAGTCAGCGAACTATTCAAGACGATGATACGGCAACCATTGTATTGGAGCATCACATAGCAACTACAGGACCAACCGGACCATAAAACTAAAAAAATAATAAAATAAAATAAATACATACTCTACTAAATAGATTGTCCACACGAGAAAGATGATGAAAGTATCAGGATGGCATACACACCAAAATGATTGCTTCGAGCATCTAACAGGAACTACATGACAGCTTATTTTACAGGAATACTATTTTACACAACATGGATATCGCGACACTGACACGAGACAACTTTCAGCGTGTCTTAGTGTATTTACGAGTTTGTGTCCCATGTCTGACACGATGCGAAATGGACAAGACATCTACTTTAGCGTTTGTATTGTGCCGAGAGCTGACAAATGGATTGCTTTTGTTTTTGCAAATGAGATAACAATCACACAGAATGTTCAAAAATCTTCAAATCTACACCTAATCGATTCCAATTTTCTGTATACTTCCATCATATTACTCGATAGACAAAAACTCCAAATTTACGCAATAAATCTACGCTGATTTCTGATCTAGAACACAAATTTTCGCTTCGCTTCTTAAGCAAACATCTAACTAAACAACATGGATCTATATCCAACCATAATCCTTCATGTATTCCATATAATCGCCCAAAATTAGCATCAGATGAAAGAAATCCACGGATCCTGATCTACATTCCACGGATCTGATATAGAAGAAGTTCTACGTGGAGCTGGAGATCGGGAGGTTTCGATGCACATGATTTCGAGAAGAAATGATCAAAATGTTGGCAAGAAAATATCGAGATCGAGAGACGGAGAGAAGAACGTACCGAGCAAAAAAGAAAACCCTAACGTAGCGAGGAAGAAGAGGCCGGTGAAGTGGAGGAGGGAGCCTTTAAATGCGGAAAAATCGCATGGTTTCGTCCGGGAGCGCGTCCGGATTGGGATGCTGACGAGACGAGACCTCTCTAGTTTGTAACGCCCAGATCCGTTATACAGTATTTGGGCCGGGAAAATTGGCCTGGTCTTTTTAGTATGGAAAAATCAAATTCCATATATATAGGATGAGGAATATATACGATGAGAAGGGATCCGCACTTAAGCATTTCTATATGTTTTTCAAATAACAATACTTGAATTATCTTTTTTGACCATTTAAGATCCTTAAAGTACCCAAATTCTTACGAGAATTTGATCTAATCTAAATAGTCAAAATATACAATCAAATTATTGTTATTTCGGAAAATATGTGAACATATGGGAATGCTTAACTATCGGAATTTCGTTCCCTACTATATATATACTAGTATATATGCACGTGTGTTACACGTATTTCATTGATCATTATTATGAAGACTAAAAAAGACAGTTATTGTAATTAGTACAATCTTTATTAAGACTACTTAAGAAGACTAAAAAATAACTACATTAATTATTCTAAATTTATTATTATATTAGTATCATCATATTATTTTCGGATCTCCCGCAATAAACGCAAGCCGTTTTGAATTGGTTCATTTTCGTATGAAGACTGCTATATATTATTTAAAGACTATTTAGTAAGACTAAAAGACAACTCTCGAAATTATCTTGTAGCCCCTATTAATTTTAATGAATAATTTAAATTAGTACACAAATGCAAGGATATATTTGGAAAGAAATGTGAAGCTGAACTTTTATCATTATATAGTAGTATAGATAATAGAGATAGAGATCCCCACTTTTAAACATCCTCCCATGTTCTCTGAAATAGCAACCGTTGAATTATCTTTTTGACTGTTCATATTAGATCCTTAAACTATATAATTTCTCGATATATTTTGAACGGTCAAAAGATACAATCAAACAGTTGCTATTTTGTAGAACATGCGAGGACACACACACACTCACACACACACACACACACACACACACACATATATATATATATATATATATATATATATATATATATATATATATATATATATATATAGAAATGCTCAAGAACCATCCGCGTGGTTTCATAATATGGAACCACCATATATTTTATGAATTGGATTTAGATCTCCTTACGTGGCAGCTGACATGTCAAATTTTAGAATTAAAATTTAAATTAAAAATTAATTTAAATATTAAAATTAACATTAAAATTAACATTAAGATTAACATTAATATTAATATTAACATTAATATTAATATTAATATTAACTTTAACATTAACATTAATATCAATATTAACACTAATATTAACATTAACATTAAAAATTTTGATTAATTGATTTTTGGATTTTAAATTTTCCATATCAGCTGTTATGTTAGATGCCACATAATATTATTTAACATGCAATCTTTTATTATATTTTACCACTCAATCTCAATCTAACCTATATAACATATGGTGGTTCCATAATATAAAATCATCCGGATGGTCTTGTAGCATTCATATCTCTCTCTCTCTCTCTCTCTCTCTCTCTCTCTCTCTATATATATATATATATATATATATATATATATATATATATATATATATATATATATGATGATGGCACAAGTTGATCAGTTAATTGCTTGATTTTATGTTGGATTGATAGCACATCTATGTTGCATTGAGGACACAAGAAAGTAGTCTCTCTCTCTCTCTCTCTCTCTCTCTCTCTCTCTTATATATATAATGATTCAAAAAATGGGTATAACAAAAGTCCTAACGTCAAAACTGATCACCAAGTGCCCTAACATTAAAAGTCCTCATGTACGCTTCCTCCCATGGTTGGGAGGATTTTTGACAAACAAGTCATCAATATGTCTCAAAAATTAGGGTATAACAGAAATTACAGAAAATATGATTAAATGGCACGTCCATTGAAGAAATAAACCCCCATATAGCACGCCCTAAATCACAATAAATAGAGTTAAATGGCAGCCGAGATAAATACCTTCGTCGCAAGGAGGAGGACGAGGAGGAAGGGGCATGGAGGAGCCGAGAGGGGATATGAGCACGGGGGGCACGACCACGTCGAAGCCGAAATGGACAGTCGGAGGCCGAAGGGACAACCAGAGCTGAGAGAGAGAGAGAGAGAGAGACGAGACAAAGAGACAAAAAAATAATATATTTTCGATCGAACGCCTTTTTTAAACTGGGGTACAGTACTGGACGTCGGTCAGGCAATACCATATTCTATAACATAATAAAATATAATAACGACCAGGTGTTGCTGGACCATCGCATAGTTTTTCTACGTTCTTCTCGCGATTAACTACATAAATTGGATCCATTTAGTCGACGACCCGGCGACGGCTTTATAATTAAAATCCAAAAATACCTAAGGTTAGTCGTCTGGCCGATGCTTATCCATCGCTAACTGGTGACAATTGTCGTTGTTGCCAATCAACCGTCGTTGATTAGCTATATTTTATTAGTGTAAGATAACTTGCACAAAAAATAAGTATGTGCTTTTGGACAGGGACTGTCACACCCCAATCATAAAATGCGAAGGAACTAGCCACGTGGCATTGGCCAGCAACATAACTCCAATGAGCAAACCCAATTTAATGGACCCGTTAGAGTGCACTTAAGCTGTAATATAAATAATAAATGTCTACAACACCTGTCACAGTCTATATATCTAATCTCATCTACAAAACAATAATCAAGAGACAAGATGATAAACCAGTCTCAATAGTCAATAATCAGAAATGAAACTATCCATCAGAATATAGTAAATAAATGTTACGGGGAATAACCTGTATCAAAATAATGAAAAGAGAAATAACCAAGTACATCTGTCCAACAGTCACAAAGCCAAGTCCAATGTTTAAAAAATCACTAAGCATAATAAATAAAGAGAAACTGTGATCTTATGAGAAGTCCTCCGGCACAACCTCGTCCTCTGGTGCAAGTACTGCTCCAATATCATCTCCTGACCCATAAACCTAGGGATAAACCTCCTCGTCTACACCTGGGGACATAATCCAGATCCAGGTCCTCAGAGGACATAGCAATGTACAATAAACACTCAAGCCAGAAGTAAATAGTAGAATGCTATAATACAAGGGAAACTACTATAACCAACTATGTGATATGAAAATGAGAGTATGGACTCGTACTCCGGGCTGGTACTCACGGAAGATCTCAATGAACACTTCCGTCGGATAATAGTACACTCAAGGCTCCGTGTGGGGGAACCCGGAGAAGGCTAGTATATATATATATATATATATATATATATATATATATATATATAAACACCTTCAATTCTGCATAGGGAACCTAAAGCCTAATAAACGAATAGATAAGTAATAAGTAGAATATGCCCAGAGTACGATGAAGACTCTCCCCTCCCAATGTAACCTCACATCTCAATCAAGACACACAAGATCCTAACCTCTAACTATCAACAGAAGTCATAGAGACTATATATATATATATATATATATATATAAAATTAGAAATACTCTATGTCATGCATCCTGTAATCCTATCCGGAGTTCAATCATCACGAACTTGTCGAGAAAGACTCTGTCCCATGAATAACGTGTCAAGTGTCCTACGGTCGGATGTGCAAATAATATATGCACAAACATGGGTGTCACGACCTGTACTCGAATAATAGGGCATGGGCCATGGGTACGTCTGTCACGACCCGCACCTGGTATAGGGGCACGAGAGCGTGGGTACGTCCAGCCTACGCCGCAGCATCGACGGTAGAACGCTGTCTAGGTCACAATGCTACTATATAACTAAACACATGTCAATGATATCCATCTCCATAAGGAGGACAATATACATCTCACAATATCTCACAATGTAAACTCAATCACAGCAACTACAAAGTAAAAGGCACGAAAAAGATAAGAAAAAATAACATAGTTAAACACCATGTCTCAACATAAGATAACTCACAGTCTAGCTGTCCAACATAAAGTCTCCACTAGTCTCAAATTAAACTTAACATAAGTCTGACATAAACTGAAATAACCTCAATAAGTCTCAAAGCATAAATAAATACTCTCTAGATAGCTGCAGGTAACGTCTCATCTAAAGGAATAGTCTCCTTTAAGATCTCTGGTGTGTAGTCTGCATCTATACCTGGTCCGTAGTGTATGGTACAGAAGTCCTCAAGATCCTCTGAAAAAAATATCCAGTCAGGATTGGAACGAAATACACCACTAACAGCAGTTCCACATATATTGACAAAAACTATAACACAGTGTAAAAAAATATAAGACAGATATGAATAACTGGCAATAAGAATACTGGAATAAAGAAAATGCTGGAATAAAGAAATACTGGAACATCATCATCAATATACATCTAGCAATGATATAGGAATACAAGTACACGCAAGAACAATGAACTGGTATGTAAGTGTGTACGAGAACAATAACTAAAACATGTGAAGGTGCTAGATCAATATACTAGAGATACATGTCAATAATCATCTAACTAAGTGTGTGAAATATCAGTATATCATGTGATCGGCTTGGGACTATATGACTCATTACATTGATTAGCGATCATCCCTAACAGGTCAGGCTAACCATATGTAACAACGATGAGGCATGTAATGGTAAGGCTGCACCGACGTGAGGTATGGGTGAGCTATGATGCATGTAAAGTTGGGTATGATCACATAAGCTACTAATATTTCCCTATTTTCCCCAGCTGGCACGGTGGATTCCCAGTCACGACTCCTCGTGACAGGTCTCAATGATGCCAACTCGTGTAAACAACAGTGTCAGAGTCATGTATGCTATACAACAAGAGTCATAGAGATAATCAACATAATGGAAACTGTCAGAGAATGTACTCGCCTGTGGTCCTTAGCTGGCAATACCAATGTCCGAGTTCCAAGGTATCGTCTGAAGGATCCAACGGTCCTATAAACACATCATAAACATAATACTGCATCGGACATTACACTAATACACAATCAACACCATGATCTTAGGGACTACGCTAGGGTGGTCATGTCTGTCGTTGCGGTGCATAACAGACAGTCAATGGTATGGTCTTGCCAGTACGTCAATGTACATATGGCAGTCTGCTAATCATGTTACGTGGTCACAAGTCAATGTAACTACGGGATATCCATAATTACACTAGGGTCTCATAGTATATCTATAAACATGCATATAATCTTAACTAGCATATAACATTAATTACTTATAATATATATGTACACCAATACATATATAATATATATATATATATATATATATATATATATATATATATATATATATATATATATATATATATATATATATATACGTGTATATATACCAATTTATACGTATTAAACATATACCAACGGGATAGATATATTATACAAATATATACTAATTGAATTCATATACTATATATATATATATATATATATATATGTATATATATACCAATATATCAATATATACAATACACGTATTAAACTATAACTAAAATACGTATGCATACTAATGAGAAATACGCATATGCGTGCACGTGTACAAGTACGCTAGAAGGAGAACTCGAACCTGCGTACGCGGGAAGAGGCGTTCGTGTCGAGGTCGTCAGCAGCAGGTCACGGCGGAGTCCGGCGAGTCGACAGCATCGTCTGGACGAGTTGGCGGGAAGTCGACCCGTGCAGCGGTCGGCGGCTTCGTGCAGTCGGGGAGGTCGACAAACTGCTCAGTGCAGCGTCTTGCGGTGATGCTCGTCTTCAACAGCGGTTCGGCGGACCGTCGAGGGTTATCGACGCGGGAAAGGTCGCCGGGTTGCTGGTTTCAGTACTCCGGTGGGTCTCCGGTCGAGTGCAATGAGAGAGGGGTGGCGGTGCGGTCGGTCCAGTCGACGTGGTGAAGGAGTGGCGGACTGACGGCGTCGGGGTTCAAGCTCCGGTCGGCTTGCAGGCGGTGAGGGGTTCAAGCTCCGGTCGGCTTGCAGTCGCGGGTTCGTAGTCGGGTCTGGCCGGCTCAGGGCTGCTCGGTTCCGGCGGGTTCACGGTCGGGTTTGGTCGGCTCAGGGTTGCTCGGTTCCGGCGGTGAACAGTAAGGGGAGGAGGGGATGTCGGCTGGGAGTTATTTAGGGTTAAGGGGAATAAAGAAAAAGAAGGGAATATATATATGTATGTGATGTTGGGTTTGACCTAGAATACGTTGACTTTGGTCAATACTAGAAAAAGGCCTTGGCTTGTTATGGAGATATTCCAATGGGCTAGGGTTCGAACGGGTCTAATGAAATTGCGGAAATTGCATTGGTCTAAGGGTTTGGAGGCCATGGTTTCAAGGGGTCGATGTTAAATTACACACCCCCAAAAATCACGGAAAATATACTGAAGGAGAATGGATTTATAACACGTGTCGTGTCCAACGGGTGTACACCTAATGCACTTTTGCATATAAGTGTCCAACAATTGGAAAATTGCACAAAGAGTGATTCTGGTTTTAATTAATTAAAATTAAATGCAAGGAGGTGCTCTACAATTAAATAGAAGTACAAATGGCTGGATTTAAGTGGGACACAAACATCAATTAATGGTTTGGCATGTCTAGGACAATGGTGTGAATCTGTTGGAAGACAATGACTAGCGTAGCATTCTAATTATCGAATAACGATAAAGTGCAACAATCAAATAAAGTTACAGTAATTTAAATAAAATTAATTATCGTGCAATCATTTACTCATTAATTACAAAAAGACAAAAATACCCTTAATCTGAAAAGTGGGGGTGACAAGTCTACCCTCCTTAAAAGAATTTTGTCCTCAAAATTAAAAATAAATTAGCACAAGAATAAACAATCAACAAAGAATTATACCTCAAGTCTCGAAGAGATACGGATACTGCTCGCGCATTTCGTCCTCTCTCCCCCAAGTTGACTCTCCTGGAGAGTGATTTCTCCATGCAACACAAACCAAAGAAATAGTCTGGTTTCGTAATACCTTTTCTCTACGATCCAAGATCTCAACGGGTTATTCAGGATAGCTGAGTGTCGGTCCAACTTCGATCTCTGAGTGGTCTAGTACATGACTAGGATCGGCCACGTACCTTCTCAGCTGCGACACGTGGAACACGTCATGCACTCCATCTAGAGCAGGCAGCAAGTTAAGTCTATAGGCCACTACACCGACCCTTACAAGAATACTGAAGGGCCCGATGTATCGTGGACTAAGTTTTTTGCCTCTACCAAAACGAATCGTGCCCTGTGTCGAAAAAATTCGTAGGAACACCAAATTGCCAACCTGAAACTCTAGGGGTCTACAGTGGCTATCGGCCCAATACCGCTGTCTGTCATGCGCCACTCGTAGTCTGTCTCTGATAAGTTTTACCTTTTCTGCTGCATCCACGACCATTTCTGGTCCTAACAAAACTCTCTCTCCAACATCATCCCAAGATAAGGGTGTACGACACATTCGTCCATATAAAGCCTCGAATGGTGACATCTTAATGCTGGCCTGGTAGCTGTTGTTGTAAGCAAACTCTACCAAGTGTAGATGATCCTCCCAAGAACCTCCGAGATCCAATACGCAAGTGCGTAACATATCTTCAAGAGTCTGAATAGTCCTTTCAGACTGCCCGTCTGTCTGGGGATGATACACGGTACTGAACTTGAGATGAGTGTCCAAGCTAGACTGCAGACTCCTCCAGAAATGGGAAGTGAAATGGCTATCCTGATCCGAGACAATACTCACAGGAACTCCATGTAATCTGACAATATGCTGTACGTACATTTCTGCTAGCTTCTCCGTCGATGTACCCACTTTGAAAGGTAAAAAGTGGGCTGATTTGGTCAACCTATCCATGATGACCCAAATCGCATCCTTTCCTCCTGGAGAACGAGAAAGTCCTAAAACGAAATCCATAGTCACGTACTCCCACTTCCATTCTGGAATGGGTAATGGTTGAAGCAATCCTCCTGGCCTCTGTCGATCTGCTTTCACCTGTTGGCACACTAAACATCGGGATACGAAGCGTGCTACTTCGCGCTTTATACCATACCACCATACATGCTCCCTCAAATCTTGATACATCTTGTTGGCTCCAGGATGCATCGAGTACTGAGAGCGGTGTGCCTCCTGCAAAACTTCTTCTCGCAGCTCTCTACTTGGCACACACATCCTTGTGCCATGTCGTAAGGATCCATCATCCGCAATAGTGAAGTCGTCTATCAATCATGTCCGAACTTGTGCTCTAATATTCCTTAGAGTCTCATCATCATACTGCACAGCTCTAATTCTGTCCATCAGCTCTGATTGTATCTGTAATCCCCATATCTGAATCTCAGCTCCTGGAACTAATACTTCAATTCCCAAGCTCTCAAGATCAGCAAATAAATGTCTATCCAAAGTCAAGCACATGGCCATCAGATACCTGCTCAAGGCATCGGTGACTATGTTGGCCTTTCCCGGATGGTACTGTAATGAGATATCGAAGTCTTTCATCAATTCTAACCACCGTCTCTGTCTCATATTCAGCTCCTGCGTAAACACGTACTTCAAGCTCTTGTGGTCTATGAAGATCTCCACACGCTCTCCGTACAGATAGTGCTTCCACAGCTTTAGGGTAAAGATAACTGCTGCTAGCTCCAGATTGTGAGTGGGGTAGTTCTTTTCATGAGGGCGTAATTGTCTCGAAGCATAGGCAATTATTTTCCCGTGTTGTTGAAGAACACATCCCAAACCTTTTTCGGAAGCATCACTGTAGATAGTGAATCCACCTGTCCCTGAGGGCAACGTCAAAACTGGCGCTGTTGTCAATCTCCTCTTCAGCTCATCGAATGCGGCCTGACATTCTTCTGTCCAGACAAATTCCACATCCTTCTTGGCCAGTCTAGTCATTGGTTCTGCAATCTTGGAGAAGTCTTGTACAAATCTTTTGTAGTATCCTGCTAGTCCGAGAAAGCTCCTGATTTCAGCTACCGTACTGGGGGTAGCCCATGACTCCACTGCTTCGATCTTCTTTGGATTAACTGAAATCCCGTTACCTGTCACCATATGTACAAGAAATTCAACCTTGTCAAGGAAGAACTCACACTTTGAAAGCTTCCCGTACAACTTCTCTCTCCTGAGAGTCTCTAAGACCATTCTTAGGTGCTCTTCATGCTCTTCTGGGGTCTTTGAATATATTAGAATGTCATCAATAAACATAACTACAAACTTGTCAAGGTACTGGTGGAATACCTTGTTCATCAAGTTCATAAATACGGCTGGTGCGTTGGTTAAACCAAACGGCATTACTGTAAATTCAAACTGGCCATATCTGGTCCGAAAGGCTGTCTTCGGTATGTCTTCCTTCTTCACCTTCACCTGGTGATAGCCTGACCTCAAGTCTATTTTTGAAAACACCTTTGCTCCGCTCAAATGATCAAAAAGATCATCTATCCTCGGCAACGGGTATTTGTTCTTGATAATAAGGTTATTCAAAACTCTATAATCGATACACATGCGTACCGTGCCGTCCTTCTTCGGTACAAATAATACCGGTGCTCCCCATGGCGATGAGCTGGATCTAATGAAACCTTTGTCTTGCAGCTCCTCTACTTGTTTCTTCAATTCTACTAACTCGTTGTTGTTAACTCTATAGACATGTTGCGAAATAGGCTCCGCTCCTGGTATTAATTCTATAGAGAACTCAACATCTCTGTCTGGCGACAAACCTGGCAACTCCTCTGGAAATACATCCAGGAACTCCGCTATCAGTGGATGTGGTAACTCCTCTTCTTCCATCCTGGCTCCACAAAAAGTGCCTCTGCTCCGCTCCTCTGCTCCCCTGGCAATCTCGAACTCTGGCTCTCCTGGTGGTCGAAATACTACTCTACCTTCGTGATAATCTATAGAAGCATGGTGTTTACTTAACCAGTCCATTCCGAGTACAATATCGTATCCCGGAAGTGGCATGACGAGTAAACTCACGCTCAACTCTCGGTCTTCCAATGACACTCTTGGATCCTTACAACAATCACAGACTAGGATAAAGCCTCCTCCTGTCGTGATCTTGCAAGTCCTATCTAATGGTTCTATTTCTAAATGATGCTTAAGGGAATAAGATACAGATACAAAACTATGGGAAGCGCCAAAATCAAATAATACAAGTGCTGGAGTAGAATCGAGTAGAACTGAACCTGAAATCACGTCTCCAGCTGGCTCGACCTCCTCAGTAGTCATGGCGTAAGCTCGTCCTTGTGGTGCTCCTCTCTGCTACTGCTGGTGCTGAGCAAACCTCTCCTGCTGTGGTGGAAGTGGATGTCCTCTCTGCTGGCCTCCTGGTACAGTAGGTGCTCTGGCTGGTCCTCTCTGAGCTGCTGCTCCTCCCTGGCGAGATTGAACAGCTGGGCAGTCCATCAGCTGATGAGCTGCTGATCCACATGACAAGCAAGTGCCTAACCTTTTTCTGCAGATGTCCCTTGTATGTCCCATCTTTCCGCAATACGAACATGGGGCAACAAGCTGATTATGTCTCTGTGGTTGCTGTTGTTGAGCATGTCCTCGAACTGGTGCCTGTGGCTGGTATTGCTGCTGGTGTTGCTGCTAGTGCGGCCTCTGTTGTTGTTGTTGCTGAAAGTGTGGGCGCTTGGCTGGTCCTGTGTTACCTCCTGATGCTTCAGAAGTATCACGTCCTCTCTTGGGCCTGAGGTCCAAGTTGTCTTCAGCAATCTGGGCATCCATCAGGATACTCTCAAATGTAGCAGTACGTCGTCCCGAAGTACGAGACTTGATCTCCTTATTTAACCCCTTTCTGAATTTTTGTGCTATGTCTCCTGAATCTCGAATCATTGATGGCGCAAATTGACTCAATCGGCAAAACTCTGGGGCATATTCGTCGACTGACATACTACCTTGGATTAAGTCACGGAATTGACTTTCTAATGCTCCCAAGGCTACATCAGGAAAGAATTTCTCCTTAAAGAGTTCGTTAAAGTCCTCCCAAGTAAGTCCTTTGAGTCTCGGCTCTGTACAATACCACGTCAGTACGATATCAAACATCTGACTGCCAGCGGCCTCTATCTGAAGAATCTCTGGGATCTGTGATAAGCGCAAGTTCCTCTCTATGTCCTCTAACCATTCATCAGCATAGAGTATTCATTAGGTTCCTTTGAACTCTCGAGGCATCATCCTCTTAAAGTCTACTATAGTGCCGGGCCTATATTGTTGCTGGCCAGGATGCTGCGGTGATCGTGCTACTCTCTCCACAGCCTGGAGAGCCACCTGATGAGCATTCTCCATGCTCTCTCTCATCAGTTCTGACTGCGCCTGGTGTGCCTCTGCTTGTATTCTCTATGCTTCAGCTTGAACACGCTGAGCTTCTGCTGTTACTCTCTGGGCCTCTAGCATGCCCTGCATCAGTGCGAACATCTGTGCCCCGTCAGTGGGCACTCCTCCGGGAATCGGTATCGGTGGTGATGGAAGGTTGTCTGTCATAGCTGGGGCAATCCTCGGAATAGGTGGAGGAGGAATCCCGTTAGTTGCAGGTACTCCCACACGAACAGGAGATGTAGGAGGAACTCCAGGTGTCTGCCC
Organism: Iris macrosiphon; assembly: GCA_036927795.1. NCBI lineage: Eukaryota > Viridiplantae > Streptophyta > Magnoliopsida > Asparagales > Iridaceae > Iris > Iris macrosiphon. Next base: position 186,397,343 of record JAYESA010000004.1, read on the forward strand.
GTCAGGTGGAGAGGTGGCAAACCTCTCTGAAGTTGATGCTCCCACTCTCATAGATCTAGTATTCGACGGCATCCTGAATACAGATCAAAAGAATTAATTAAGGTGATAGATATGATATTATCAAGGAAGGACAATAAAATGCTAAAGGAAGCAACCAATTAGAATAATATTGCGAAGATCAGAATCTTCTAGTGTGATTGAGCATACTCTCATCCTAGATTCTATTTCCGATATCCTATTGCAGGCTCGTAGCAGTACAACTAAGTTGTCGCACTACCACGATATCGTATAACTTGCAAAACTAGACCTACATGGGCCACCACTAAAAACGTGTCATGACCCACACCCGGTATAGGGGCACGAGAGCGTGGGAACGTCCAGCCTACGCCGCAGCATCGGCGGTAGAACGCTGTCTAGGTCACAATGCTACTATATAACTAAACACCTGTCAATGATATCCATCACCATAAGGAGGACAATATACATCTCACAATATCTCACAATGTAAACTCAATCACAGCAACTACAAAGTAAAAGGCACGATAAAGATAAGAGGAAATAACATAGTTAAACACCATATCTCAACATAAGATAACTCACAGTCTAGCTGTCCAACATAAAGTCTCCACTAGTCTCAAATTAAACTTAACATAAGTCTGACATAAACTGAAATAACCTCAATAAGTCTCAAAGCATAAATAAATACTCTCTAGATAGCTGCAGGTAACGTCTCATCTGAAGGAATAGTCTTCTCTAAGATCTCTGGTATGTAGTCTGCATCTATACCTGGTCCGTAGTGTGTGGTACAGAAATCCTCAAGATCCTCTGGAAAAAATATCCAGTCAGGATTGGAACGAAATACACCACTAACAGCAGTTCCACATATATTGACAAAAACTATAACACAGAGTAAAGAAATACAAGACATATATGAATAACTGGCAATAAGAATACTGGAATAAAGAAAATGCTGGAATAAAAAAATACTGGAACATCATCATCAATATACATCTAGCAATGAAATAGGAATACAAGTACACGTAAGAACAATAAACTGGTATGTAAGTGTGTACGAGAACAATAACTAAAATATGTGAAGGTGCTAGATCAATATACTAGAGATACATGTCAATAATCATCTAACTAAGTGTGTGAAACATCAGTATATCATGTGATCGACTTGGGACTATATGACTCATTACATTGATTAGCGATCATCCCTAACAGGTCAGGCTAACCATATGTAACAGCGATGAGGCATGTAATGGTAAGGCTGCACCGACGTGGGGTGTGGGTGAGCTATGATGCATGTAAAATTTGGTATGATCACATAAGCTACTAATATTTTCCTATTTTCCCCAGCTGGCACGGTGGATTCCCATTCATGACTCCTTGTGACAGGTCTCAATTATGCCAACTCGTGTAAACAACAATGTCAGAGTCATGTACGCTATACCACAAGAGTCATAGAGATAATCAATATAATGGAAACTGTCAGAGAATGTACTCGCCTGTGGTCCTTAGCTGGCAATACCAATGTCCGGGTTCCAAGGTGTCGTCTGAAGGATCCAACTGTCCTATAGACACATCATAAACATAATACTGTATCGGATATTACACTAATACACAATCAACACCATGATCTTAGGGACTACGCTAGGGTGGTCATGTCTGTCGTTGTGGTGCATAACAGACAGTCAATGGTATGGTCTTGCCAGTATGTCAATGTACATATGGCTGTCTGCTAATCATGTTACGTGGTCACAAGTCAATGTAACTATGGGGTATCCATAATTATACTAGGGTCTCATAGTACATCTATAAACATGCATATAATCTTAACTAGCATATAACATTAATTACTTATAATATATATGTACACCAATACATATACAATATATATATATATATATATATATATATATATATATATATATATATATATATATATATATATATATATTGTCATGCCCAGTCCCAAAATACATAGGACTAGGAACACGTAAGCATGCCAGCCGTTTGGATATGGCAACTCCAATATATGGAAACCAAAATCCACACGTACGTTGTAATATGAATATCAATCCACAAGTGGTATAAACATATGTCACAAATCACAGGGTATAATCTAAATCTCATCCACGAAAATCAAATATAAATAAATAACCAGTGTCTATGAAACTAGATCTCAATGTAAGTATCTATGGATGATAGTTGGATGGAAATAAATCTACTACCAACTCGAATGGAAAAGTACAACACAATAAACACAATATGGGAATACCAGCTAACAATCATGGGGGCTCGGAGAGAAGATATCCTCGAAACAAATGTAACCATCCGAATCTGCGCTCCTGCAAATACTCAAGAACAGATACACCTGGAAGGGGACCAGGTCCTCAGAGGGACGTAACAAGATACATAAAAACAAGCCAATTTGAATACAGTAAACATGCATAATAGGTAGAAAATATATAAGTACGATGTACAAGACAATCTATATGAATGCAAATGAGGACAATTTTTTGACGTATGGGCAAGGGTAGTCTACTCGATCTAAACCTCACAACGCACACACACGCAGTGGACATCAGAAATCGTCATACCTCGGGGGTAGCGACCAGTGTGACACACGTCCGTAGTACGAACTATATACTACGGTTTGCCAGAGTGGTTAAAAGCCCATACGCCTAATGATTGTCCTCTCATGTTATTAGGTACCATGTGTGTGTCAACATATCTAATACATGGTAATGACTGAAGGAAAACTATACATGCATGAACTATAAAGAAATGCAATAAATATACAGAAATATACTAAGCATGCAAAATACTGTAAGCAATTTGGCAAGGTATCTTGCCTGGTAAGAAAGCTACAAGGTGTACTGTCCAGAAGTTAAGCACACAAGATCAGAAGCTACGGCCTCAGAACAAATGTCTCCGGATACTGAAATAGATATCACCAACGTTCCCAGAATAAGCAAAATAGCTAGAAAGCACTTCCCTTTCGTCCAATTTGGACACAAGGGCAAAACGGTAATTTTGGGTCAAAGCGGGGTCCACTCTAGATGTCAATACGAACCCGACGGTATGTCCAAATGTGGATTCCGATGGGCCGAACACAAATTTGCCCAAAAAGTCAACCGTGGGCCCGCTAATTGGCGACTTGGTCAATTGTCTCAGAATTGCGTAAAAATTGGGTCACAGGACCAGCGCGTTACCACGAGTCCAGTGGCATAAGTTTCGTCGCAATCTGACGAACGTGCACAAAACGCGCACGACTTTCGCAAAAGTTACGACACGAGATTTGTCCGCGGATACGGGCTGATTCTGGCGCGCACACGCGTCCAAATCAGTTTTTGCGAACTCTCACATGTCCGGTTACGTAGTGCGCACCATTTGGTACACTTGGTACACGGTGGGACGGTTCCGTTTGGTGGAGCGCGCTCCGTTTCACAACTTTTAAAAATCTAAAAAAATGTGTTCGCGGGATTTTCCAACAAATTTAATTCTGTCTACAGCAGTTAATAATCTAGGGTTATTTAACAGAAATTAAACTAGGTCAAGTGGTCTATGCATACCAAAAAGAATCATCAAATTCGGATCTCTGTGGTGGGAGATACGAACTCGGAAACATGGGTGATCCACAGTTTTCTGCGATCCCAGAATTCGATCTATTTCTGCCAACTTTGGTACTGTTTTCGCTTATGGTTACGCGTTGTTCGAGGTCTACTATCATACAGATATAGAAGAGGGTTAAGGGGTGAGCATGTCGGTGAAGATGGGGTAGCGTTTGGTTGAGCGAGGCGACGGAAAACAACTCTGGAACACAGGTACCTCGCTGTGGAATCTACAGTATGCGGGGTCGTGGTCGTCGGGATTGGTTTGGACGGCCTGGCGGGGTTCTCCGGCTGCAGTGGTGGCGCTCTCTAGGTCTAGATGGGAAGAGGAAGGGTTTGGATGATTATAGGGTTAGGGTTTTATGTGAAATAAGTTATATATATATAAATATATAAGAGAGAGAAGGGGGGTCGGGTTGCATCCGCGGCTAAGGGGTTTGCTTGGGCTCATTAGCGGGACTCCTTGCTCCTTGCCAGCGGGTGGGTAGGCTGCTACTAAGCAACGGGTTGCTTGGGATTTTAGTAGCGGGTATTGGCTGTAGTAGCTAATTGCTAAGGACGTGGGTAGGTAGTATATGGTTTGAGTAGTAATAGTTAATAGATTTATTTAATAGTTTTTCTTTTCCTTTTCTTTTCTTTTATTTTCTAAATTTCTTTAAAATATATATATATGTATATATATATATATATATATATATATATATATATATATATATATATATATATATATATATATATATATTTATATATTTATATATTTATATATACTTATATACTCATAGAAAAAATCTAGAATTACTCTAATACATACTATAAGCTAGCAACTGCTCAAGGGGTCTCCTATATGAAATAAATTCGAAAAAATTTCTAATGGTCCTATAAATCCCCTAAATGCACACATATATATAAATACATAAAAAATTCTAAAAAATATATTTGTGCACACCATTAAGCTAGCAACTGTCCAAAGGGTCTCCTACATAAAATAAATTTAAAAAAATTTATAATTGCTCCATAAATCTTCTAAGTTCACCAACACCTAAAATAAAAATTTATAAAAATCTATTTCTCCTAATTAGCTCATAATTACTATAATTAAATTATTAATTAATAATTAAAAAGGGTATATACGATTTTTAGGAATAGGAATTTTATATTCTATCCAACTTATAAAAATTTCGTCCTCAAAATTAAAATTAAGCCACGGTAGAAAGTCAAGGGTGGTATAAGATTTGCATTATTTAAAATGCAAGGTTAGGTTTAAAGGAGTGGACGATGTTGCGCGTTGCACATCCCAAAAAATCATAGGAAAATCCACATGAGCGAAAAATAGGTTTCTTCATGTGTCATGTCCAATGGTGTGGACACCTAAATACTCTTTTGTACAAAAGCGCCCAATAATTGGAAAGTTGCACAAAGATCAGAACGGATGATGGGCACGTCTAGGATAAGGGTGTGAGATTTGTAGGAAGGTAGTGGCTACTGTAGTGCTCCAATTATCGGAGCACGATAAGGTACGCTAAGTGATATAATTATTGCAAAATTAAATAAAAATATTGTGGTCCATCTCTAACTGGACTCAATCTAACCTTAGTCTCACTATCTCAGCCAAGTAGGTCTAATTTTGGGTGAGGGGTTCACAATCTACCGAACTTAAAATTTATCCATCTATCACCTAAGGCTATACATCTAGAAAAATTATTCCTCAAATTATTTAATCATGTTATTCAATCTTCAAGGTTTTAACACCAAACATATCACCTATAATATGCCCTTAATCAATTATAAAAGAGAGTCACTAAGTCATGTGATTAGCCTTATGGGGTATATCTAGTACTATCAGTATCAACTTATACCAGCATGAGGTTTCGTTTTTCCAAAATAAGGGAAGACGGAGAGCAATAATAAAGAATTCAAGGTAAAGGTGATAGAATACAAGTACGAGGTTCAAAAAGATTAAAGAATTCGAAAAGGGAGTTGTTAGGACAGTTGTGGATTGAAATCCTATTTTTGGTAATTTTCTATTTATATGCTCGTATCAGTACAGTTATGTAACCGATACGATGTGTCAGACATGTCTAGGGGCAAGTATATCCGTCTACTACCATATATCTCAATCCACGTAAAGTAGTCATGCAAAGAGCGAACCAGGCGCACTAAGGTTAGCTAGACCTTAATACACCGATTATAATTAGGCAATTGTATCATTGTGTGCACCCAATAATACATATGTCATAAGCAAGCTCGATAAAAGAATAAGCTTACAAAAACTAGGCTATAATAGCAGCATAAGTCAAGGTAGTACAACAAACATAACTACGCTGAATTATGATGAAAAAGGTACATAACAATTCAAGTTCACAAAAGATAAGACTCCATAATCTCTACAGTTGTCATACTAATTCCTTGTCTAAGTCGATATTCGACAAAGTAGGGCTATAGCCTCTAAGTTCTACAGTCTAAAAAAAATACTGTCGTCCTAAGCTAGCATACAGTTAATGTCATTCAGCTACACTTCAATAATAGGGCAAAAGACTATGTGATACTAGGTTGTGAGGTATACTACCCAACTTATAATAATAAACTAATAATATAATTATCTTAAGGATACCGTAGAAACTCCTGTTAAGGTCGACGAGAAGGGGTCTTGGTACTTATTAGGGTATCCTCTTATATTACATAGGTCATGGTCATCTTAAGTCTTAGTCTTAGTCAAGTGTCAATAGTAAGAATGGAACAGTTACTGGCCTCAAGGGAAAGGGAATATAACTCGTATTGAGGTGGGGTACATATTACGCAATTTAAAACTAAGGGATAAGCACCAGGTCTCAATCTAAAAGAATAGCTTAAACTATCAAATTCTAACTACTAAGCGTACAATTTTAAAAAATTTCAAGATTACAACTATAACCTTAGCAAACTATATATCCTAACATAGAATAAAATCTTTCGGTCTACAATCAGAAGTGTCAGGTGGTATGAGTTGAAAGATGAAGAATAGAGAAACACAATTTAGTCGTCGCACAATTAGCGAACGCTAAGGTCGCAGAGGAACAATATATAAAATTAAAAATAGGGGGCTCTAGATAGCATCACGATTCTCTAAGGGGGAGTGGTATGCTATTTGCTATATTCGAGGTATGATCAAGGAAAAAGTGTTTGATTACATTCCTCTAGGCTTCCTAAGGTGTTGTCTACTAATAATAAGACAATGATCTAAGTTTATAGTTCTCCAATACTTATCTAACTATGAAGGTTAGGTTCAGTCCTAATTTTTAATTTTGGTTTTCTATTGGTTCCTCAATACTAGGGTCAAACATTATGGTAGAACTTCTAACTAACTCTAGTAGTATCTATACTACTCACAAGTCCTCATAATACATCAAGGGGTAATGGTAAACCAATCTATAGATAAGGAATTCTAGGGTTCACTAGATATTCTAAAGTTAATGGTGTGTCAACACTCTAGTTGTACTCTTAATAGGAAGGTTACTTTACTTATCATCTAACGACAGGGACTTCTATATTCTAGAGGGGGCTATACTCATGGAATTATCAGGGAAGTACATGAATTAAGCAGGATACAATTATTCAAATAAAATGTATTGGAGGGAGAGTGAATCATAGTCAATTATGGATGAGATCCTATACTCTATTCCTAGGTGAAGGCTTATTCGGTACAATAACGTAACCGAGACAATATACTCTCGACCTGCATGGGCCACCACAAAAACATGTCGCGCCCTAGTCCCAAAATATGTAGGACTAGGAACACGTAAGCATGCCAGCCGTATGGAAATGACAACTCCAATATATGGAAACCAAAATTCACACGTACACTGTAATATGAATATCAATCCACAAGTGGTATAAACATATGTCACAAATCACAGGGTATAATCTAAATCTCATCCATGAAAATCAAATATAAATAAATAACCTGTGTCTATGAAACTAGATCTCAATGTAAGTATCTAAGGATGATAGTTGGATGGAAATAAATCCACTACCAACTCGAATGGAAAAGTACAACACAATAAACACAATATGGGAATACCAGCTAACAATCATGGGGGCTCGGAGAGAAGACATCCTCGAAACATATGTAACCATCCGAATCTGCGCTCCTGCAAATACTCAAGAACAGATACACCTGGAAGGGGATCAGGTCCTCAGAGGGACGTAACAAGATACAAAAAAGCAAGCCAATTTGAATACAATAAACATGCATAATAGGTAGAAAATATATAAGTACGCTGTACAAGACAATATATATGAATGCAAATGAGGACAACTTTTCAACGTATGGGCAAGGGTAGGCTACTCGATCTAAGCCTCACAACTCACACACACGCCAGTGGACATCAGAAATCGTCATACCTCGGGGGTAGCGACCAGCGCGACTCTATAGAAATCGACATACCTCGGGGGTAGCGACCAGTGCGACACATGTCCGTAGTGTGAACTATATACTACGGTTTACCAGAGTGGTTAAAAGCCCATACGCCTAATGATTGTCCTCTCATGATACTATGTGCCATGTGTGTGTCAACATATCTAATATATAGTAATAACTGAAGAAAAACTACACATGCAAGAACTATATAGAAATACAATAAATATAAAAAAATATACTAAGCATGCAAAATACTGTACGTAATTTGGCAAGGTATCTTGCCTGGTAAGAAAGCTGCAAGGTGTACTATCCAGAAGTTAAGCACACAGGATCAGAAGCTACGACCTCAGAACAAATATATCCGGATGCTGAAATAGATATCACCAACATTCCCAGAATAAGCAAAATAGCTAGAAAGCACTTCCATTTTGTCCAATTTGGACACAGGGACAAAACGGTAATTTCGGGTCAAAGTGGGGTCCACGTGTGGCCTACTTTGCACCGAAAAATATGCCAAGAATAACAGTCTCTAAATGGGACAAATTATAGGTCAAACAACTCTATATGTCAATACGAACCCAACGGTATATCCAAATATGGATTCCGATGGGCCGAACACAAATTTGCCCAAAAAGTCAATCGTGGGGCCTGCCAATTGGCGACTTTGTCAACTGTCTCAGAATTGCGTAAAAATTGGGTCACAGGACCAGCGCGTTATCACGAGTCCAGTGGCATAAGTTTTGTCACAATCTGACGAACGTGCACAAAATACGTGTGACTTTCATAAAAGTTGCGGTACGAGATTTGTCCGCGGATACGGGCTGATTTCGGCGCACACACGCGTCCGAATCAGTTTTTGTGAACTCTCCCATGTATGATTACGCAGCGTGCACCGTTTGGTATACTTGGTACACGGCAGGGTGGTCCCGTTTGGCGGAGCGCGCTCCGTTTCATAACTTTTGAAAATCTAGAAAAGTGTGTTCGCGGGGTTTTCCAACGAATTTAATTTTGTCTACAGCAGTTAATAATCTAGGGTTATTTAACAGAAATTAAACTAGGTAAAGTGGTCTATATATACCAAAAAGAATCATCAAATTTGGATCTCTGTGGTGGGAGATACGAACTCAAAAACATGGGTGATCCGTAATTTTCTGCGATCCCAAACTTTGGTCTATTTCTGCCAACTTTGGTGCTATTTTCACCAATGGTTACGCGTTGTTCGAGGTCTACTATCACACAAATATGGAAGAGCGTTAAGGGGTGAGCATACCGGTGAAGATGGGGTAGCGTTTGGTTGAGCGAGGCGACGAAAAATAACTCTGGAACACAGGTACCTCGCTGCAGAATCTGCAGTGCGCGGGGTCGCGGTCGTCAGGATCGGTTTGGACGGCCTGGCGAGGTTCTCCGGCTACGGTGGCGGAGCTCTCTAGGTCTAGATAGGAAGAGGAAGGGTTTGGATGATTATAGGGTTAGGGTTTTATGTGAAATAAGTTATATATATATATATATATATATATATATATATATATATATATATATATATAAATATATAAGAGAGAGAAGGGGGGTCGGGTTACATCCGCGGCTAAGGGGTTTGCTTGGGCTCACTAGCTGGACTCCTTGCTCCTTGCTAGCGGGTGGGTAGGCTGCTACTAAGCAGCGGGTTGCTTGGGATTTTAGTAGCGGGTATTGGCTGTAGTAGCTAATTGCTAAGGACGTGGGTAGGTAGTATATGGTTTGAGTAGTAATAGTTAATAGATTTATTTAATAGTTTTTTTTAATAGTTTTTCTTTTCCTTTCTTTTTCTTTTCTTTTCTAAATTTATTTAAAATATATATATATATATATTTATATATATACAAGATATGGTATGTTGTAAATAAATACAATTCGGAAAAATCTTTTTAATAAGTTATATATATATAAGTTTTTCTTTTCCTTTCTTTTCCTTTCTTTTTCTTTTCCTTTATTTTTTTAATAGTTTTTTATGTATATATATATTTATATATACGTATAAACTCATAGGAAAAATTTAGAATTACGCTAATACATACTATTAAGCTAGTAACTGCTCAAAGGGTCTCCTACATGAAATAAATTCAAAAAAATTCCTAATGGTCCCATAAATTCCCTAAATGCACATATATATATAAATACATAGAAAAATTTTAAAAAATATATTTTTGCACACCATTAAGCTAGCAACTGTCCAAAGGGTCTCCTACATAAAATAAAATTCCGAAAAATTTATAATTGCTCCATAAATCTTCTAAGTTCACCAATACCTAAAATAAAAGTTTATAAAAATCTATTTCTCCTAATTAGCACATAATTACTATAATTAAATTATTAATTAATAATTAAAAAAGATATATACAATTTTTAGGAATAGGGGTTTTACATATATATATATATACGTGTATATATACCAATTTATACGTATTAAACATATACCAATGGGATACATATACTATACATATATATACTAATTGAATTCATATACTATATATATATATATATATGTATATATATACCAATATATCAATATATACAATACACGTATTAAACTATAACTAAAATACGTAGGCATACTAATGAGAAATACGCGTATGCGTGCACGTGTACAAGTACGCCAGAAGGAGAACTCGAACCTGCGTACGCGGGACGAGGCATTCGTGTCGAGGTTATCAGCAGCAGGTCACGACGGAGTCCGACGAGTCGACAGTGTCGTGTGGACGAGTTGGCGGGAAGTTGACCCGTGCAGCGGTCGGCGGCTTCGTGCAGTCGGGGAGGTCGACAAACTGCTCAGTGCAGCATCCTGCGGTGGTGCTCGTCTTCAACAGCGGTTCGGCGGACCATCGAGGGTTACCGACGCGGGAAAGGTCGTCGGGTTGCTGGTTTCAGTACTCCGGTGGGTCTCCGGTCGAGTGCAATGAGAGAGGGGTGGCGGTGCGGTCGGTCCAGTCGACGTGGTGAAGGAGAGGCGGACTAACGTCGGGGTTCAAGCTCCGGTCGGCTTGTAGGCGGTGAGGGGTTCAAGCTCCGGTCGGCTTGCAGTCGCGGGTTCATATACTATATATATATATATGTATGTGATGTTAGGTTTGACCTAGAATACGTTGACTTTGGTCAATACTAGGAAAAGGCCTTTGGCTTGTTATGGAGATATTCCAATGGGCTAGGGTTCGAACGGGTCTAATAAAATTACGAAAATTGCATTGGTCTAAGGGCTTGGAGGCCATGGTTTCAAGGGGTGATGTTAAATTACACCCCCCCAAAAATCACGAAAAATATACTGCAGGAGAATGGGTTTATAATACGTGTCGTGTCCAACGGGTTTACACCTAATGCACTTTTGCATAAAAGTGCCCAACAATTAGAAAATTGCACAAAGAGTGATTCTGGTTTTAATTAATTAAAATTAAATGCAAGGAGGTGCTATACAATTAAATAGAAGTACAAATGGCTGGATTTAAGTGGGACACAAACATCAATTAATGGTTTGGCATGTCTAGGACAACGGTGTGAATTTGTTGGAAGACAATGGCTAGCGTAGCATTCTAATTATCGAATAAAGATAAAGCACAACAATCAAATAAAGTTACATTAATTTAAATAAAATTAATTATCATGCAATCATTTACTCATTAATTATAAAAAGATGAAAATACCCTTAATCTGAAAGTGGGGGTGACAACGTCTAGCCTATGCAGCAGCATCGGTGGTAGAACGTTGTCTAGGGTCTAGGTCTACTATACTAATGATTCATAATATATAGTATCATCTCTATATCAATATGAATACTCAATCACAATACTCTAAAGGGAGGTTGAATAAGAAGATAATCCAGATAACACTCTAAAAAATTAAACTACACATAATCTAGAAAAGAAACACTAGCCTAGATATCTACAAATATCACCTCAAGTCCACAGTTTAAGAGTAGTCATGTCTACAACATCACTCTGAAATCCCAGAATAGAGAGAACAACAATCATTGAAAAATATTATCCAGTCAGGATTGGAGCGAAGTACACCACTAACAGCAGTTCCAATAAATGATAAAAACTATGTAACAATAAATAGAGAGAAATACAAATAAATAGAACATGAACAAGAAATATACAAGATATGGTATGCTGTAAATAAATATAAGAGTAATGAGCATCATATACAAGAGTCAAAAAATACAACTAGCTAAGTGAGTGAGTACTAGCTTTAACATGTGATCGGGTTGGGTCTTTTGTTCAGGAATTATGGCCTGGTTAATCATACGTGCGATGTATGATTAACACTATGCAGGAAAATAGGAACTGCGGGGTATGATCATTTATCTACACTAACACTCTCTGCCCCCGACTGGTATAGTAGATCCAACCATGGTGGCACGCTATGACACGAGATTCCATAAGAAGGATGTTAATCTTCTTATGAATCAATGTCTATACATGTACAAGTATAATAGGGCTCGCACGTGATACACCAGGAACTACCAGGAATAATATCTCATGACGGGATCCAAAAATACTAATTCGTGTAACAATGTATCAAGAAGTCAAGGATATCTACACTAAATACAAGAAACTTAGAAGATATCATAAACAAAAAACTGTCAGAAAATGTACTCGTCTGTGATCCAGAACAATGTATGTCAAATTGTGTCTGTATCGATGCCTCACAGACCTATATATGAAATTTTATGTCATTACAATATTTTAGAAAGATAATGAAGTTAAAACTAGTTAAATTCTAGGTCTTCAAGCCACCTCTAGGTCAAACGAGGCCAAAATAGTCAACTGGGTCAACTCTAAGTCAAACTAGTCAAACTTAGTCAAACAAGTTAATTCTAGGTTGTACTAGTCTATACCTAGGTTTTTAGGTCCATACCTTAAAAGTATTAGCTATACTAGCTAATGTTAGATGCTAAGATACTATATATACTAAGTATAAATATATAACTTATATGTGTACATATACTAGTTATCTACTATCTAGTATTACCTTAGTTAATATCTATAACTAACATTCCTAGCAATTACACTCATGATCCATAATACCTTAATACCCTCAACATATATATATATATATATATATATATATATATATATATATATATATATATATATATATATTACTTAGCCCTCTAATCTAATATCTTGACTCTTAACTCAAAGCTTAACCCAAACTCAAGTGGAACCAAATACCTTTGCCTACAACCCTTACCTAGCACTTATTTATAACCTACTGTGCACTGATATACCCTACTGGCACTCAAGTTCATCCTAATTGCTAACTTCAATTCCCTTGCACTGATACTAGTGTATCGGTCTACTTGATACACTGAACTCCCTTACCACATCCCATCTAGTAACTGACACTCACACTTAACTACCTACACACTCACTTGGGCTCAACACTCATCTGAATACTCTCAACCACATCTCACAGTGCACTACCTCCATCCATTATTGCAGTGTCACACCAATGGTACAGACCCTTTACCTTGTACTTCTGTTGCAGGCTCCCTTCATTGCCTACATCACTACCTATATCACTGCATATACTTACACAACAACTCACTAACTTCTCACATTGATACCAGCACCTGGAATACCCTACAATTTTCCCCAACCGATACCCGAACACTCACCCAATGCATCCAACCCTACTACACTTGATACATGAATCCTGATACCCAGGTAGGCACCCCAGTACCCAACTGGATACCCAACTGAACAGACCCACTGTCTGTACATACCTTAACCTATGCTCTCTGCTGACACTTACCTACATGAGATATTCTAGAGCACCGACTGTGTAGATGGCACAGTGGCTTTCCCAATAGTGTTCACTGCAGTGCATATACTGCAGTCCAAAATATGCCCTTGTGCAGGCCATACAAAATGGCCACATGCTCCTGCATGGGTCCCCCACCTTGCTACTGCTCCTTGCAGTCAAGTTTGGAACACATCCCTACAGCAACTTGCTGAACACAGCAATTGCAGACCTCAACATTGTGCACAAGTGTATGCACAACACACTTAACACATGCACACCACATTCATATACGATTTATCAAAACCTTGTGTGCATAAGTTAAGTATCACACTAAATACATATATACGCACTTGATACACACTCTCCACCATTCCAAACTCAACTAAAACATCATGAGCATTTATAATATATAAATTAGGACTAGAATTAAGTAATATAGACTAAGTATAATAGATCTATGGAATATGGACACAATGAACTAATAAAATAAAGAAAAATACAAATTCTCAATTCTGTGTCACAATGTATCAAGACACGTACTTCCTATGTCCAATTATTGATACGTATAATCCATCACACATCATAATAGACTCGATTTGTCCTATTGAGGATACGACATAACCAACACATGGACACAACTCAGATTTCTCCTAAATTGAGCCCCAAAACCAACAATACAATCATCAAATGCATAGATCTACCCAAATTGAGGCCCCTAGTGCCTAGAACTACCATAGAAGGGTTATTTTCTTCAACTAGAAGGTTCCTATAGGTCTTAATAGGCTTCTTACATATAGAATAGGGGAAATTGAGAAGTTTACCTATACTAGAAGTGTCCTCCTTGGTAGACTTTAAATTTGGACACGGTAGGGATGACTTGGACATGAATTCTTCCTTGGTGACTCCTCTCCAAGCTCCTTGCTCCTTGAGGAAGAATGAATGAAGAGAATTGGAAAGGGAAAGTAAAATTTGAATTCTAGATCTAGAATTTGAGAGGGAATGAATTGCTATTTAAAATGAATTGCTTGGGAAGAAAGTTAAAAATATTTGGAGGAAAACTAAACTCTAAAGAAAGACACATGTCATTCTCCTATTGGTTGGGTTCAAATGGTTTCATTCATTTTCCCTCCAAATTAAATTTGGAAATTTAAAAGGAAGGATTCTAATTTGGTTAAGAAGGAAATCTCTACGAGTTAAAAAGGAATATTCCTTTCATGACAACTAGCTTAATTAAATTCTAATTAATTAACTAGACAACTAACACTAATCAATTCTAGAACATTTCTATTAATTCTAAACTAACAAATAATACAAAAATATGATTATATAATATTAGCAACATACAAAATTACCAGAATACTCCTAACATACAAAATTACTAAAATACTCCTAACATGCAAAATAACTAAAATACCCCTAGGGTTAAAAATGGTACTTACAATGGGTTTGAATATTGACTCTCTAACTACGATACTCAACTCTACGGGGGATATCGGTACCCAAATCTCGTTCAGACACAAAGCACCGTAAATGGGCCTAGGATAAGCAAATATATCAAGATTTTATATAAATATAATAACTAAAGCATAAGAAATAAATAAGAAATATGAACATCTTGGCAAGGTACACTTGCATGTTGCCTGCTGCTGCGTTACTGTCTGAATGGTGTACTCAATCGGAGGTGCAACGGATCCAAGTTGCCCTATTATGACATGTTCTAATCATTAATCATAATCTCATCTAATTAATATAGTAAAAATAAGATCATTTTTCACAATGCCAACTAGTATTGTGACGTTCGTGCCAACAATCCAGTAGTCAGGTGGCATAGGATAGCGCGCCAATAAACATGTCCCATGCTATTGTCTTTTACATTGTGAGAGTCTCGTACATCGTGTTATCATACGTATGTTTAGACAATTATATGAGTCTAGATACATGTATTCCTATGCATACGTAGATATACTACGATGTCCCAAAACTCGCAACAATACTTAACTATACTTCGAGCATGCATACAACCAATCAAACATGCATGTCGACATCAAATAATATTGAATTAAAGATGAATTAAATTCTATAATTATATTTATTTAACGAAAAATACCAAAACAATTACCGTTGCATGTACAAGGTTCAATTGCGCGTCGACTAGGTGTTTTAGCAACTTGGCAACTAGTTTGTGCATGCAAGGTTGCCAACTTGCATATACAATTATTTAATATAAATAATAATAATAATTAATATTTAATTTCTAAAAAGTTATATTTTAATAATAAAATCATAAACATGCAACAAAATAAGTTAATATGGTTACCACATTGCCATGCATTGGTTTCGTGTCATCTATGAGTAGTTTTGCATATAAAATTAGGGTTTCTCATGCATCGGAGTTTCATCATTTGTCAACTAACATGTTTATGGGTAACTATAAACCCCCTAAATTTTTCAATTTATTACATCTTGGATTTTTCCCAATTTTCTGGAATTTTCTGGAAATTTTCTGTAATTAAAATCAAGATTTTTATTTAATAAATGATTTTTTAATTGGCAATAAATAATATTAAAATATCATAAAATAATATTTTTGGGTGTAAAATAAAAATCTGGACTTAGGGTAATTTTTTCTGGATTTTTCTGGGCCTCAGAACTATTTTTAAGTGCCTAAAAACTAATTTAAATTAATTAATTAATTATCTATTTATTTATTTATTATTTTTATTTTATTTTATTTTATTTTCCTTTTTTCTGCAGCCCGCGGCCCGTCGGCCCGGCCCAGCCCCCCGAGCCCAGCCCCTTAGCGGGTCGGGTCGGATCCCCAGACCCGCACCCGACCCGACCCTACCCGGGTCCCCCTCACCCCCGACCCAGCCCCACGTTCCCCCGCGTCCAGCGCCGGCCGCCGCGCGCAGCGCCGCGCGTTCCGCGCCCAGCCCCACGTAGCCCCCGCGCTCCGCCCTTTTCGGCCCTGCAACCGCCGCCTTCCCCTTTATAAACCCCCTCCCCCACCGTCTTCCTCCTCCAGCCTCCCCCCTCCCTAACCCTAGCCCTAGCCGCCACGCTCCTCCACTCGCCACCGCCACCGCAGAACCTCCTCGCCGCCGTGAGCCACTCAGCGTCGTCCCCCCCTCGGCGCCGCCTCCTCCTCCGTCCTCCGTCGACCACCGCAGCAACCGCAACAGCAGCACGAGCAGCTTCCCCGCGCCGCCTCCGGCCCCCGGCGAGTCCCCAGCCACCTCGCCGTCAGCCGCCGCGCTGCCCCGGTCCCCTCCGCCATAGCCCAGCCGCCCACGCCGCCGCCTCCGGCCGACGCGACTCCACCAGAACCCTAACCCTAATTTGGATTCGCGTGTCCGACACGAGTCGGACACGACTCGACCCTGATTTTCGGGTCCCCTTCAGGTGCGTGTAACTTTTGTCTCGTAGCTCCGTTTTCAATTCCGCAAATTGCGTTGTGAAGCCTGTATGACCCTCTCGGTGTCCGGACAAACTGTTCGGGGCATCGCGTCCTGTGACGATCGCACACCGCGATCCAAAAACGGGAAAAACCAGACCCTGTTTCACCCCGGAACTGAGTGCGTCCCGCCAAACGGGACGACTTGGTCGCGTGCGGTCTTTACAGATACGTGCGCGTCGTCGATACGGACATGTGAGATTTTGTGGAAGCTGATTCGGGTGTGCGTGCGCACCGGAACCAACGCGTATCCGCGGACATCGTCCCGTATCCGACTTTTCGGCAATTCGCCCTAACTTCTTGTACACTCGTCAGATCGCGACGAAACTTCTGCCATCGGACTCGTAGCGATACGCTGGTCCTGTGGGTCAAGTTTGGTTCGATTCTGAGAACGTTGACAAAATTGCGTGTCGTGGGCCCCACAGGCCCCGCTCGACGGGCGATTTTGTGTTCGGCTCATCGAAATCCAAATCTGGAAGTTCCGTTGGGTTCGTATCAGCGTTCCTGACCTGTTGACACTAAATTTGGTGAATTTGGAGACCTTTGACCCGGACACATTTTTCGGTGCAAAGCGGGCCCACCGGCGGACCCCGTTTTGACCCGAAATTACCGTTTTTGCCCTTGTCTCCAAATTGGACCCAAGGACAGGCGTTTCTAGCTATTTGACATCTTCTGGGCGTGATGGTAATGTCTATTTTAGCTTTTGGACTCATCTCTGGAATTTTCCCCCAAGAGCCAATATTAATCAGATCCAAACAATAGGCAAGTACCTGCACCTCAATTTAATCTTTATATATATGATAATTAATTCCCTGCCTTACATGTACCCTTGATGATTACATCTAGTGTTAGAAATGCTAGATTTCATGTCTTGAATATTTGAGTTCCTGTCTTGTTTTTCATGTCGGGTGGGAGAATACTAGAAGGCATGTAGTTTACCCTTTCCCCTGCCCTGTTTAATAGCTGTTGGTACGCGACTGTACCTCAGCCGGATCTCGATTTCCTCTGTTTAATAGCCGTTCATGACGGCCGGATTAGCCTTATAAACCCCTACATGCCAACTATGTATTCTAAAAATAAACACAAGTTCACACAGATAGTTTCTGATCTTGTTACATATATCTTGCTGACTGTTGTAGTTTTATTTTCCTGTCTCATTTATTTCTGCTTTCTCATATCCCTATTTACAACTTTAACTCTGAGATAATGATATTCTGTTATGCAGTTTCTTAACATGATATTCAATATTTAATTGTCATAAATATTTAGTTTAACCTTGTTGTGCACTGTGTACTTTGCTCCTTTCCTGACTGGATCTGTTGATTTAGGCGATGATGAAGACCTTGCCCCTACTTATTATGGTCCCTATAAGGGGACTGATGATACCTATGAGGAGCCAGAACCCACCCAGGAGACCCCTGCTGCAGAGTAGCTAGTAGTAGCTATCTTTCATTTTTATTCTTATCCTATTTATCGAGTTTGTCCCCGATTTCATTCTGATTTTGCTGTACTAAACATTTGAATCTGTTGTCACATTTATTTTCAGTTGCAATCTTAAGTTTCAATTCTCATTATTATCTCGCCTATGTTATTTGTGAATGAGCTAGTTAGTAAATTTGGATTTGACCTAGACAGCGTACTACCGCCGATTCTGCGGCGTAGGCTGGACGTACCCACGCACTCGTGCCCGAATTTCCGGGTGCGGGTCATGACACGTTTTTATGGTGGCCCATGCAGGTCATATCCTAAAATAGGGTAATACCCTAGGACAGGGTATGGAATAAAAATTGAGGATTCTAGGAAAAGCTCATTCACAGTATAGGGTCCTTATTTCAATTCTTGATATCTTTGCTGCTCAATTTTCCTATCGCCTTTGATTTCCAAGTATTCTATTCTGATCTTCCCTATCCCTTAATCTTTCAGAATGGTCCAGACAAGGAACACAGTAGGAGGTACATCAGAACCAGCTGAGCAGAATGTGCCCGAGACTCTTGCACTCCCGCCGCCTCCATCTGTTCCGGCAGTTACTCTGGATGGGGCACAGCTACTTAGAGTGTTCCAGGGATTGGTGGAATCCCAGAAAGAACAAACTGCACTTCTGCGGACCAGCCTCTCAGAAGCTCTTAAGTCCCAGGAATCGTCACTCAAGAGGCCAGGGAGTGCTAAAGACTTCAAGAATCTTAGACCCCTGGAATTCTACGGAACTGAGGGCATTCTCTATGCCGATGAGTGGATAGAGAATGTCGAGAGACTCCTGAAGACTGTTCGGGTCCCTGATAACCTTAAAGTGGAGTCCGCAAGCCTGCAACTGTTCGACATTGCTCGAACCTGGTTCAGAGATGAACCCCAACTATCTGCTCCTGACATCACCTGGGAGGACTTCAAGAGACTATTCAAGGAGAAATTCTACCCCGAAGTGGCTCGGGAAGCTCTCGAAAGCCAATTTGAGAGACTGGAACAAGGTAACCTGTCTGTTGATGAATATACTGCTGAATTTAGTAGGTTAAGCCACTTTGCGGAGTACATGGTTCGTACCCCGGAGGACAGAGCCCGTAGATTCAAGAAGGGGCTGTCTCCGGATATTCGCCTTGCTGTCACCACCAGCCGAGCTCGCACCTATGAAGAAATCCTGAGCGTGGCACAAGGCGTTGAAAGAGATATGGGGCATAAACTGAAACGAGAGAGAGATACAGGAAATACGGGACCCAACAAACGCCCTTTTCAACAACAACAACAACAACAGAGGGCCCCGCAACAAACTCAGCGTCCTCTCCCTCGAGCTCCAGCACCCCAACACCAGGCTCAGGGACAGAACCAACAAACTGCTGCTTGTAACTTTTGCCAAAAACCAGGTCATACTTGGCAAGTCTGCAGGAAGAGGCTAGGTGCCTGCCTCTACTGCGGCTCAGCAGCGCATCAAATGAGGGACTGTCCAGCTGCTCAAGGGCGCACCGCTGCACCAAAGGCTCCAGCCCAGGCCAGGGCCCCAGCAGTACAACAGAGGGGACCCCCACTTCCCACACAACAACAACGCTTTGCTCAGCACCAGCAGCAACAGAGGGGTGCACCGCAGCAAGGCCGTGCTTATGCAATGACTCTGGAAGAAGCTGAGGCCACAGCAGACGTGATCACAGGTTCTGTGCTTATAAATTCAATACTAGCTATTACTTTATTTGACTCTAGAGCTTCATACTCATTCATGTCAGTAGATTTCCTTATGAAGCATAGCTTAGTCACTAAACCCCTTAGGAATTGTTATAAGATCATTACCGGTGGAGGAATCATCCCGGTTAGTGATGCCTGTAACAATTGTCCTATTATATTATGTGGAAGAGAACTGTATGCTAGGCTACTCGTAATGCCCGTTCCCAGTTTTGATATTATACTGGGTATGGATTGGTTAAGTCAACATCATGCCACTATAGACTGCCACAGAGGTAGTGTAATCTTCAGGCCCCCTGACAAGCCAGAATTTGAATTTGCTAGAGGTTCTAGAGAAATGGGTAATAACAAAATTTGTGGAGCCCTAATAACAGAAGAAGTGCCACTACCTATCATCTCTGAATACCTTGATGTCTTTCCTGAGGATCTCCCAGGCTTACCCCCAGACCGAGAAGTTGAATTCTCCATTGACTTAGTGCCAGGAGCAGCACCAGCATCTCAAAATCCCTACAGAATCAACAAGAAGAAGATAATAGAACTAAATGAGCAAATCAAAGAACTAGAAGACAAATGCTTTATTAGGTCTAGTGTCTCACCCTGGGGAGCTCCAGTATTATTTGTGCCCAAGAAAGACGGAACATCCCGAATGTGTATTGACTATAGGGCCTTGAATGCCTTAACAATTAAGAATAAGTATCCCCTGCCCAGGATAGATGACCTATTTGATCAGTTGAGTGGAGCTCGGGTATTTTCAAAGATTGATTTGAAGTCTGGTTACCACCAAGTAAGGGTGAGAAAGGAAGACATCCCTAAAACTGCTTTCAATACCCGGAACGGACACTACGAATTCTTAGTAATGCCGTTCGGGTTGACGAATGCTCCAGCAGTTTTTATGAACTTAATGAACAGAGTTTTCCAGCCATACCTAGACAAATTTGTAGTGGTCTTCATTGATGATATTTTGATCTACTCCAAGACCCCCGAAGAACATGAAGAACATTTGAGGTTAGCATTGGAGACTTTGAGGAAGGAAAAACTTTATGGAAAATTATCTAAATGTGCCTTCTTCCTAGACAAAGTAGAATTCTTGGGACATGTTGTGACTGAAGATGGAATAGCAGTAGATCCTAAGAAGATAGCTGCAGTAGAATCATGGCCCACTCCAGACTCTGTAGCAGAGATTAGAAGCTTCCTGGGACTAGCTGGCTACTATCGAAAGTTCGTGAAGGATTTTGCAAGAATTGCGGAGCCCATTACAAAATTAACAAGGAAGGATGAAGAGTTTACCTGGACCGATGAATGTCAGCATGCTTTTGAGGAATTGAAGAAAAGGCTGACTACTGCCCCTATTCTAACCTTACCTTCGGGAACCGGAGGTTTCGCTATTTACAGTGATACTTCTGGAAAAGGTCTAGGTTGTGTTTTGGAGTAGAACAAGAAAGTAATAGCATATGCCTCTAGACAGCTTCGACCTCATGAAAAGAACTATCCAACCCATGATTTAGAATTGGCAGCTGTCATTTTTGCTCTTAAGCTATGGAAGCATTATCTTTATGGAGAAAGGGTAAAAATATTTACGGACCATAAAAGTCTAAAATATATCTTCACTCAGAAAGAGCTGAACATGAGGCAAAGAAGGTGGCTAGAACTAATGAAAGACTTTGATATCACCCTTCAATATCATCCTGGGAAGGCCAATGTAGTTGCTGATGCTCTAAGCAGATATCCTATGGCGATGTACTTGACTATGGACAGACACCTGCTAGAGGACTTGGAAAGTTTAGGTATTGAAGTAATTATCCCAGGAAGAGAAGGCCAAATGATGAACTTGCAGATTCAGTCTACTTTAATAGACAAGATCAAGGAGACTCAGTTTCAAGACGAGGGCCTGCGAAGCCTTCGAGGACAAGTGCAAGCTGGATTAGTGGAAGATTTCAGAATTCATGAAGATGGATCACTGAGGCATGGCGATAGATTATGTGTACCTCAAGGAGACATAAGAGAAGAAATTATGCAAGAGGCGCACAGATCGTAATACTCTATACATCTAGGAGCCAACAAGATGTACAAGGACCTGAGGACGCATGTTTGGTGGCATGGCATGAAAAGAGAAGTAGCCAGGTTCGTATCTCATTGTTTAGTGTGCCAGCAAGTCAAGGCAGAAAGACAAAGACCTGGAGGATTGCTTCAACCACTACCCATTCCGGAGTGGAAGTGGAAACATATCACAATGGATTTTATTTCCGGACTTCCAAGGACACCTAGTGGAAAGGATGCAATCTGGGTGATAGTAGATAGACTGACCAAGTCTGCACATTTTCTACCTTTCAAAGTGGGGCTATCTACAGAAAAGCTGGCAGATTTATATATCAGACACATTGTCAGACTGCATGGAGTTCCAGTAAGTATTGTCTCCGACCGAGATTCAAGATTCACCTCTCACTTCTGGAAGAGCTTACAAGCCAGCTTGGGAACTCAACTCAAATTCAGCACAGCTTATCATCCCCAAACCGATGGACAATCGGAACGTATAATCTAGACACTTGAAGATATGCTCCGCACATGTGTTCTGGATTTTGGAGGATCCTGGGAAGACTACCTCCATCTTGTGGAGTTCTCTTATAATAACAGTTACCAAGCAAGTATTGAGATGACTCCATTTGAAGCTCTGTATGGACGAAGATATCGTACCCCGCTATCATGGGACGACGTTGGAGAAAGAGCCCTGCTGGGACCAGAGATGGTGATCGATTCAGCTGAAAAGGTAAAGCAAATAAGGGACAGACTTCGAGTGGCTCAAGACAGGCAACGACATTGGGCAAATAGCCACCGAAGGCCCTTGGAATTTAAGGTAATTAAATTTATAAAATTCAACTCAATTTAAATATTTTGATTATGGAACTAAGACTTGATTATGACTTTGTTTAAGGTTGGAGAACTGGTATTCTTGAAGATTTCTCCGACACGTGGCACCATTAGGTTCGAAAGGAGTGGAAAACTCAGCCCAAGATTTATTGGACCTTTTGGCATTCAGGAGAAAATCGGAGAAGTGGCATACCGTCTGGCATTGCCACCCTCTCTGGATGGAGTACATAACGTCTTCCACGTGTCGCAGCTGAGGAAGTACGTGTCAGACCCCAGCCACATTTTGGATCACTCAGAGCTCGAAGTAGGCCCAAGTCTGACTTACCAAGAGCAACCCGTGGAGATACTGGATCGATCGGAGAAAGTTCTACGGAACCAGGTCATTTTCCTGGTTCGCGTAGCTTGGAAGCACCATTCTCCCGGCGAATCCACCTGGGAGCGAGAAGACGAGATTAGAGAGCGATACCCCTATCTTTTTGAACCCTGAGGTATATTTTATTCTCGGCCTTTCCTTTCGTGCCTTGTTATTCTTAAATTTTGAGGACGAAATTTTTGTAAGTTGGGTAGGTTGTAAACCCCCTGAATTTTTTAATTTATTACATCTTGGATTTTTCCCAATTTTCTGGAATTTTCTGAAAATTTTCTGTAATTAAAATCAAGATTTTTATTTAATAAATGATTTTTTAATTGGCAATAAATAATATTAAAATATCATAAAAATAATATTTTTGGGTGTAAAATAAAAATCTGGACTTAGGGTAATTTTTCTGGATTTTTCTGGGCCTCAGAACTATTTTTAAGTGCCTAAAAACTAATTTAAATTAATTAATTAATTATCTATTTATTTATTTATTATTTTTATTTTATTTTATTTTTCTTTTTTCCGCAGCCCGCGGCCCGTCGGCCAGGCCCAGCCCCCCGAGCCCAGCCCCTTAGCGGGTCGGGTCGGATCCCCAGACCCGCACCCGACCCGACCCTACCCGGGTCCCCCTCACCCCCGACCCAGCCCCACGTTCCCCCGCGTCCAGCGCCGGCCGCCGCGCACAGCGCCGCGCGTTCCGCGCCCAGCCCCACGTAGCCCCCGCGCTCCGCTCTTTCCGGCCCTGCAACCGCCGCCTTCCCCTTTATAAACCCCCTCCCCCACCGTCTTCCTCCTCCAGCCTCCTCCCTCCCTAACCCTAGCCCTAGCCGCCACGCTCCGCCGCTCCTCCACTCGCCACCGCCACCGCAGAACCCCCTCGCCGCCGTGAGCCACCCAGCGCCGTCCCCCCCTCGGCGCCGCCTCCTCCTCCGTCCTCCGTCGACCACCGCAGCAACCGCAACAGCAGCACGAACAGCTTCCCCCCGCCGCCTCCGGCCGCCGGCGAGTCCCCAGCCACCTCGCCGTCAGCCGCCGCGCTGCCCCGGTCCCCTCCGCCGCAGCCCAGCCGCCCACGCCGCCGCCTCCGGCCGACGCGACTCCACCAGAACCCTAACCCTAATTTGGATTCGCGTGTCCGACACGAGTCGGACACGACTCGACCCTGATTTTCGGGTCCCCTTCAGGTGCGTGTAACTTTTGCCTCGTAGCTCCGTTTTTAATTTCGCAAGTTGCGTTGTGAAGCCTATATGACCCTCTCGGTGTCCGGACAAACTGTTCGGGGCATCGCGTCCTGTGACGATCGCACACCGCGATCCAAAAAGGGAAAAACCAGACCCTGTTTCACCCCGGAACTGAGTGCGCCCCGCCAAACGGGACGACTTGGTCGCATGCGGTCTTTACAGATACGTGCGCGTCGTCGATACGGACGTGTGAGATTTCGTGGAAGCTGATTCGGGTGTGCGTGCGCACCGAAACCAACGCGTATCCGCGGACATCGTCCCGTATTCGACTTTTCGGTAATTTGCCCTAACTTCTTGTACACTCGTCAGATCGCGACGAAACTTATGCCATCGGACTCGTAGCGATATGCTGGTCCTGTGGGTCAAGTTTGGTTCGATTCTGAGAACGTTGACAAAATCGCGTGTCGTGGGCCCCACAGGCCCCGCTCGACGGGCAATTTTGTGTTCGGCTCATCGGAATCCAAATCTAGAAGTTCCATTGGGTTCGTATCAGCGTTCCTGACCTGTTGACACTAAGTTTGGTGAATTTGGAGACCTTTAACCCGGACACATTTTTCGGTGCAAAGCGGGCCCACCGGCGGACCCCGTTTTGACCCGAAATTACCGTTTTTGCCCTTGTCTCCAAATTGGACCCAAGGACAGGCATTTCTAGCTATTTGACATCTTCTGAGCGTGATGGTAATGTCTATTTCAGCTTTTGGACTCATCTCTGGAATTTTCCCCCAAGAGCCAATATTAATCAGATCCAAACAACAGGCAAGTACCTGCACCTCAAGTTAATCTTTATATATATGATAATTAATTCTCTGCCTTACTTGTACCCTTGATGATTATACCTAGTGTTAGAAATGCTGGATTTCATGTCTTGAATATTTGAGTTCCTGTCTTGTTTTTCATGTCGGGTGGGAGAATACTAGAAGGCATATAGTTTACCCTTTCCCCTGCCCTGTTTAATAGCTGTTGGTACGCGACTGTACCTCAGCCGGATCTCGATTTCCCCTGTTTAATAGCCATTCATGACGGCCGGATTAGCCTTATAAACCCCTACATGCCAACTATGTATTCTAAAAACAAACACAAGTTCACACAGATAGTTTCTGATCTTGTTACATATATCTTGCTGACTGTTGTAGTTTCATTTTCCTGTCTCATTTATTTCTGCTTTCTCATATCCCTGTTTACAACTTTAACTCTGAGATAATGATGTTCTGTTATGCAGTTTCTTAACATGATATTCAATATTTAATTGTCATAAATATTTAGTTTAACCTTGTTGTGCACTGTGTACTTTGCTCCTTTCCTGACTGGATCTGTTGATTTAGGCGATGATGAAGACCTTGCCCCTACTTATTATGGTCCCTATGAGGGGACTGATGATACCTATGAGGAGCCAGAACCCACCCAGGAGACCCCTGCTGCAGAGTAGCTAGTAGTAGCTATCTTTCATTTTTATTCTTATCCTATTTATCGGGTTTGTCCCCGATTTCATTCTGATTTTGCTGTACTAAACATTTGAATCTGTTGTCACATTTATTTTCAGTTGCAATCTTAAGTTTCAATTCTCATTATTATCTCGCCTATGTTATTTGTGAATGAGCTAGTTAGTAAATTTGGATTTGACCTAGACAGCGTACTACCGCCGATTCTGCGGCGTAGGCTGGACGTACCTACGCACTCGTGCCCGAATTTCTGGGTGCGGGTCGTGACAGTAACAAGGGTTTTCACATGGAAAAAATAATTATTACATAGAAGTTATGAAACTTACGTGATCATGATTACGAAGAAGGCTTTTCTTGCGACACGGACCTTTCGGAGCACCAAACAAACTACAAACTTCATGAACCTCAAGGGAGTGCTTAGGGGCTCACGTATGATATAAATCTTCATTTTTGAAAGGTTTTTGGGGCTGTGGAGGTGGTGGAGTGCCCTGAAAAGGGGATAGGCTAAATTTGGATTTAGCCTAGACACTTCAGGTGGAGGGGTTATTTTGAGGAACTTAGAGTGAGTTTTGGTGGAAGGTTTATTAAGAGAAAATATTGAGTACAAGGAGAGAAAAAAGTGTACTGAGTTTGAGAGGAAGAAACTTAGCGTGGAGGGAGATATGTGTAAACACCCTAAATTTCAGAAATCAGATTATATAATTTTCCGTATTTTCGGTATTTTTCTGGAATTTATCACTGTGGTTTATGGGTTAAATAATTTTAAGTGTGACTAAATGGAGTTAAAATATTCTGGAAATAGAAATTTATTGTGTATAATGGAAAACCGGACGCATGGCATTTTTCGGTGAATTTATTGGACACCGGAGCAATGTATCGAGGACCTTTAGCCATTTGGATTGTGAACCAGACCCAGTTGGACCGAACCAAACCAACCTGACCCGAAACCCGCATGCAACCCTAGCAGCCGCCGGTTTTTACTGTAGCAGTATAAAACCCCCTCCTTGGCATGCGTGCCCAGCCGCAACCCTAGCTAAACACCCCGCCGTCATCTCCTTGTCAGCAACAGCACCCCACCGAACTCCAACCGCGAGGCTTCACGCTGTTCGACTCCGGCGAATCTGCCCGAGTCCGCCCCAACTCCCTCCCATCTCGGCAAGGCGCTTCCCCCACGACTGTGACTCCGGCGCCGACCGCTCCGGTCTGGACGTCCCCCGCAGCGGCTGAACAGCCGATCAGCAGCGCCTGTCCCCCTCGACTCCAGCTCTGCCGTCCCACTCGACAGCCTCCGCTCAGCCATCCGCGGATCGGACGACGACACGACTCCGGCGCCGTCGTCGATCAAGCCACTTCCCTCGCGTCCACCCGGCCCTGCTCGACCCTCGTCTAGTTCCAGTCCCCTCGTCGACCTCGACAACCCGCTGCTCTCAACCAGGACACGGGGTTGACGTTCGGTCACTTGGAAAACGGAATCCACGGAGCCCTGTACAGGTACTGTTTTCTCCCTACTCGCGACTCCGTTTTTAATTCCGTCGATTGCTATGCGTAGACTGTATACCCCTCTCGGTGCCCGTGCAATTCGCTCGGTGCATCGCGTCTTGTAGTGGTCGTACACCGCGATCCAAAACAGGAAAAAACAACGCCCTGTTTTACCCCAGAACTGAGTCCGCCCCGCCAAACAGGACGACTTGGTCGCACGTGGTCTTTACCAAACTGTGCGCGACGTTGATACGGTCGTGTAGGATTTCGCAGAAGTCGATTCGGAGGTGCGTGCACCCCGGAATCAACGCGTATCCGCCGACGACACCCCGTATCCGTCGATTCTGAAACACGCTGTAACTTCGTGCACACACGTCAGATCGAGATGAAACTTGCGCCATCGGATCCGTAGTAATACGCTGGTCCTGTGAGCCAAGTTTGGTTCGATTCTGAGAACGTTGACAAAATCACGTATCGTGGGCCCCACATGCTCCACTTGACGGGTGATTTTGAGATCGGCTCATCGGAATCCAATTCTGGAAGTTCCGTTGGGTTCGTATCATCGTTCCTGACTTGTAGACACTGAGTTTGCGGAATTTGGAGACCTTTGACCTTGACACGCTTTTCGGTGCAAAGTGGCCCACAGGTGGAACCCGCTTTGGCCCGAAAATGACCTTTTTGGCCCTGTGTCCAAATTGGACGTAAGGACAGGCATTTCCAGCTATTTGACATCTTCTGAGACTGTTGGTGATATTTATTATAGCTTTTGGAGTAGACCCCACCGGATCCACTGATACCAGGACAGTTGTTGATACTCGGACATCAGGCAAGTGTACCTTGCCAAACTCTGCAGTTTAGTTATCTATTTTCCTTGTTTTATATATATTGCTGTGCATGCTCAACCTAGGACCGTGTGACGTACTTAGCGTCCGATTATCAGTCGGGTGCCGACACTGTACGCAGTGTTGGGTACGGTCATCTAGAGATGGACATCCGTGACACTTTATATTCTCGTACTTGTCTTATCAAGTACCATATGACCCAGGACACTTGACACTATTCATGAGACAGGATTTTCCCGAGATATTCGTGGTGATTCTGTATAGGATACAGGACATGGACATTATATTATTAGATACTTATGACTGGTTGTATTTAGCTATGATCGCGCTTGACATGGGCATGAGACGTTGTGGTCATGATTTGCGTGGTTACATGGGGTGGGGAGAGACACACAGGCTACAGGCTGTATTTATGTATATCTTCTATTATTGAGAGGTCGCAGGTTCTCGTAGCAGAGCCTGACCCACTACCGGTTATTACCGCTACCGGCTCCCCGACACAGAGCTTGTAGTGGCTCAGCCTGAGACTAGTGATGCTCTCACTTGCATTTACACTTAGATGGTTACTTATTTACCCCATTGTTCATTTAGTTATTTATTTGCTGCACTGCTTATCTGTATTTATTGGCATGAGCTTTCTTGTACCTTGCTATGTCCCCTGAGGACCTGGATCCGGATTTTGTTCCCCAGATTTTGCAGACGTGGTTTATCCCGAGATCTACGGGACTGGAGCAGGAACTGATCCAGGAGTTGTACCACCATCTGAGGACGAGGTCTTAGCTGAAGACTTCTATTGAGCATCCATATTCATGCTCAGCTTTCATTTCTTTATTTCAGTCTTTTACTTTCTGGGCTGTTGAACCATTGTACTAGATATTTATCGGGTTGTCCCCGAAGTACTATGTGAGACTTGCTGTTGATTTACATTTCTTATTTATTCTGTGGATCATGTTTATGTCTTGTGTGGATGAGATTAGTTGTACCCTTGATTGTCGTAGACTTGTTTTACAGCTTAAGTATGCCCTGATGGATCCTTTATAGTGAGTTGGTCCATCGGTGCGTACTGCTGGCCATTATCACGCGTCCGGTCCCACGGTATTTTGGGACTGGGGCGTGACATGGTTTTTGTGGTGGCCCATGCAGGTCTACGACTAAATTGTTCGGTTTCAACTTAGGGACCGAACCAGCCTGCCCTAAGGATAGTATGAACTATAGGATCTCATCCATCATTAACCCATCTGTTGAACTCTATATCGAACTCAAAATTGTTACTTGAACTGCATCCTGTATTGATTCCTCTGAGCGTTCTCATAGTTTATCTTTTGATTTCAGAGCAATGGATTCCGGGAACAGAGATGATAACCCTTTGGAGACACCACACGACGCTGTGGTTACTTATGGAGACGAAGTGACACCAGGGGATGGTGGACAAGCATCGCAGAGTGATCAAACCGGGCAGCCTAATCCAAGGTTCCGGAGAGATGATATCCCACCTCCACCACAGTTCACTCCCCAGGTGCCAGTATTCCCGCCAGGACAAGCCATGGACGGGCAACAGATGTTCCAGATGATGTATGCTATGATGCAAGCACAGCAGCAAGTTCAGCAAGAGGCCCATCGGCAGGAGGCCGAGTATCTGAGGACCAGCCTGGTATCCGCATTGGAGCAGGCAAATCCGCCAGCAAGGCGGACATCGACGGGATCTATCACCGATTTCCGTCATCTCAAGCCTCGCACATTTTCTGGTAAAGAAGGGCCAACGGAAGTTCATGAGTGGCTCACCAACATTCAGCATCAGTTGGAAGCCGCTGAACTTCCAAGAGAGAAGTGGATGACTGCAGTCAGAATGCAGTTGACTGATAATGCGCATCACTGGTGGTTAGCAGAAGAAAGGAGGCTTGGACAGGACAGAGTCACATGGGAAGAGTTCTCTAGACTCTTCCAAGAGATGTACATCCCGGCAGTCGCACGGTCAGAGCTCAGAGACAGGTTCAACCGCCTTATCCAAGGCAGCATGTCAGTAGAGGAATACAATGCGGAATTTATTCGCCTGAGCCGCTTTGCCCCGACATTGATCTCGACGGAGGAAGAAAAAGCAGAGAAGTTCTTTGACGGCTTGAAGTTCGAACTTCAGAGAGTGATTGGATCGGTAGCACCTACCTCTTATACCGATGTCCTTGCAGCAGCCCGACGCTTGGAGCGCGTCGCTAGAAGGGAGACTAACCTGAAGAGGCCTATCACATCAGCACCATCCAGGCCAGCACATGGAGATTCGGCAAAGCGAACCCAGAGGGGTATGCCAGATAGAGCAGCACATAGAGACAGACCTCTTCCTACTTGTCACCACTGCGGCAAGGTAGGACACATTGAGAAGGAATGCAGGCGTAAATTGGGACTATGTTTGAGCTGCGGATCCAGCCAGCACTTTTCCAGGGACTGTACTGAACGCCGAGACGGAGCACCAAGACTAGCATTGCCTGCACCACGACCAGCTTATCCAGCAGCAGGAGCCCAACAGACAGGAGTTGGTGGGGTCAGACCACCAGCCCCCGGAGGGAACCAGCAGAGACCACCCCTGGCACCACAGGCAGCCCTATTTCATCAGCAGCAGCAGCAGCAGAGAGGTCCAGCTCAGGGACGGGGACAGGCATTCCCATTAGCTGTTGAGGAGGAGGCTACAGCAGGCGAGGTCATCGCAGGTACTATTTTAGTAGCTTCATTACCTGCTGTAGTTTTATTTGATTCTGGAGCATCGCATTCATTTATAGCAGCTAGCTTTGTAGCCACCCATAGAGTAGCTACCGCACCCCTCCCGAAGATGAAGAGGATTCTTACGGGAGGTGGTATTATTCCGGTTAGTGACGTCTGTAGATCATGTTCTGTAGTAGTTTATGGTCGAGAGATGCGAGCGCAGTTTCTGATATTTTCTATGCCGGATTATGATGTCGTACTTGGTATGGACTGGTTAAGTCAGTACCATGCGACTCTTGATTGCCGACTTGGGCGGGTTATATTTAGACCGCCAGGACATCCAGAATTTGAGTTTCTCCGAGGAGCAGTAGAGCAAGGAGTTCAGCCTACTCTTAGGGTATTATCTGTAGAAGAGGAGACAGGTTACCCAAGAGTCATATCAGAATTTGTGGACGTATTTCCTGATGATCTTCCAGGTTTACCGCCTGATCGGGAAATAGAATTCACAATAGACTTAACTCCAGGAGCAGAGCCAATCACTTCATCAGTTTATCGGCTAGCACCTAAGGAGTTAGTGGAGTTGAAGGAACAGGTAGATGATCTGTTGGAGAAGGGTTTCATTCGCCCCAGTGTTTCACCTTGGGGAGCACCCATCTTATTTGTGCCGAAGAAGGATGGAACAGTACGGTTGTGCATTGATTACAGGGCACTGAATGCCGTGACCATCAAGAACAGGTATCCCTTACCACGCATTGATGATCTATTCGATCAATTGAGTGGTGCAAGGGTATTCTCGAAGATTGACCTTAGATCCGGCTATCATCAGATCAAGGTGAGGAAGGAAGACATCCCGAAGACAGCTTTCAGGACGAAGTATGGGCATTATGAGTTCTTGGTGATGCCGTTTGGTTTAACCAACGCACCAGCAGTGTTTATGAGCTTAATGAACAGAGTCTTTCATCAATTCTTGGATAAATTCGTAGTAGTATTCATTGACGACATTCTCATATATTCCAAGAGCCCTGAAGAGCACGAGGAACATCTTAGAATCGTGTTAGAGACCTTGAGACATGAGAAGTTATATGCCAAGCTCAGTAAGTGTGAGTTCTGTATGGATAGAGTGCCTTTCTTGGGACACATCATATCAGGAGAAGGACTTTCAGTGGATCCAGAGAAGGTTGCAGCAATTGAGACATGGCCTACACCTACATCAGTTGCAGAGGTAAGAAGTTTTCTCGGACTCGCGGGATATTACCGAAGGTTCGTAGAAAATTTCTCAATGATCGCAGAACCAATGACGAAGCTGACACGGAAGGATCAGGAGTTTGTATGGACAGAAGACTGCCAGAAGGCTTTTGAAGAACTAAAGAGAAGATTAACAACAGCACCTGTCTTGACTCTTCCTACAGGGTCAGGAGGTTTTGTTGTTTACAGTGATGCATCAGGCAGTGGACTAGGGTGTGTTTTGATGCAACATGGCAAGGTCATTGCTTATGCGTCAAGACAGTTGAAGGACCACGAGAAGAACTACCCCACGCATGATCTGGAGCTAGCAGCAGTGATATTTGCATTGAAGATATGGAGGCACTACCTTTATGGAGAGAGGGTAGAAATCTTTACTGACCACAAGAGCCTGAAGTATGTGTATACTCAGAAGGAGCTTAACATGAGACAGAGACGTTGGCTGGAACTAATGGTGGATTTTGACATCGATCTGCAGTATCATCCGGGAAAGGCGAATGTTGTTGCAGATGCACTCAGCAGGAAGCCTACGGCTTATTTCTTGACAATGCAGCCCGAGTTATTGAAGGACTTACAGGAGCTACAGATAGAGGTTATCGTACCGGGACAGAATGGATTGATGGCTAATCTTGAGATTCAGTCATCCCTCGTGGAGAAGATTAAAGAAGCATTGCCCACCGATGCTAGATTCCGAAGACTCAAAGAAAGGACAGAAGCAGGTATGCAGACAGGACTACGCATCCACGAAGACGGAACATTAAGGTTTGGAAACCGCCTATATGTTCCAAATGGAGAATTAAGACAGGAGCTAATGACTGAAGCACATAGCTCTATGTACTCTGTTCACCCAGGAGGAACCAAGATGTATCGAGACTTGAGACAGTATTACTGGTGGCATGGAATGAAGAGGGAGATCGCCAGATTTGTGGCCAAATGCTTAGTCTGCCAGCAAGTAAAGGCCGAGCATCAGAGGACTGCAGGTATGTTACAGCCGCTCCCGATACCGGAATGGAAGTGGGAGCACATCACGATGGACTTTGTCACAGGATTTCCGAAGAGCCCCAGCGGAAGAGACGCAGTATGGGTGATCGTGGATCGACTCACTAAATCGGCACACTTCTTGCCATTTAGAGTTGGACAGTCCACAGAGGTACTAGCTGACATGTATATGCGACAAATCGTCAAATTACATGGAGTACCTGTTAGTATTGTATCGGATCGAGATTCGAGATTTACATCTCATTTCTGGAGAAGCATGCAAGAGAGTCTCGGCACCAGACTCAAGTTCAGCACGGCATACCACCCGCAGACAGATGGACAATCGGAGCGCACCATTCAGATCTTGGAGGACATGTTGAGATCATGTATGCTAGACTTTGGAGGTTCTTGGGAAGATCATTTGCACTTAGTAGAGTTCTCCTACAATAACAGTTATCAGGCCAGCATCCAGATGGCACCATTTGAAGCTTTATACGGAAGGAAGTGCAGATCACCAGTGTGTTGGAGTGACGTTGGTGAACGTCAACTACTGGGTCCAGAATTGGTAACGCAGACAGTGGAGAAGGTAAAGCAGATACAGGATCATCTACGAGCAGCTCAGGACAGACAGAAACATTGGGCAGATACACACAGACGTCCCCTAGAGTTCAAAGAAGGGGATCACGTATTCTTGAGGATTTCGCCCACTCGGGGTACTATCAGATTCGGGAGCAGAGGCAAGCTGAGCCCAAGGTATATTGGGCCATTTGACATCCTCGAGCGCGTTGGTGAGGTGGCTTATCGGCTTGCATTACCTCCATCCTTAGAGGGAGTGCATGACGTATTCCACGTCTCCCAGTTGCGAAGGTACGTGACCGACCCAAGTCACGTAGTCGATCATTCAGAGATCGCAGTAGGCCCGAGCTTGAGGTATGAGGAACAACCAGTTGGCATCCTCGACGTCAGTGAGAAGACACTACGGGGACAGACGATCAGACTGGTTCGTGTAGCATGGAAATATCATTCACCAGGCGAATCGACTTGGGAACGGGAAGATAGTATGCGCCAGCGTTACCCCCACTTGTTCGAGGAGGCAGTTGAAAACTAAGCAACCTTGTACTTCCATAACTTTTTCTTTAGTAACTTATTCTCTGATTGCGAGGACGCAATCCTTTTAAGGAGGGAAGATTGTAAACACCCTAAATTTCAGAAATCAGATTATATAATTTTCCGTATTTTCGGTATTTTTCTGGAATTTATCACTGTGGTTTATGGGTTAAATAATTTTAAGTGTGACTAAATGGAGTTAAAATATTCTGGAAATAGAAATTTATTGTGTATAATGGAAAACCGGACGCATGGCATTTTTCGGTGAATTTATTGGACACCGGAGCAATGTATCGAGGACCTTTAGCCATTTGGATTGTGAACCAGACCCAGTTGGACCGAACCAAACCAACCTGACCCGAAACCCGCATGCAACCCTAGCAGCCGCCGGTTTTTACTGTAGCAGTATAAAACCCCCTCCTTGGCATGCGTGCCCAGCCGCAACCCTAGCTAAACACCCCGCCGTCATCTCCTTGTCAGCAACAGCACCCCACCGAACTCCAACCGCGAGGCTTCACGCTGTTCGACTCCGGCGAATCTGCCCGAGTCCGCCCCAACTCCCTCCCATCTCGGCAAGCCGCTTCCCCCACGACTGTGACTCCGGCGCCGACCGCTCCGGTCTGGACGTCCCCCGCAGCGGCTGAACAGCCGATCAGCAGCGCCTGTCCCCCTCGACTCCAGCTCTGCCGTCCCACTCGACAGCCTCCGCTCAGCCATCCGCGGATCGGACGACGACACGACTCCGGCGCCGTCGTCGATCAAGCCACTTCCCTCGCGTCCACCCGGCCCTGCTCGACCCTCGTCTAGTTCCAGTCCCCTCGTCGACCTCGACAACCCGCTGCTCTCAACCAGGACACGGGGTTGACGTTCGGTCACTTGGAAAACGGAATCCACGGAGCCCTGTACAGGTACTGTTTTCTCCCTACTCGCGACTCCGTTTTTAATTCCGTCGATTGCTATGCGTAGACTGTATACCCCTCTCGGTGCCCGTGCAATTCGCTCGGTGCATCGCGTCTTGTAGTGGTCGTACACCGCGATCCAAAACAGGAAAAAACAACGCCCTGTTTTACCCCGGAACTGAGTCCGCCCCGCCAAACGGGACGACTTGGTCGCACGTGGTCTTTACCAAACTGTGCGCGACGTTGATACGGTCGTGTAGGATTTCGCAGAAGTCGATTCGGAGGTGCGTGCACCCCGGAATCAACGCGTATCCGCCGACGACACCCCGTATCCGTCGATTCTGAAACACGCTGTAACTTCGTGCACACACGTCAGATCGAGACAAAACTTGCGCCATCAGATCCGTAGTAATACGCTGGTCCTGTGAGCCAAGTTTGGTTCGATTCTGAGAACGTTGACAAAATCACGTATCGTGGGCCCCACATGCTCCACTTGACGGGTGATTTTGAGATCGGCTCATCGGAATCCAATTCTGGAAGTTCCGTTGGGTTCGTATCATCGTTCCTGACTTGTAGACACTGAGTTTGCGGAATTTGGAGACCTTTGACCCTGACACGCTTTTCGGTGCAAAGTGGCCCACAGGTGGAACCCGCTTTGGCCCGAAAATGACCTTTTTGGCCCTGTGTCCAAATTGGACGTAAGGACAGGCGTTTCCAGCTATTTGACATCTTCTGAGACTGTTGGTGATATTTATTACAGCTTTTGGAGTAGACCCCACCGGATCCACTGATACCAGGACAGTTGTTGATACTCGGACATCAGGCAAGTGTACCTTGCCAAACTCTGCAGTTTAGTTATCTATTTTCCTTGTTTTATATATATTGCTGTGCATGCTCAACCTAGGACCGTGTGACGTACTTAGCGTCCGATTATCAGTCGGGTGCCGACACTGTACGCAGTGTTGGGTACGGTCATCTAGAGATGGACATCCGTGACACTTTATATTCTCGTACTTGTCTTATCAAGTACCATATGACCCAGGACACTTGACACTATTCATGAGACAGGATTTTCCCGAGATATTCGTGGTGATTCTGTATAGGATACAGGACATGGACATTATATTATTAGATACTTATGACTGGTTGCATTTAGCTATGATCGCGCTTGACATGGGCATGAGACGTTGTGGTCATGATTTGCGTGGTTACATGGGGTGGGGAGAGACACACAGGCTACAGGCTGTATTTATGTATATCTTCTATTATTGAGAGGTCGCAGGTTCTCGTAGCAGAGCCTGACCCACTACCGGTTATTACCGCTACCCGGCTCCCCGACACAGAGCTTGTAGTGGCTCAGCCTGAGACTAGTGATGCTCTCACTTGCATTTACACTTAGATGGTTACTTATTTACCCCATTGTTCATTTAGTTATTTATTTGCTGCACTGCTTATCTGTATTTATTGGCATGAGCTTTCTTGTACCTTGCTATGTCCCCTGAGGACCTGGATCCGGATTTTGTTCCCCAGATTTTGCAGACGTGGTTTATCCCGAGATCTACGGGACTGGAGCAGGAACTGATCCAGGAGTTGTACCACCATCTGAGGACGAGGTCTTAGCTGAAGACTTCTATTGAGCATCCATGTTCATGCTCAGCTTTCATTTCTTTATTTCAGTCTTTTACTTTCTGGGCTGTTGAACCATTGTACTAGATATTTATCGGGTTGTCCCCGAAGTACTATGTGAGACTTGCTGTTGATTTACATTTCTTATTTATTCTGTGGATCATGTTTATGTCTTGTGTGGATGAGATTAGTTGTACCCTTGATTGTCGTAGACTTGTTTTACAGCTTAAGTATGCCCTGATGGATCCTTTATAGTGAGTTGGTCCATCGGTGCGTACTGCTGGCCATTATCACGCGTCCGGTCCCACGGTATTTTGGGACTGGGGCGTGACAATATGGCCGGATTGGTGGGGATTAGCTGAATTCGGATTCAGCCTGGGTAGGGTTGGATAAATGGAGGTGTGGAGGGAGATGGAGAAGGATTTTGGAGATGTTTGTGAAAAAAAAAATGTTGGGAAAATGATTAGGAAGAAATTTTGTTCATGTGGTTTTATTATGGGAGGTGAAGAGAGAGGGGTTATGGCCAGCCTAGTGGGAAGGAGAAAAAGTTGGCTGTTACAAACTCCCAGTGGGAAGGAGAAGAGTTTGGGGGTTACAAACCTTTAGTTGGCTGAATATATTTATATAATTAATAATAAAATAATATATTAGTATGAGAAAATGGGTGTTTGGTTTTTGAGATGATAGGTGGTTGTTTGGCGTTTAGGGTTTGAGTCATGTTGGTGCTAATGGTTCGATTCAGTTTAGTTTGATCTAGTCAATGTGCCATATATATATAAAAAAATTATAAATTAATAATTTAACTTATTTAATTAAATAAAATAACCAAAATAATTACAAAATACCAAATTAGCCCTATTACAAAGTGGGGGGCTTAAAAGGACACATAATAAGGGACAAGTGGGATCAATTGATCCCACTGGAAAAAAAATTAACAGTCATAAAATCATAAGGAAAAAAGAACAAAGGAAAGAGGAGTGGTTATTGCATCAATTATTAAGGTAATATCTGTACTAATCCCCCTCCCAAACCTATGTATTTACTTGTTTTTGTGTTCTTTACGTAAAATTTGTTCCTTTTTTTAATCAAGAAATCCAATTACAACCTATGCTGCTATTTGGGGGTGGTATTAACGAAATTGTATGTGCATTGATTACCAAAAAAAAATTCAATTTTGATGAGTTAACAATAGTTGTGAAGGGAAAATTTTATATTGTTTGTATGAAAATTTTGTTAGGAAGAGAAAATTAGACAATTGTTGGGAAACCACTAACTAGAGAAACACAAACATATCTAATTTGTATGTAATCATGAGTTCAGTTAGTTTTGTACGTACTGATGATATTGTACATTTTCACGTCTTAGCTGTAGTTACGATCGATCTAGTATCGGATCCTTGTATTCTTTCATTGACAGTATTAAGATAACATAGATACCGAAGATAAATTAGATTTTGTTCACTATTTCAGAATATAAATTTTTTATTCGAGGTATCGATACCAAAGTCTGCAAATGTAAATACTTTTCCTAGAAATCAACAAGAAGTTCATCACTCTTTCATGTCGGCAACAATCATCTTCTATATATATATGTCGATTTGTAATTTTTTTGAGGTTGAACTCCTCGTTTAAATTTTAGCATGCATCATAGTAGAGTAGTTGTTGCTGGTACGATGGTCTTACTGTTTTAATAAGATCGCCAAACTGAGAAAGCAATACGAAAATTAATCTTTAAAAAAACTTAGCACGTATATGTTCGCCATTAAAGTAAGTTTAAGAAACTTTTGCTTAAAAACCAACAAAAAGTACAAAAAAATCCTAGACAAAAAATCTAAGTACAATATTTTTGATCTGAAAAATATGACGATGGAGATCGAGTACTGCAGCGACTCTTTTACTCCGTTGATGGTCCGACGAGGGGATGATGATGCTCTCTTCTCTTTTCTCTCTCTTGAGCTTATGTGCATATATGTAGCTCACCTGGGGGGAGTATGGTCTCAGAAGCAGAAAAGCCAGCCCTTTGGAACGTCCAAGTTTCTCCTATTTATATCCATCATGCTGATAGCCGATTTGGCCTTGGTCTTATGGACACTTTGGCCGCATGACATTGTTGTAACGACCCACTCCGCATCAATGTGGATAGCCGATTCAAATGGCACAAATGAGATGATCTGTCCCGCCTTGCACGACGAGAAGACTTGCTTGAGACAAAGGATTCAGAATTGGCCCTTCAGGAGTTTAGACTTAGACTTTCAAAGACACGCTCGGAGTATCGCTCGGCCAAGGCAAATCATCGCTAAGGTGGGTGGCTACGATAAACCTGTCTTTGCTTAGCCTGCACATATAAAACATGGACGATACGTGCTAGTCGCTATAAAAATCAACTCTTGCATGCTAATAAAAACTATAATGCACCTAGCTAGGGAATAGTCCTAACTTGTATTGCTCGTTTAGAGCATAAAAAAGAAGTAACTTAATAGATTTCATTATGCGTCGCTCTATATTTCTCTACACGGTTTCGATCCTCGCTCTATCTTTATAGATTTGATCAAGTAAGATGCACTTATGTTTCAAGTAGACTATTGTAAGTTCCTTGTATTGTACTGCCTCATATATTTGAAATGCTCGTCACCTAGATAATGCCACGATCTGGATGCATAACACGAAACATGGTCCATTTACATGAGGCAGGAAGACTATCAAAATAGTTATTCTGAGCCAAGTACTGAAAAAATATAGAAAGACTTCGGGACCTTTGGGTCGCCAAGGCAACTCTCGAACCGAGAGCTGCATAATGATAAAAGATAAGGAAATACATCAGCTCATGAAGCCTGTGGTTTGGAAATGAAAGATATCAGCTCGTGGAGTCGTGGTAAGACATGGAAGTAAAGAAGAGACTTGGATCGTCGTGGACAACTTGTGCACAAGGTTTTTATGGTTCATGCGAATGGCCGCCGGGGCGCACCGGGCCCGATTCAACCTAGGCTGAATCCTGGTAGTAATGGGTGAT
Source organism: Iris macrosiphon (assembly GCA_036927795.1). Taxonomy (NCBI): domain Eukaryota; kingdom Viridiplantae; phylum Streptophyta; class Magnoliopsida; order Asparagales; family Iridaceae; genus Iris; species Iris macrosiphon. The sequence continues at coordinate 186,437,532 of JAYESA010000004.1, forward strand.
TCGAGAACTTGCAGTGGGGCTTGCTACCCGCATTGCAAGAATCGTCGTCTAACCCGCTACGGTCCATAATAGCTTGTGGTGCCAGCGATATTCATATAGATTAAGTAAAGCTCGAATGAGAAAATCTACGTGCGAGTCATTTGCATCGAAAGAAGTAATCTGTGTAACATGAATTTTATGATCATTTGAATAACCTGAGTAACACGCCTAAATCTGAATAACAAAGTAATATGTGTATCACAATCTAAGCAATCTCATGCACTTGATTTAGAAACACGCTCGTAGCATATATGTGTTCGCTATGCGATTCTCTAATTTTATTATATATATTTGTGCTTGATTAACTTGGTTTACACTTGGGCAAGAAAGGATGAATGGTAAGTTGATAAGTCTCGCTGTGTTACTCTTATATCGTATGACGCACTGCCACACAAGTTAGACTTATATCTTATGCCATGAAACTGATCCTAATGCAAGACTATAAAGAGACCATAATAGTTAGTGCATGGAACTAATATAACGTGTTTGGATTCGTTGAGCGGGCGAGAAGCCTCCCCACCAGTGCATTTAATGTACTGATAACCCACCAGATTGCTTGCAGGATGCAGGAGAACCTTGTTCGGTACTGAGTATCCCCTCGTGCATGCTAAGGCGTGGAGTTCACTCTGGAGCCTTAGAGTGTTGTGTCCGGAGCTGAAGCATATATACAAGACATAATATTGGAACATCGCCTATACATCATCCCATGTTGTAAACCGCTTGGCACGTCTTTATTATTTCGGGATTGAGTAGCTTGAGCGACTTATAATCTCGGCCTAGTACCATTTGTAATATTATTTCTATATTAATAAAGAGCTTATTTTTGTATCATACTTGTGTTCGTTCTATACTTCTGCTATAACAATTTTATGAACTAGTTATCGAACGGCCGTTTACTCGTGTCATTCAAATTTTTGCTGTATTTGAGACTATCTGTGCGACTCTGTGGCTTAGTCATTTTATCGTCTGTTCGGACAATGGCCTTGCGCGGGCGCATCTTGTGCTCATGCGATATCACGTCCTTATGGGAACGATCGTCCTGCCGAGCGCTGGTGCGATAATTTACGCCTAGTGGGACGTCCGATCCTGCGGGAGATCGGGACGTGACATATTTGTATCAGAGTACGATTTTACGTCCTTGGACTTCTTATCGATTCTCTCAATTTTGAAATCTTGTTCATGGTTTATGTTACAGACACTCTCTCTCAATGTCCCAACGGGATATTCCATACAATGAGTCTAAATAATTTTAAAAAGTGTATATGAATGATATTATTTTCTTGAACGAGATAGTTATGCGAAGATCCTTGTGCCGACCTGTGTCAAACTTTATGGAATAAACTCGTGTTAGAATTGGAAAGTTATGTGCGAACCCGAATACCTATACGTGATTACCAAGCGGGTTAGTATGCGAGATATAATATCGTTCGGACAGTTAGATATGCACATAGCCTTTCGACGAAGTTGTGTTGAGTATCGCGCGCCAAGACCCTTTGGTGCGAGCGAGTGCGCGAGCGAGATTTGAGTATCGTTCGGATAAGGATAAGTCAGACTTAGAATGACAACCGAAAGAAATGTTATCAGATTATCACTATGGAGAATATAGTTTATGGTGCTTGGATTTTAAGATATAGTTTGGACGGTTATTAGTATCGATAAGTTACAACTCAAAATATAGTTATGCATGACTATCGACAGAGGAATATACGAGACTAAAATTTGTCGAGGCGACGTATAGGGATCGTGCTGGAGTTCTAAGGAAAGAATTGGATATACGAGATGCGAATAAGGATTTAATTGGATAACACGATTCCTTAGTGGTGTATACGATAGCTCAGGAATGAATAAGCTATTTGGAGATTCGTAGAGTATAGCTCAAATCCTGAGTGGTGTATGGATCGTCTTAGAAATATTCAAGCGAATCAAGAATTTTGGACTAGCAAACGAGTCTAGCAGCAAACAACGTGATTGTGCGAAGCCTTAATATAAGTAATACCTAGCAAGTAAGCAAATTCGAAAGAAACGTGCAAGATTTGATTCAAACGAGTTAGAATAAGTTGAATAAGTGATAAGGCTTATATCGAATAGGAATTCAGAGTGTTGGAATTAATATCTGGGTCAAGAAAACTTAGTAGATCGTACAAGCGATTTTAAATTGAATCAAACAAAGTAAAACTTGAGTTAAGATAGAATAATCGAGGATGCGACCGGAGTTAGTACAATTGGAATAATGGCACGAACGAATGATAGCGCGCATAAAAAATTTAGATTTTAGTAGGATATCGCTCGATAAAGTTTAGCTTGAGTACGAATGTTATAGTTTCAAATTTGTAAGATTTGATATGATATTGATAGTTGGAAGATAGTATGGATTGATACAAGTTAACAATTTTGTGGTTTAAAAATTGAGATAGGAGATAACGGGATTGAACTTGAGCTGGACGAACGATATTGAATCTAGTTCGAAAGATAACACTCGACTTTAGGCCTAGATGAGAACGATTATCCCGCGGGAGCGCTGGCATGGTAATTTTATGTCCAACGGGGATGATCGAACTCGCGGAAACTTGTTTGAAGATTATATAAACGAACTCGATAAAATAGAGCGTAACGAAGATTTTGACCTTTGTTGTTTAAAAAATACTAGAGGTAGACTAGAGATTGATCGAACGATAACATTGAAGTTAGACGAATTGGCTAGGTAAACTATGATCATGACATGAACGGTTATTAGATAAAACCAGACTTGGTGGATTAATATATAAATTGGATGGAAAAAAGTGTAACGATAATTGATCGTTTCGATGATAACCATAATATTTGACGTTCTTGTCTTATATGAGTGCAACTCCTTGCTCGTACATGCGTCATGCCCGGATTAGGACGATTATCCCGCGAGAGCGTTGGAGTGGTGATTTTTTGTCCAACAGGGATGATGAACTTGCGAAAGACCAGAACGTAACAATTGGAGGATTATTTCTGACTTGTGGTTCGACACGATAAGACGAGTTTCAGGATACAAGTTAACCAAAATTGTTTCGAGGATGAGTTAGTCTATAATGCGAAGTAAAAATATGCTTGATGGTTCTAAGAACGGATACATGAATTGTATTGGACGACTTAGAGTTTATAATGGAGATTGAAGTTTTGGAATTACAATCATGACTGGTAGTCTAGACGTAGAAAAGATTGGATATGTGGATTCTATCAAAATATATTCGAGAAGATAGGCTATGCGAGTCGTTAGATTTGACATGCAACGTGGATATATCGTGGATTCGGTTATACGAACGTGTCTTAGGAACGACTTTGTTAAACGGACTCGGATCCTGTACAAACGAACGTGTTGATATGAGTAGAATAATTTGTACTCGATGTTTAGAAATCTGAGTGAATCGAGCTTGGGTAGAATACCCTGTATGAACGAACAATAGTTTCACCTTAGGAATTGGACGAGTATCGTGCAATAGATTATACAATATAAATCATGGACATAATATATACCTATGACCTTGTGAGCTGACCTAGCGGTTAGGTAGACAACCCTATGACGAGTGAGGGAACTTGTGTGACCAACCTTAGGGTATTGCTTGAGCAAGCCATAGAACTGGGGCAGCAAGACTAGAGTTAGGCTTGGAACGATAAGTATATGCGATATTTGACACGAACGGAACGAACGATAGAACTTGGACGCTAGTTGGTATATCGGATAGATCGTTCTCGACGGTAGTGCAATACTTAATTTTTGGGTTGGATTGGAAATGAAATGGGTTTTGATTGACCCCGTTTGAGGTATCATTATGATTCATAAACTAGAACCCTTAAGATTTTCGCTAGTCGCTTGTTCGACTTCACTATCGTTGAGTTTGGTTGAATGCATCTGTTTGAGTAACGCCTTAAATGTGTGCACAATCTAAGACTCAGTGATATGTTGAACTCGAGTGCAAAAAATTTGCTATCGCTAAGTTGGTTGACATGCATATGTTTGGGGGACGCCTTGAATATGTGCACGATCTAGACTCTGTGATATGCTAAACTTAAATGCTTGTGCAAGTGAATATGTTAGATTCGCATGAACAAGTATAATAATTTGGATAAGTTAGCCTCAGCCTAAGATTTTTATGCACGATAAATTAGATCATGCCCCACGTTAAGCGATATAAGTTTTGCGCTATGATACACTAGAGACTGAGTCAGAGAACACGATGACCGAGTAGAGATTGTTAGCTCGAATTGAGTGATAGGGTCATTCAATAAAACAGACCCAGTACGCATGCGACACATAACGAGAAAAATGGGTAGGAACTTATATTCGAAAGGGGTCTAAGGATACGGAGTAATACACTTAAGTTAGATTCGATAGTGCGCGATAGAATAATTTGCGCTCAGAAAATCTCGAGGACAAGACTTGTTCTGAGTGGTGTATAATGTAACTATCTACTCCACATTAATGCGGATAGCCAATTGAAACGGCACAAGTGCGATGACCCATCCCGCCTTACTCGGCGAGAAGACTCGCTTGAGGAAAATGATTCATACTTGGCCCTTCAGGAGTTTAGAATTAGAATTTCAAAGACGCGCTCGGAGTATCGCTCGGCCGAGGCAAATCATCGCTAAGGTAGGTGGCTACGATGAACCTGTCTTTGCTTAGCCTGCACATATAAATCATGGACGATACGTGCTAGTCGTTAGGAATATTATCTCTTGCATTCTAATAAAGAATACAATGCACATAGCTAAGGGAATAATATCATCTTCTATTGCTCGTCTAGAATATGGAAAAGAAGTAACTTAATAGATTTTATTATGCGCCGCTCTATATGTCTCTCTACGATTTCAATCCTCGCACTATCTTTATAGATTTGATCAAGTAAGATGCACTTATGTTTCAAGTAGACTATTGTAAGTTCCTTGTACTGTACTGCCTCATATATTTGAAATGCTCGTCACCTAGATAATGCCCCGATCTGGATGCATACTATGAAACATGGTTCATTCAGCTGAGGCAGAAAGACTATCAAAATAGTTATTCTGAGCCAAGTATTGGAAAAATATGGAAAAACTTTGGGACCTTTGGGTCGCCAAGGAAACTCTCGAACCGAGAGTTGCATAATGATAAAAGGTAAAGAAATGCATCATCTTGTGGAGCCGTAGTAAGATATCAGCTCATGGAGCCCGTGGTTTGGAAATGAAAGATATCAGCCCGCGGAGCCCGTGGTTTGGAAATAAAAGATATCAACTCACGGAGCCGTGGTAAGACATGAAATTAAAGAAGAGACTTACTTCATCGCGGACAACTTGTGTACAAGGTTTTTATGATTCCTCTGAACTGCCATCGGGGCGCACCAGGCCCGATTCGACCTAGGCGAAATCCTGATAGCAATGGGTAATTCGGAAACTTGCAGCGGGGCTCGCTACTCGCGTTGCAAGGGTCAACGTCTAGCCCACTATGGTCCATAATAGCTTGTGGTACCAACAATATTCATATAGATTAAGTAAAGCTCGATTGCGGCAATCCGCATGCAAGTCATTTGCATCAAAATAAGTAATATATGTAACCTGAGTTTATGATCATTTGAATAACCTATGTAATATGCCTGAATCTGAGTAATAAAGTAATTTGTGTATCACAATTTAAGCAAACTCGTGCACCTGATTTAGAAACACGCTCGTAGCATACATATGTTCTTTTTGCGATTCTCTAATTTTATTATATATATATTTGTGCTTGATTAACTTGGTTTACACTTGGGCAGGGAGGGACGAATGGTAAGTTGGTAAATCTTTCAGTGTTACTCTTATATCGCACGATGCACCATCTCACGAGTTAGACTTATATCTTATGCCATGAAACTGATCCTAAGGTAAGATTAGAAAGACAACATAATAGTTGGTGCACGAAACTAATATAACGTGTTTGGACTCATTGAGCGGACGAGAAGCCTCCCCACCAGTGCTTTCAATATACTAATAATCCACTAGATTACCTCGTTCGGTGTGGAGTATCCCCATATGCATGCTAAGATGTGGAGTTCGTTTTGGAGCCTTAGAGTGTTGCGTCCGGAGTTGAAGCACATATACATGACATAATGTTGGAATATCGCCTATGCATTATCCCATATTATAAGCCGCTCGACACGTCTTTATTATTTTGAGAGAGAGTAGCTTGAGCAACTTATAATCTCGGCCTAGCGCCGTTTGTAACATTATTTCTATATCAATAAAGTATTTTTTTGTATCATACTTGTGTTTATTCTATACTTTCGCTATAACGACTTTGTAAACTAGTTATCGAACGACCGTTTACTCATGTCGTTCAAATTTTTGCTATATTAGAGGCTATCTATGCAACTATGTGGCTTAGTTATTTTACCTCCTGTTTGGATAATAGCCTTGTGCGGGCGTAGCTTGTGCTTGCACGGTATCATGTCCTGATGGAAACGATCGTCCTGCGGGAGCGTTGGCGCAGTGATTCACGCCTAGTAGGGATGGTCGATCCTCCGGGAGATCTGGGCATGTCAGTTGTGGCAGCTTACAAACTCTCGTCTGGCCTTGGTCGAACGGACACTTCAGCCGCATGATGACGAGGCCGCATAGGGCCGTAGCCGCATATGAGGGAACTCGTGGCATGACACATCTGACCTTGGTCGAATTTGCTGTCTTGTTAGGGAATCTCATTCGGCTTTCTCTTTTGCTATTCTAGCCACATGAGTTCTTCTTATGCGGCTTCCAACTCCTTGGTTATTTGGGCCTCATGGGCTCTATGTGGCCCCTCTGCAGCCTGGTTTCACTTTGAGGGGGCATGAGCTCTATGCGGCCTGCATAATTTTTATGCTTCTGCAAGATCTATTTCAAAGTTTCTAAATTTTGTAAGTTTTGTAAGTTCAGAATACTTTGAACAGAAACATGGAGGAGATAACAACAAGAACTGCAATAATGCATATGTGAAGTGTCCTTCCGCTTGGCGCATGGGGATGCTTGAGGGAGTAGTGGCGCATGGCACTGCTGGCGCATGCGGACACTAGTTACTTAGTGGTGCATGGAACTGCTGGCGCATGGGAACACTAGTTACTTAGTGGTGCATGCCACTGCTGGCACATGGGAACAGTAGTTATGAAACTGTCAGCGCATGACACTGGACCATTATGACACATGGGGCTTGATCACTGCAGCGCATGGCCTTTGATTACTGTTGGCGTATGGTAGAGATTTTCTATGCTTCTACAAGACCCCCTTCAAAGTTTTCAAAAATGATAAGTTTGGAATACTTTGAACAAGAAGCATGGTCGAGCACTTTCGGCCGCATGGTTGTAATACTGCATAGGCACATTGTCACATAGGCGCTTCTGCCAGGCTGTCAAATCATTAAATGCCGAGATTTGACTCAATCTCTGAGGAGATTTTATGGGACTCAGTGTCAATGACACTTTTCGAGGAGATACATGTGGATCACGCAAATCGAGATACCAAGTTCATCCTCATAATTGCCTGGTTCATCGCCTCGATCTTCTCACGTGCCCTAGGAGCCTATAAATAGGCATGCTAGAGAGGAGAGAGAACTTGTGTATCTAGGCTTCCCCCTATTTTGTGAAAGAAGATACTGAGGGCTACTGTCTATCTCGTTGAGGAGTTTGTCAAGAGCGACGTCGATCCATGGCCCCCTGATGCTGGCATTCGTTTTGGAGATAGGAAAGAAAATGAGCCAGAGGTAATATGGACATAGCTGTTTTCTTTGGATGGAGAACATGGGCAACTCATAGTTCAGAGGTAATATAGATGTGAACTATTTATTTTTGTTGAGGACATCCTACTGGGGGATCTTTGGTAGACATATTACTTCTTGCGCACTGGAGTACAAGTAATAAGTTTGAAATAAATCCCTATCAGAGGTAATATAGACGTGATATATTTTGTGGCCTTATTACTTCTTGCATACCTGAGTATAAGTAATAAGTTCAAAACAGAACCCTATCAGATATGGTATGGACGTGATAGATTTTGTGGCCTCATTACTTCTTTCGCACCTGAGTGCAAGTAATAAGTTCGAAACGAAATCCTATCAGAGGTGATATGGATGTGATATAATTTGTGGCCTTAACATCACTGACGTACTTAGAGTTAAGTACGGATGATAAGTTTAGATGACGACCAATATAATAGGTAATATGGACGTGATAATCGATAGTCAAGTAGGGAGTTTTGCTAAGAGATAAGAAGGACATGGAAAACTCTACTGGGGAGGATGTGAGGATGATAGCTCAGAGGTAACGTGAACATGAGCTAATCTATAGTCATACAGAGAGGTTAGGTACGATCATGGTGTGGAAGAAAAAGGAAACGAGCCAGAGGTAATATGGAGATGGCTGTTTTCTTTGGATGGGGAACATGGGCAGCTCATAGTTCAGAGATAATATGGACGTGAACTATTTTCTTTTGTTGAGAACATCCCACTAGGGGATTTTTGGTAGATATATTACTTTTTGCACACTGGAGTGCAAGTAATAAGTTCAAAACAAAGCCCTATAAGAGGTGATATGGACGTGATAGGTTCTGTGTATTCATTACTTCTTGCGCACCTGAGTGCAAGTAATAAGTTCAAAACGGAACTATATTAGAGTTGATATTGACGTGATTGGTTTTGTGACCTCATTAATTCTTGTGCACCTGAGTGCAAGTAATAAGTTCAAAATAGAACCCTATCAGAGGTAATATGGACGTGATAGATTTTGACCTTAATACCGCTGGCGTACTTAGAGTTAAGTATGTATGATAAGTTCAGATGATGACCGACATCAGAGGTATTATGGATGTGATAATCAATAGTCATACAAATAGGTTTTCTCAGAGGTAATATGGATATGAAAAACCCTGCTGGGGATAACGGTTAGGGCAGTAGTTCAGAGGTGATGTGGATATGAACTAATGTCCAAGAGAACTGATTTTGAGTGGTCTACCCGAAAGTGTGGATAGACCTAAATATGGCTTCTCTAAGGATCTTTTGAGGATCCACTTTTTGTTGCATATTCAGGATTCCTGAATATAGACAATGACTTTCATCAAATTTTTGTGGAAGAGAAGTGCACATTGTGCTTACACACTTACTGGAGATGGACAATGGGAAATATATACTGTATATTTTGGTTGTCCAGCTGACAGTAAAGGGAGTATAAGTATAGCTTAGACATAGTACATTTTGAGGAACTTATCGTTGATAGGCATCATGAGTAAGTCTCCATTGGGTTTTGCGAGCCGGTAGGTACCATTGGAGAACACGGACTCTATAATGAACGGACCCTCCCATTTAGGTTAGAATTCACAAGCTATCTTGTGGGTCATAACCATCGGTCTTCTTACTGTCAAGACGAGGTCACCTACTTGGTAAGTCCTCTTCTTAACCCATTTATTGAATACTCCTGAGAGGCGGGCTTGGTACAGCTCAATGTACTGTTGAGCTAAGAGACGTTTCTCATCGAACGCTTCTAACTCTTGTAGCCGTCGGTGGTGATTGTCGTCAACGGGCAACTGGTTGGCAAGAGCCACTCAGAGTGACAAAATTTATATCTTGAGTGGGAGGACCGCTTCGCTTCCGTAAACCAAGGAGAATGTCGTACTTCCAGTAGGTGTCCTGACCGTTGTGCGGTAGGCCCAAAGACACTCACCTAGCTTCTCATTTCAGTCGCGCTTATTGAATGACAAGAACTTCTTGAGTAGTTTTATGATGGTCTTATTGAATGCTTCTGCCAAACTATTTGCTGATAGATTGTAGGCAGTTGAGGCTACATTCTGGATTCAATTTTTGTCACAAAATAGGTAAAAGGCATAACTTACAAACTGTGGACCATTATCGTGGATGATCCTCCGTGGTAAGCCAAAGTGATATATGATGTGATGCTTGCCAAAGCTGATCATGTTTGAGGCCTTGACTTCAGCGAGTGGAATAGCTTTAGCCCATTTGGAGAAGTAGTCGGTGATGGCCAAGATGAACCAATGTCCCTTAGAAGAAGGTAGACTAATTGGCCCGATAATGTCCATTTCCCATGCTTCAAACAACCAAGATGTTACCGTTGGGTGTAGGGATTCTGAGGGCCGGTGGATAAAGTCTGCATGGATTTGGCACGCTTGACACTTCCTCACATTGTCAACAGCCTCCGCTACCATTGTCGGCCAATAGTAACCCATTCTCTGGAGACGGTCCTGTAGCTTGGGTCCAGGCTGATGGGCACCGCAAACCCCGTTGTAAGCCTCGTGGCGAGCCTTCTTCGCTTCTGTATTTGATATGCATCATAGCAGAAGACCATTGTAGGAACAACGATACAGTATTTTAGTAGCCGTATCGTAATAGAACCGAAGGGAACAACTTCTGATGGAAGTAGCTTCATTTGGGTTCTCGGAGAGAATTTCATAGACTGCATAGTCGATGAATGAGAGCCTCCAGTCTTGGATGCCAGTGTCTACTTCTGCTGTATATCTTAGGCACATGCTGAGGTTATTTTTCGGGTAGACCAGCTCTTGACTGACCACTGTGATCAGTTGGTGGGTTTCGATCGGGACTGCTAGGAAGGCAGCAAGGCCGGTCAGGGCGCCAGCCTTGATATTTTGCAGTCGAGGGACGTGGTCTATGAAGAACCCCTTAAAAATAGAGATTATTTCGAGCGCGGCTTGCTGGTAGGAAATCAAGTCTTCATGCCGGACCTCGTACTCGTCTCGGACTTGACTGACTATCAGCTTGGAATCGCCGTAGGTCTCCAGGTAGTATACTCCTACTTGTTTAGCGAGTTGGAGCCCAATGATGAGAGCATTGCACTATGCCATATTGTAGAGCATGGCTATGTGAGAGAGTAAGCGCGGTTGATGACCCGATCATATGGGAAAATTAGTACTATCTCGACGCCAGCGACAATATCGCCTTTGGGCACCGTCGAAGAACATTCACCAAACGGCTTCTGCGCTTGTGGTCATGTTTGAGTCCGTTACTTTGCCTGGGATCTCCTCGTAGAGCTTCGAGGTTTTCAGTACAGGGTGGGCCGCCAGGAAATCTGCTAATGCTTGGCCTTTAATCGCCTTTTATGGGACGAATACCATGTCGTACGACGACAACATTATTGCCCATGTGGCTAGGCGAGAGTTGAGCGCTCCGGGTTTAGTCATAAGGACCATGAGAGGATTAACTCGCAAGATCACATGGATGGTTTATCTGCCACGTAATGTCGGTTCTTCTGAATGGCGAAGACCAGAGCGAGGCACTCCTTCTCAATGAGGTTGTATCTGTGCTCTGCGCCGGCCATCATTCTGCATAGATAGTAGATGGCATATTTATGACATGCATCACTTTTCTGAGCTAGCAGAGCTCTGAGGGAGTGATCCATTGCCCGCATATATAGCAAAAAGGGTCTTCCCACAACGGGGGTGTAACTACCATATTTCTAGAATAGGGGTATTTTTGTTATTTTGTGTTATTATAAATATTGTGTGTATATTTTATTTAATATATAATGTGTATGATATATATATTATAAATAATATTATTATTGGTTAGCGGAATAGACTATTTAATTAGACTTGACACTAGTGGACCTAAATAAACTTGACCCGACCCATTGATTCAATTAAATAGTTAGTCATGGTTTGACTCATTAGTTTAGGAGAATAAGTTAGTTATTGAGTTTAGACTATTTAACTTGAGTCATTAGTTAGTCATGACTAGATTAAGTCTATTAAACATATTTATACTCAAGAATAGAATATTTCTTCTATAGGATTAGTTGATCATATTCATGAGAGAATGAGAGGATCCTTTGTGTCAATTCAAATATTCCTCAACCTAACCCTAACCCTATTACGAGGCTATATAAGCCTCTTTATTCATGAATAGCCTCCATTTGCTTTCCTAATTAATTCATCCCTAAATTTGAAAGCAAATCCTAATCCACCCATTCCCAAATCTCACCCCTCTCATTTTTATTCTATGGAGGCATATGATCTTGGAATAGCAAGCATGAAGCTTGGAAGGAAACTAGCTAGAAGGAGGTGTCCATTCGTTGCATTGTGTCCTTTTAATGTGATACATTGGGAATCCATCTCCCAATAGATATAATTCTAAAATCTCTTCTCTAATTAGGATCTAATTATTGTAATTAATTTTAGGAATCCACACATATATTAGGGCTACCCATAGGATGAAGTTTTGACTTCTAACAATCCCTATTGTGACTTTTACATTGAGTTTTGTGTCCAATTTAGAGAAATTTGAGATTGGTGCACCAAGTATTTGTTATTTGGTTTATTATGCCTAATTAGACTTGTATTAGTTATGTAAGGCTAGCTACATGTCCAAAATTGGATTCGAGTAGGCCCTATCACGATACTTTGTGATACGAGATAATTTTGGAGGTTTTTCCTTCGACACTTATGATACACATGTCATATTTTATCTTGACACTTAGTATAGCTAACAATAGCTCTAATTAGACTCTAATTATCATATTTGAGGTGTTCCTAGGATTTGAGTAAATTTGGTGAGGTTTGGTAAGAGTATCATTAGTGAAGGGTATGCCAGTTGGGAATGCACACCAAGTATTTGATGTTTGGTTCGTTGTGTATTATGTGGTTAGTTGAGTGGGTTCTAGAATGATAACTGATGGTGTTAGTGATATGAGTTTATGAGTGCTCATGTATATTCAGTTATATGCATATAGTTGCTAATGTACCATAAGGATATGAGAATGTTTATGTTGAAGAGTGTATGGTGTTGTAGAGTGGCAGAGTTAGCAAGTGGGAGGATGAGCATGGTAATCAGTTGCCTGCAACAACTATGAGAGTAAGTGGTAGGTGTTGGTGTGTGTGGGGTATCTTTGTTGCTGTTTCCTACAACAACTGATGGGCTTGAGTATGTGCAAGTGTGCACTTAAATGGGGAGTGTTAAGGAGGAAAGGTTGGTGTGATTGGCCTGGTACTGTGGTATTAGAAGGAGCAATTCTTGTTATGAAGATGGGACTGCAGTATCTTACTGCAGTAGGCAGGTAACAATGCATGGGTGTTCCAGTATGTGTGTTATTACAACTTGTGGAGGTGTTAGCATGCAATAACATTAGAGGGGGCTCGAGCTTGAGGGCAACTGAATATGCAGTGGTTCCATTGAACCCGAGCACTGCAGTAAAGGGTTATGTGATGGAGCTAGGGATTGCATTGGGTAGTTGCAAGGAGAGTGGACCTATGCAGTAAAGACAACAACAATGTTACAGGTAGGGGTAAACAGAGGTGTATTAGTGGTTGTGTAATCGACAATTGCAGAGTTAAGCACATGTAAGAGTTGTATCCTATTATCCTATGCACCATGTTCAGTAGTGTCCTTTAGTACTAGTGTCATGCCCCAGTCCCAAAATACCAAGGGACTAGCCACATGGCAATGGCCAGCAGCACAACTCCAATGGGCAAACCTAATTTAATGGACCCGTTAGAGTGCACTTAAGCTGTAATACATATAAAATGGTCTATAAATACCTGTCATAGTTTATATATCTAATCTCATCTACAATAAGTAATAAAATCATAAAGAGACAAGTCCAGTCACAGTAATATAAAATAATTTGTCCAACCAAAGCAATATAAATAATATTACGGGAAATAACCCGTCAACAAAATGGAAAGGAAAATAACTCCAAGTATAATATCCAGAAATTACTATAAGATCAAATATCTAAGAATAATAAGCATAATAAATAAATGGTGAGAATACTGTGTGCTCAAGAGAAGTCCTCCGGAATAACCACGTCCTCTGCAACTTGTACATCTCCAATAGCAGTACCTGTCCCACAAACCTTAGAATAGCTCTCCTTGTCTACACCTGGGGACATAATCCGGATCTAGTTCTTCAGGGGACACAGCAAGGTACAATAAACACTCAAGCCAAATAAAATACAGTAAGTAAAAACAGATTCTCAGGGCAAGCTATGTGACCAACTAAGTAAAATACAAATAAGAGCATCACTAGTACTCAGGCTGAGACCACTACAGGCTCTGTGTCGGGGAGCCCATAGCAGCAAGTAATATCTCATAGGGCCAGTAAATGTGCCAAGCTTTGGTACAGAGACTAAAATACCTCCAGTAACATAGTATATATATATATATATATATATATATATATATATATATATATATATATATAAACATAATCAGCCTGTAGCATGTGTGTCTCTCCCTACACAATATAACCTTATGTCTTATGTCCATAACACGCAAGATCATGACCTCTAGGTAGTACAATGAGTCATAATGATATCTATATAATATACAAGTCTCATATCACGAATCCAGTATGCCTATACAGAATCATCATGAATAACTCAAGAAAGATTCCGTCATATGAAATAATGTCAAGTGGCCTATAGTCTGACATACTTGGTAAATCAAACACGTAAAAATAGGATCATGAAATCAACTCTCTAAGTGACGTTACACGACTCCGCGTATGACGTCGACACCCGAATCTTGTTCGGTCGCTAAGCAACGTCTCACGGTCCTAGGTTGAACAGGTACATCACAAGAGTATATATATATATATATATATATGGAAAAAATATAAGTAGATAATATAATAGGATCTATGGCAAGTTTGGCAAGGTACACTTGCCTGGGTCTGCAGTATGTAGTTGCAAAATTGGTCCCGCGTCCACTCCTCCGGAATCTAATTGACCTAAACAATAAATTTTTTTACTTTAAGTATCTAATCAAAAAATTTGTAACCGTAAATAAATTATATAATTTATTATAAACCATTAATATCCAAGTCCAATCTCATCCTAACAAGTAAATTCTTGACACAATAACTTACACGTTTTACGAGGTATCGGAACCTAGTTTTATGGTTTACGACTTTTAAAATTTACGGTTAAGTCCCCAATCGAAGGACATGAACATAAATTATAATAAATTATGTAATATTTATTTAAACCTAATTTATATTAATTTTTAACCATTAAATTTTAGAATTGACAAAATAATCATATTTCAAGATTATGGCTACTTTAAGTTGACTAGTTTTGTTCGAAACTTGTTCGGAGCATTTCTAGTCCATGGGTATGGTTTATATTCATGAAAAATTATTCTATATCATATTTTATTCTATTTTAATCTCATAAAATAATTATCTTTTATTTTTTTCAAAATAACCCCTATTTATGGGCAAAACTATGCCACAAAATCACCCGAAACCTAGGCTAGTGACCCATATTTTTAGAGTTCAGAAATTTCATGAAAATACCATAAAAATAATTCTAAAATAATTATTTTTAAGTAATAAATCACCAATAAATTCAATTTTAAGAATTAACAATAAGGCCTCCAAGAACCGTGTCACAAAGTCTAAAACTAGCCCTACTGTTGTTCAATCTATCATCAATCTAACATAAAATTTCTGATAGATTTTTATGGTAGGAAAAGATGGTAAGGGAGGGTTATATAACATTAAATTTACATAAATCTAAGGGATTCATGCCATGGGAATTTGAGAAGGGAAGTTTGAATCCTTACCCGAAAGATTTGATGGTTTGGATAACGGTGCCTCTTCTTGTTCAAGAACTCACCTTCTTGCTTGTGCTTTCCTTGCTTCTCCCTTCTTGATGGGTTGATGATTATGGCATGTGTTCTTGATGGGTTGATGGCAATGGGTTCTTGATGGGTTTGATGGCAATTGTGGAGCCTTTATGGTTGTTTGATTGAGATTGGGTGGAATGATGCTGAAAGGTAGAGTTTTAGAAGAAAGGAGAGGGTTTTTGGTGAAGGATATGATGTTGTGAGGGGTAGATGACAAGGTGGGGTGCTCTTACATGTGAAGTAGAGGGGAAGGGTCGGCCAAAAAGGGAAGATATTGTTAGGGTTAGGGTTTTGTGATAAGGGGGTATATACATAGGCTTTTTGGATATATTTAAACCTAGGAGGGGGTGTTCCAAGGGGCTTGTAGGGGTCGGCCACCTAGGGGGCTACTCTTGCAAGAAATTATGAAGAGGGGTAGTGTTGTTATGGTTAAGATTTGGTTGGTTAGGATCTTGGGTGGTTAGGTAGTTAGTTAGTTTGCCAACTAGGATGTCACATATGGCCCTTTCTATAATTAGAACGCTATAAATAGAACCACACATATATATATATATATATATATATATATATATATATATATATATATATACATGAGGGTATTTGTGTGCACTACATGACTACATGCGTTTGGGTTGGATTTGGGTCAAGTTCTAGTCAAAAGGATGCAGTTTTACGGTAACCCTGGTTCTAGATGTTAGATAATATTTTTGGAGCATGATGAGGTCAAACAAATATAAAATCCATGTCCCAAATATAGGTACAATCAAGATTAGTAATATAAATTTTGTTGGGAGAAAAAATATTGTGCATTGCTTAAAATATCCAAGCCATGGCAAATGGTCATATATATATAAAAAGAATTTAGAAATTAATACTTTAATCTATTAAATTAAATTAAATAAATTGAAAAATACCAAATTAAACCTATTAAAGAATGAGAGGGCTTACAATCTACCCATCTTAAAAGAATTGCGTCCTCGCAATTAAGAAAAATGAAACGTAACAGGTCCGGAAAGGTATCACTACCACATTTCAGAATAGGGGTATTTTTGTCTTTTCATTTAATGTGTTAATATATTGCATGATACTTATATATTATATATAGTGTTCCTTAAATGCATGAGTTAGTGGACTGGACCTAGAAACCCGCTAGTTGAATCTCTGACCAAATTATAGGACCATGAACATTAATTAGCATTTTGGGATTTTAATATTAGGGATTATATTTAATTGCTGTGATTTTATTTGATTGTTGTACCTTACCGTTGCTTCGTTATTGGGAGCGCTACACTAGCTTTTGTCTTCCAACAAATTTTATTCCCTTGTCCTAGACGTGCCAGTCTTCTATTCTGACCATTATGTAACTCATCAAAATGCTCTTGTGCTTTATTTTAGTCGCACAACATTCGTCGCAAACGATTATAATTAATTCTAAATAAATTTAACTTTGCATATTTGTGTGTTCCAATCGAAATTGGAGACACAATCTCGACCCATTTTGAGCAACCCAAATTATGATAATATTCTATTCTGAGTATTCTTCATCTATGACACTTGTGTCCCGCCTAATTTTAATCCTATGTACTTTCAATTAATTTTTAGAACACCAATTATATTAATTTTAATTAAATTAATCCAAAACCCCACTTTGTGTAATTTTCCAATTGTTGGGCACTTTTATGCAAAAGTGCATTGAGGTGTCCACCCCCATTGGACCAACACATGAAGAAATCCCATTTTCCTTCATGTGAATTTTCTCCAATATTTTGGAATGTGTAACACTCAACATCAACCCCCCATCAAACCTTAGCCCTTCATTTTCAAACAATGCAATCCTAGCCCTTTAAATATCTACATGTAAAGCCAAAACCCAATTCCAAGGAGTGTTGACTGGCCCAACACCCTAGGTCAACCTCAAAACCCTACTTTTCAATATATATATAAATATATATATATATATATACTCTTTTTTATATTTTTCCATTCACCATCACCTATACTTGATCTAGCCGAATCCCTCATCCCCCTCTACTATTCATCTTTCCTATTCACCGCGACCGGAGCAGTCCCTCCGGAGCACAACCGCCTCCCTTCACCAACATCTCCACCGGATCCACCCGACCTCCGTCTCCTCCCCTCTCAACCCGCCTGTCATCATCCTGACCCGCTGAACCGCCGCTGCTCACCGCCTGATCACCCGTCGTGTCACCCGCGGCCACCATCCCGTCGACGCCTGGACCCGATCCCCTCAGCCCAACTCGCCTGACTTCTTCCGGTCGACCCTGCCATCTCCCTCTCCTTCAAATAAAACCCGACCACCACTCTATGACTGCCTACACCCGCCTGAAACCCGACCACCATCCACCCGACTACACCAGCCTGACCCCACCGTTCCTCACCTCACGATCGCCTGAACACCATGCCACACCGGACCTCGACGAACAGCAGCACCCTCCTCGACTGAACGCCTCCAGCAGCCCGCTGAACCGATGACTCCCCGCGACTGGACCAGATCGAGCCTCTGCGTAACGCAACCGAGCTCCCTCTCGATGATTGAACGACCCCGTCTTCCCTCACGACTCGATGTCAAATACTCCCTCGTGCACGTGTGCACCGAGGACAAGGTTCAAAGTGTTTTCTCTTGTGATTTTGTTCGCGTATGAATGATGTTAGGATGTTAGTGTGTCATGTTGTGATAAGTTCATTAGATATTCATTGCGAGACCAAGCAATCAACCCAACTCATATGCGTATACGTACGCGTATGTGTATTATAATCAATTGGTATATATATATATATATATATATATATATATATATATATATATATATATATATATATATATATATATATATATATATATATATATATAGTGCGGGAATTAAAAGCTAATACTAGATATGACTATAATTTGTATACGTACTGTATGACCCTAGGTTGACTGTAGATTTTTCTCGTATAATTGCATATACTATATGACCCTGAGGTTGTGAGTTGTCTGCCTTATGTACACTGACGTACTGGCGAGATATATGTTAGTGTTTGACTGTCTGATTATGCACAACATTTAAAGACGTGACACCCGTGCAGTTAGACGCACACTTGACCCAGTTAGATGACAAGTAGCACCCCTAGCGTAGTCTCTGAGTTTAGTATATTTATGATTGTGTGTATGTTAGTGTATCGACTGATTCTGTATTATTATTAAATAATGTCTATATGACTATTGGATAATTCAGACAAGACTTTGGAAACATGACATCGGTATTTCCAGCATAGGACCACAAGCGAGTACATTCTCTGACAGTTTTTATTATGTTGATTATCTCTATAATTCTAGTTGTATAGCGTACATGATTCTGACACTATGTATACACGAGTTGGCATCATCGAGACCGATCACGAGGAGTCATGATTTGGAATCCATCGTGCTAGCTGGGGACGGAAAGATATTAGTAGCTTATGTGATCATACCCAACTCTACATGAATCATAGCTCATCCATACCTCACGTCGGTGCAACCTGACCATTACATGCCTCATAGCCTGTTATATGTGATTAGCCTGACTATTGCTCGTATCATAGCTATCCGGATGGTTAGCCTGACCTTATATGAATCATAGCTAATCATATATAACAAGCCTGATCAGTCCCAAGCCGATCACATGATATGCTGATGTTTTACACACTTAGCTAGATAGTCTATAGATGTATCCCTAGTTTATTGATCTAGCATATCTCTATGTTCTATTATTGCTTTAGCATTCACTTATATTCCAGTTTATTATTCTAGCATCACTTATATTTCTGTTCATTGCTAGTGCACCATTGATGATAATGTGTTCTCCAGTATTTCTATTTCCAGTATTTCATTATCTTCAGTACTTCTTATTGCCAGTATTTATATCCATCTTGTATTTCTTTACACTGTATTATAGTTTTTGTCAATATGTATGGAACTGCTGTTAGTGCTTGTACTTCGCTCCAATCCTGACTAGATATTTTTTCCAGAGGATCTTGAGGATTTCTGTCCTACATATTATGGACTAGGTGTAGATGCAGACTACATACCAGAGATCTTAGAAGAGTCCCTTCTATTAGAGGAGACACTACCTATAACTGTTTAGACAGTATTTATTTTATTCATTTTGAGTTTATGTTGAGACTTATGTTTAGACTTATGTTGAGTTTATTTTGAGACTGGTGGAGACTATATATGTTGGACAACTAGACTTTAGTTTATGTCTTTTTGAGTGCTTGACTTATGTCAGTAACTCTTATCTTTTATCGTGCCATTTATTTCCTATAAATATTATGATTGAGTTATATTATGAGCTGTTGAGAGATGTTAATTTTATTATCCTCCTTATGGAGTTGATATCATTGACAGGTTATGAGTTATGTTTAGTATTTATTGAGACTTAGACAGCGTTCTACCGCCGATGCTGCGGCGTAGGCTGGACGTACCCATGACTCATGCCCAAATTTCGGGTGCGGGTCGTGACAAAAGGTTTGCTCTAGAAGAGATGACGCAATAATATGGCATATTTGTTGAAGCATGACACAAAGGATAAGGGACCATGAACAAAGGAAAAATTGGTAGAAAAGGTGAGGGTTTTGTTCAAGCATAACACGTAGGGAAGCAATAAAAACTTTTTTTTCCTAGGCAATGAGAGATGAGTAACTCAAGAGTAAATGAGTATGATTAGAATGAGGATCAACTACAGCTTCTGAAAACTTGGGTACCACTTACATATTACTACTCTAGACTAACAAATTCATGCTAACATAATACTAGGTATAGACTAGAAAATGGAACTAACAGGCACATGTAAAAGTATTACTAGAAATATTCGTTACTATAGCTAGCTATGATAAAACTAAATCTTATCCATATTCGCTATTCCTCCAGTCCATGCCTCCTTTACTGTCATTGTAAAAGCCTGACCACGTCCCTGAGCTGGTATCCTCTGCTGCTATTGTGCCTGCTGGAAGAGCGCTGCTTGTGGTGCTAAGGGTGGCCTCTGCGAATATCCTACTGGTGTTGGCGCCCTCGGTGCTGGAATAACTGGCCTTGGGGTCTGCTGAACTGGCCTCGGTGCTGATAAAGCTTGTCGATGAACCATCAGTGCTCCTCGTTGATGCTCCGTGCAATCTCTGGCTGAATGCTGGTCTAAACCGCAAAGCAAACACAATCCCAATCTGCGTCGGCATTCTTTGGCGAGATGGCCTACCTTGCCACAATAATGACAAGTAGGGAGTCATGGTGCTGGTTTTGGTAGGGCTCGTCGATGAATTATCAGTGCTCCTCTCTGTCGTTCTATACAGTCCCATGTCGAGTGTTGTCCCGATCCGTAAATCAAGCATAGTACCAACTTGCATCTGCACTCACTCGCGTGATGGCCTTGCTTGCCACAACATTGACATATAGAAAGTGTCGGTGGGGTTGCTCTGGGTGGCTGATGTATGTGAGGTCCCTTTGCAGCTCCTTCTTGTTGTGCTCAGTTTGGTGCTAGTGCATGCGGCCGCTTCTGACTGAACTCTCTTCCGTTGACGTGTTCCATGCGTCGAGCTGCTACAAGGACGTCCGTATGAGAAGTAGGTGCAACTGCGCCAATCAATCTTTGTAACTCAAAGCTCAGTCTGTCAAATAATTTCTTCGCCTTCTCTTATTTTGTCGGGATCAGTGTAGGTTCGAACAGTTGAATCAAGTATGATGCAAGTCAAGAAATTTATTCGAGTCCGATATAGAGGTCAAGAACATGTCAACATGTGGATGAGATCCTATAAATTTATTCTTATCCTAATCGCAGGCTTGCTCGGTCCCTTAGTTAAAACCAAAGCAATATATTCGTAGACCTGCATGGTCCACCATAAAAACCGTGTCACGCCCCAGTCCCAAAATATCAAGGGACTAGCCACGTGGCAATGGCCAACAACACAACTCCAATGGGCAAACCCAATTTAATGGACCCATTAGAGTGCACTTAAGCTGTAATACATATAAAATGGTCTATAAATACCTGTCACAGTTTATATATCTATCCTCATCCACAATAAGTAATGAAATCACAAAGAGACAAGTCCAGTCATAATAATATAAAATGACCTGTCTAACCAAACCAATATAAATAATGTCACAGGGAACAACCCATCATCAAAATAGAAAAAAATAACTCCAAGTACAATATCCAGAAGTCACTATAAGATCAAATATCTAAGAACACTAAGCATAATAAATAAATGGTGAGAATACTATGTGCTCAAGAGAAGTCCTCCGGAATAACCTCGTCCTCTACAACCTATACGTCTCCAATAGTAGCACCTGCCCCGTAAACCTCGGGATAGCTCTCATCGTCTACACCTGGGGACATAATCCGGATCCAGGTCCTCAGGGGACATAGCAAGGTACAATAAATACTCAAGCCAAATAAAATACAGAAGTAAAAATAAATCCTTAGGGAAAGCTATGCGACCAGCTAAGTGAAATACAAATGAGAGCATCACTAGTACTCAGGCTGAGACCACTACAAGCTCTGTATCGGAGAGCCCATAGCAGCAAGTAATATCTCGTAGGGCTAGTAAATGTGCCAAGCTCTGGTACAGAGACTAAAGCACCTCTAGTAATATAATATATATAAAAACATAATCAGCCTGTAGCATGTGTGTCTCTCCCCACCCAATGTAACCTCATATCTCATATCCGTAACACACAAGATCATGACCTCTAGCTAGTACAACTAGTCATAATGATATCTATATAATATGCAAGTCTCATATCACGAATCCTTTAAGCCTATACAGAATTACCATGAATAACTCAAGAAAGATTCTATCACATAAAATAGTATCAAGTTTCCTATAGTCTGATGTACTTGGTAAAGCAAGCACATAAAAATAGGATCGTGGAATTAACTCTCTAAGTGACGTTACACGACTCCGCGTACGGCGTCAACATCCGAATCTTGTTCGGTCGCTAAGCAACGTCTCACGGTCCTAGGTTGAACAGGTACATCACAAGAGTATATATATGGAAAGAAATACAAGCAGATAATATAATAGGGTCTACTGCAAGTTTGGTAAGGTGCACTTGCCTGGGTCTGCAGTATGTAGTTGCAAAATTGGTCCTGCGTTTACTCCTTCGGAATCCAATTAACCTAAACAAATTTCTTTACTTTAAGTATCTAATCATGAATCTTGTACTCGCAACTAAATTATATAATTTATTATAAACCATTAATATCCAAGTCCAACCTCATCCTAACATATAAATTCTTGATACAACAACTTACATGTTTTACGAGGTATCAAAACCTAGTTTTATGGTTTACGACTTCCAAAATTTACAGTTAAGTCCCCAATCAAAGGATATAAACATAAATCATAATAAATCATATAATCTTGATTTAAACCTGATTTATATTAATTTTTAATTATTAAATTCCAGAATTGACAAAATAATCATATTTCAAGATTAGAGCTACTTTAAGTTGACTAGTTTTGTTCGAAACTTGTTCGGAGCATTGCCAGTCCATGGGTATTCATAAAAAATTATTGTATATAATATTTTATTCTATTTTAATCTCATAAAATAATCATCTTTTATTTTTTTCAAAATAATCCCTATTTATGGGCACAACTATGCCACAAAATCACCCGAAACCTAGGCTAGTGACCCATATTTTTAGAGTTCAGAATTTTCATGAAAATACCATAAAAATAATTTTAAAATATTTATTTTACAGTAATAAATCTCCAATAAATTCAGTTTGAAGAATTAACAACAAGGCCTCCAAAAATTGTGTCATAAAGTTTAAAACTAGCCCGACTATTGTTCAATCTATCATCAATCTAACATAAAATTTCTCATAGATTTTTATGGTAGGAAAATATGGCAAGGGAGGGTTATAAAATATTAAATTTATATAAATCTAATAGAGTTATACCATGGAAATTTGAGAAGAAAAGTTTGAATCCTTACCCGAAAGCTTTGAAGGTTTGGATGACAGTGCCTCTTCTTGTTCAAGAACGCACATTCTTGATTGTGCTTGCCTTGCTTCTTCCTTCTTGATGGGTTGATGATGATGGAAATAGGTTCTTTATGGGTTGATGGCAATGGGTTCTTGATGGGTTTGATGGCAATGGTGGAGCCTTTATGGTTGTTTGGTGGAGATTGGATGGAAGGATGATGAAAGGTGGAGCTTTGGAAGAGAGGAGAGGGTTTTTGGTGAAGGAGATGATGTTGTGAGGGGTAGATGACAAGGGGGGCTGATCTTACATGTGAAGGAGAGGGGAGAGGTCGGCCAAAAAGGGGAGATATTGTTAGGGTTAGGGTTTTGTGATAAGGGGGTATATATATATCGACTTTTTGGATAGATTTAAACCTATGAGGGGGTGTTTCTAGGGCTTGTAGGGGTCAGCCACATAGGGGGATGCTCTTGCACGAAATTATGAAGAGGGGTGGGGTTGTTATGGTTGGGATTTGGTTGGTTAGGATCTTGGGTGGTTAGGTAGTTAGTTAGGTAGGTAGTTTGCCAACTAGGTGGCCCTTTTCTATAAATAAAATAAAATTAATATAAATAATATATATATATATATATATATATATATATACATGGGATATTTGTGTGCACTACATGACTACATGCGTTTGGGTTGGATTTGGGTCAAGTTCTAGTCAAAAGGAGGCAGTTTTACAGTAACCGTGGTTCTAAATATTTAATAATATTTTTGGATCATGGGAGAGGTCAAACTATAAACCCCCTCACCCAAAAATAGGTATTTTGTGTGTATTTTGTATTTGTTGTATTTGTTTTAGATTATTTTTCAAAATAAGTTAAAACCCAATAATTTTATTAGAATACTTCACCGTGGTTTGGACGTTAATAATATAGGATGGCCCCAAAATCTGTATCCTCCTTCATAGGAAGTAGCCTACACAGGAGACACTACCTGTAGGATCTTTTCGTGGCACATAAATTCGATCACTTGGTGTTAGTATGACATTAGTGTAACGACCATAGATTAATTATTAAATATTTAGATATTTTATATATACAATTTATTTGTGGTTATTTTTCAATTCCAACTTCCTACAACTAGCCCTGACCTCGACGCCGAAACCCCCGACGCCGCCTCCCCCGCGTCGACTGCCGCCGCAGCCGCGGGCCGCCGCAACCCCGAGTCCCCATCTTCAAGGTGACGTATCTTCTTCATCTTTGATTCTTTTTGCGAGTGGTTTGTCCGTGTACATTCACAACCTAATCCTCTAGGATTTTTATTTAAGCGGGACGAGTTTTCGTGTCCCGGATTGGTCAAAAAATCGACCGGAAAATGGCCGGAAAACTGACTAAAAACAGTCCAAAATTTTAAACAAACCCCCATGTTCACGCCCAATTTGCCATCAACCAGTTTAATATTTTCAAAATATAATTGAAGGATTTTCTTCTTATTATAACCAAGAATTTTTTCTGTTCTTTTATTTTTTATTAATTCGTTTTATGTGTTAAATTATTCGGACTCCAAAACGACCAAAAATTTAATACTTTAAAAATAAAATTTTGTGATACGGAGTGCGCCCCGCCAAACGAAACTACCTTGTCGCCTACTAATTACACTGAAAGATGCGTATGATATATCCTGACGTATGGGATTTCGTGAAAGTTGATTCAGACATGTGTGCGCGCCGATATCAACCTGTATCCATAAAAAGTCCCCGTATTGCGACTTTTGTAAACTACCACCACATTTTGTGTATGCTCGTCGGAATATGACAAAACTTGTGCCATTGTATTCGTGGTATCACACTAGTCCCGTGACCCAAGTTTCACGCAATTCTGAAATAGTTGACCATGCCGCCTATTAGCGGGCCCCGCGGTTTGACTTTAAGGGCAAATTTGTGATCAGCTCACCGGAATCCAAAATTGGACATACCGTTAAGTTTGTATCAACGTTTAGAATTTATTTGACCTATAATTTGTCCCATTTAGAGACCTTTACCTCTGGCACGTATTTCGGTGCAAGGTGGTCCCATGTGGATCCGTTTTGACCCAAAATTATCGTTTTGCCCCTGTGTCCAAATTGGACGAAAGGGTAGTATTTTCTAGCTATTTCTCTGATTTCGAGAACGTTGATGATGTTTATTTCAGCATCCGGAGACGTTCATTCGGATGCCATGGTTTCTGATCCCTTGTGCTTGACGTCTGGATGCTTACACTACGTAGCTTTTTTGCCAGGCAAGTATACCTTACCTTGTTGTACTATTTAAATTCAGATATTATTTAGTTGCATATTTTATTTTTTTAATATTATATAACTGTGTGCGTCCGAGAAAGACTCGGGTGCAGTCAACGAAGGCGTTGACGTTAGGACTTGTGTTTGACCTAGTGTCTAGTGGACGCACCTAAAGTTGTGGAGTTATCAATATGACTCCCCAGGCCTTGACACGTATCATTGTACGTCACAAAGTGAGTTTATGTAGGGATGCGTGCTTCATATTCGACTGGCCATCGGTGTGAGCAGCACGTGTGACAGTATTTAGCTTAGTTGTATATTTCTGTAGCGACTTGTATTATAGTACGATATGTCCACGTCGTGTTCACGACGTGTACATTGGCATTGGGCGGAGAAGACAATTAGTAGGCGTATAGGACAGATATTTGGTGTTTGTGGTATTAAACGAAAGAATGAAAAATGTATTCAGGATGGAGTTTATACGAAACCCGCCTTCTTTGGTTTACAAATAAACTTGTACAATTTGATCCTATACGAGGATATAGGAGTACAATTTATTTAATCTGGGTAAATATTGCTATAGGTGTCTGATCTGCAGTCGATCACTTTAGCCCTTGGACCACACGATGTTGAAGAAGTGCCTTAGAAGACAGGAAGCAGCTTCAAGGGTTACAAAAGAGGGTGGATGCACGATGCCAAAGTCGTCGATCCCTGCTCTCTGCCTGAGCTCCAGATTCTCTCTCTCTCTCTCTCTCTCTCTCTCTCTCTCTCTCTCTCTCCCTCTCTCTTTCTTGACCTCTGGTTCGATCTTTCTTTCTGGATCTGATATTGGTTTCTTGACCAATTTTTCGACCCTTTTCCTCATTGATAGAGGTCTTTATTTATAGAGTTTTGGTGACAGTGACCACTCCGTCGGTATAGAAATCGAGAAGTGGAAAGTACAGCACCCTTTTACACAACGGTTAAAGTAACCAATGCCTGCGTATAGATGATCCTTTGAATGAGCGTGTGACGCGGGTCCAACTAAGGGACAAAACGCGTATAATCGCTACGAAGATCACGTCGTAGAAGCCACGTAGGTAGGTATCCATTATGTAGAAGAGGTTGGCATAGAAGCCAAATGTCTGTCACCATGGCATAGAAGCCAAATGGTTATCAAACCGACATAGAAGCCGAATAGGCGTAGAAGCCGAACAGGCGTAGAAGCCGAGTGGTCATAGAGGCCGAGCAGGCGTAGAAGTCGAGTGGTCGTAGAGGCCGAGCAGGCGTAGAAGCCGGATGGTCATAAAGGCCGAGCAGGCGTAGAAGCCGGATGGGCGTAGAAGCCGCTGCGTACCGTGCCAGAGTGCTGATGGGGACGTCTTAGCCGGAATTACGGCTTTTGAAGGTATAATAAAATCTCTTGCATTAAATGCCGAGATTTGCCACCATCCTGTGCATTAAATGTGGAGGCGTGTCTTTGAAGGTCTGCAACCCCTTCTGCGCATCAGTCGCAGAGACGTGCCTTGAGAAACTGTCACCGCTTTGTGCATTCAGACGTAGAGACGTGCCTCGACCCCGTACGGAGTGCAGCTTTTGATGTGGCAGGCGGTTTGTCTACTGCAGAACGTAAAACAGCTCGTGTTTGCCTGTGTAAAACAAGGCAGCGTATCCCTTCGTGCTTGTAAAAGCAGTTTACGCAAAGGGGATAGCGGTATTTGACAGCCTGGGTCGCAGTGCTGTGTCATCATTATAGCCGTCGTCTGGGTAGTCGAGCCGTATCCCTTTGTCAGAAGTCCAGACGTCAGGTTCATTGCAGGATCTTCATTGCAGGGTCTGACAGGTTCACTTCGGAGAATACGAAGTGTCTCTTGTACACCTCAATGCTGCATCTGAAAGAGGATGAGTTTTACGCCCTAGAGGCGATGAAGCACCCTATTTTACGCTGAAGCGGCTTGGACGTACTGCCTTACGCGGATGGTCCTTTGAGCTTTCATATCCCATGCTGCGTTTTAGCGAAAAGAGCTCTGTTGCACGCTTGATGGCTCTGAAGGCTTCTGCTTACGCTGCTCTGCACCAACATGCCGCGTATAGTCATCCGGCGTATTTTTCATGCTTCTACAAGACCCCCTTCAAAGCTTTCAAATTCTTCGGAATTTGGAACGCTTTGAATGAAGCATGAACCGCTCCTCGTGACTCGAAACATTTCTGAATGGAGCGTTGAAACGGTCGATGCTGACTTTATGGCAGATTTATTGGGGACCGGTGTGACCTCTTTCGCCTATAAAAAGGCTTGGGGAGTTAACCTGTTCTCCCCACATTCCTATCACCACGCAGAGATGATCGTCGGAGTTCGTCGGGTCGATCTGAGGAAGAAGGAGATCACGTTCTTCCAGCGTGTAAGGAGTCGAAAAAGATGACATCTTCGAGCAAGTGTCCACTGCAATGATGGATCATGGAAGGATATCTTAGCCTCCCTTGCTCGGGATAATCAGCAACTTTGTATGGCTGTTTTTCTAGGAGAAGGGAAGGGTCGTATTAGACCACACGGCTTGCAAGTGGCGCCTTCTCCAGTTACCTCCGGGAGTTAGAGCAGCAACTAGCTCTGACCTCGGGCATTGAGTTGGGTGGAATATATCAACTCAATCTGTCACGGCGCACGGAGCATGGGATCTGCATAATTTATGCAAGCCCCAACTCTGTATTCTCCCGCCGTTGATTATTGCCATGTTAGTCAGTTTGCTGGAACTGACTGACTGCTGGAGAAGATGGATGAAGAATTGTGCCCCTGCGAGAACCTGTCAGAACAGCTTCTGGGCAATCTTCAGACGATGATGATGAGGAAGCCCTCCTGTCGACGGAGTTTCCCTCAGTTGTAATCATAAAAATGAAGAAAAACCCTTGTAGATTGGATTTCCCTCATATGTAATCATGACTTTAATCTTTAATAAAATCGTCTTTCTTCTCTGCATATGGTCATTTTGCCATACTTTGTTGTGAAGTCTGAATATGTGTAGCTTCGACACGTCTGATTCTTTACGCCGACTCCGTTAAAAGAGTGCTAGGTCCTGTCCTTTTGCACATAGCGAATAGTCCATAGAACGCTGTTGAGCATTTTGAACGTTTAGAATTGTCCTGTTGCTAGAACTGAGGAACCACATAGAGCTTTGAACTGTTGTTTTTACTTCTGATGAATAGAATTTTTGTTCAGACTTCGTCTTCAAGAATGATTTCTTAAAAATCCCTTGGAACAGGGTCGAGAAATGGCTGTCAAACTGAGTTGCCATCTTGATAGACGAGATATTCAGACTGGAGTCTGGATGATCCTCCAATTCGACCCGAGAAGAGTTATTTCTCAATGCTTGAACTCTGTATGCTTCGGGTACTTGGGATATGTTGAGGTCAAGAAGGAGTATCTTCTGTGTGAACTCCTGTAATCGACCGCCTTGCTGTTCGGATATGTGAAAAGTCAGAGATCCGTAGTGTAGATGAGATGAGAATCCTGAGTTCGTAGTCTATTGAGCGTAGAAAGCCACCGAGCGTGAGATCGTAGATTCGGAGCTGCTGAGCATGAAGTCGTAGGTTTGTAGCCTCTCGAGCGTAAAAGCTACCGAGCACAAAGGCATCCGGGCATAAAACTATAGACTGATAGCTTGTGAGCGTAAAACCGTAGATCTGTTGATATCGAGCATAGAAAGCTCCTTAGCGTAGAACTGTAGATTTATAGCCTGTGAATAAAAGAAATCTTTCGGGTGAAAGGTTACGGATCTGTTGCCTCCGAGCGAAAAACTAAACGCCATCGAGCGCGAGATCATCGATTTGGTATCTGCTGAGCGTAAAGTCGTAGGTTTGTAGCCTCTCGAGCATAAAAGCTACCGAGCACAAAGGCATCCGGGCATAAAACCATAGACTTGTAGCTTGCGAGCGTAAAACCGTAGATCTGTTGCTGTCGAGCGTAGAAAGCTCTTTACCATAGGAACCGCTGACCTGCTTTTGCACAAAAAACTCTTCGAATTTGCTGACTGTCCGTCTTTCGAGAGTAGTGGGCTGACGTAGTACCCAATTATAACCAAATATTTAATTTGTGAGATTTGGTTGGGGTTTCGAGGAGCCCATCTGAGGATTCGAGGAGTCGACCCGAACTCTATATATATCCCAAGCTTTTGAGAGAAAAACTTTTTATCCGTCTTCTGCGAAAGAGAGCCTCGATTGTTTGAGTTTTTCCCCTCGTTCTTTCTTCGATCACTCTGAGTTTTCAGAAATGGCGCCGAAACAAACCCCCTCCACCAAGGGAAAGAGCACAGACTCTTCTTCTCGTTCTTCTGCCCCAGCGAGAGAGTCTTCGGTCGGACAAGGTGAACTTCCTTCTGAGCGAAGGCTCCTGCCGACGAGTAGCGCACCCGGCCTTAAAGGTATAGCCATTGGGGATGACAAAGAATGACAAAAAATCCTTCGCACACGTTGAACGTGACCGCGCTAGGTCGTCTTCTGTGCTGATAACCTCTTTGAGGAAGATGACGCACGGAGACGTTTTTATCTTTTATGCTCACATTTCTAATGTGTCAGCGTAAAAACTCTATGTTTTTCGCAGTTATGAGCGTAAAAGCTCTGACTGCCGAAAACTTGGTGTATACTATAAAATTTTAGTTCTACGCTTTGGATGGGACCTCCGGCGTAATAACTAGAATTTTGGCAGTCTGGCGTAAAGCAAGGACCGTATACCGCCAATTACGCTTCAGGATGTGACTTTCGGCGTAAAATGACCAAATTTTGTACAGTCTTGGCGTAAAGCACAGACTGTCGTTTCTTGGTCTTTGTGTTGCAAGATTTGTAATGACGTATTTTCCTTGCACTTTCGCAGTTAACTTGCATGAGTCTCCACTGGCTGAGGTGATGGGTTTTGCTGTCGGGATGCTGCACTCGAACTACCTGGAGGATCTGTCGTACGTGACATTTCCTATCTCTGGACCCCAGTATCCTGAAGGAAGGGGGATCTTGATATCGGCTCAGGGCGAGCGAATGCTGCTGAGCATGATCAACGGGGAGCCCCTAACGTACGTAGACGGGGAGCAGTACATCAAGCCGGCCTTTCTCTTTGGGGATATGATAGACAAACAGTTCCAGACGAAGCCCAAGAGAGAACCCTGGGTTTTCCCCGCCGAGAGCGTGGTCTTGTATCTGCCCACGATGCCGAGAGATTATCCCATCTTGGCTTTCTTCCATGCCACATATTCCAGGAGGATGTCGTGGACGCTGACTCCCGATCTTCACGGCAAGCCGGGGAAGATCTTTCACCTGAAAGGAGCTGACCAGGGGTCGTTTGTCAGCCGCCCTTCTGGCGTCGTGACGTTGTTCAGGGGACTGTGCCCGGGCAGCGTCCCGAGTGAAGATAGTTCAGTGATCCAGTCGGTTCAATTGCCGACTTTTTGCAACGACTTCATGGTGCGAGAGAGTATACCCCAAGGAGAATCCTTGGTGCAATGGGTGGATCACCCCAGCAAACCTCCGATGGACTTGCCTAGTTGACTGGGCTCTGAAGCATTTTCGAAGAGAGCTGGAGGTCATAGGACTGTATGCTGCCATGAGCGCGACGAGTGTTGGGTTGCCTCCCAACCCTAACCTGTTTTTGGCACTGATGGAGCGATATATTTCGCTCACCGGGACCTTTGCCACTCCACTGGGGGAGTTGGGGTTGGCCCTCCACGAAATGGCAGCGATCTCGAGACTGCCGATGGGGGATACCCCGTATGAAGAGTATGTTCCCACCAACCGGGAGTTGGAGGACTCGGACCCTCGGGTTGTAGAGGTGTATCAGGAGCTGATGTGCCACTATTTCGCGTACACTACTTTTTATAATGAGCCTTCTGATTTGGCTCACACCACTAAGTGGATGTCCTACCTCTTCTTCCACCGGGCCAGGGCCGTCAAGTCGGAGAAAGTTTCGGGGGGCAAGAATGAGCCCGTGAACTGTTTGGGCGTGCTCAGTGCCCAGGTCGTCGAGGATCTTATGGAGGAGGCTAAAGCTCCAGATCAGTTTCTCAATGACGGGGTAGGAAAGTACCCTGAAGGCACTAAGGCCTATAGTTACTTGAGGCGCTGCCGCAGGCCTTTGTCTGAGGAAGCCAAGCTGGCTGGCTTTTTCTCCCTATGGCTGCGTCGAGTAGTGGTGCCCGGTATCGCGTCCGCGGACCGCATTCACCGAAACATCCTGTGGCCCGCCGTTCATCTGGTGTTCGGGGCAAGACTGGGCTTGCTTCCTGCCATGGTGTGCCGTATACAGGCTGGCCTGAGAGCCATGACTGACGGACTGCTCGTCGATGAAGCTCGACGTGATAGCTTTCCCCGGGTAGAGTTACCATACCTGTACTTGATGGGATGGTTAATCCTCCACAACCCCAGGGTGATGTCTCCCGGCCCTGGTAGTAGCGCGGGGGGTAGTTTCTTGCTGAACTACAAGGACTCCCCCTGGAATGTGAACACAGTCTTAGATTGTCGGCTGGCGCCGAGCCTCGGTCACTGCTGGAAGCTCCTCTGCACTGTCCCCTCTGTACATCGTAATCAGTCGGGGATTAGGCTTGAGGATTTAGGTAGAGAAAAGACCAATCTTTCTCCGAAAGCTTTTAATTGGTTGGTCTGCATCAGACCCTCCCATCTGCTATATAAAAGCGAAGATCATTGCTTCTTCGAGCCTTACTTGCCCAGTCGGTTCGCCAGGCAGTTTGGGTACGATCAGCTGCACGTGGGCAATGCCATCACCAGCTTCAGGTCCAGGGGCGAACTCATTGATGGAGCCAGGGAATGGAGGTATTTCATCATGGGCTGCACGGGAGCAATCTTTACCGTGCCGGTCGTCACCCTCTCCATGGAGCTGCGGATCCTCCATTCGTACGCTCAATTTTACGTGGCGATCAACACCTTCCATCGCAATTTTGACATTAGTGGAAGCTTTAGGGTGCCCTCTCCCAAGCCTGGGGGAAGAATCGAAGTCCCCTCAGTTTTATCTGACGAGGGTGAGGAGTCCGTCACTCCGGATGAGCCTCTGGTGTCGGTGTCGAGGTGTGAAGTGCCTTCGCCTGTGGGGGCTTTGGCGGTATCTGGGAAGCGAAGGGCTCCTGCTTCGAAGCAGACTTCCCCTCGCAAGAGGAGGAAAAAGACGGTTGATCACCCTCTCCGGATTTCTGGCATTGAGGCTCCTAGAGAGGGACCTGCTGTCTCTCCTGTTGGGGATGTCTCTTTGACTGGAGGTTTCCCGTCTCTCGGAGAGGGACCCTCAGTTTCGGCTGGCGGTGCCGGAGAACTCCTGCTTGAGGCTGCCGTTGTTGCCACTGCCTCCGGTAGTGGAATAAAATCGCCTGCATGGCCGAGGCAAATGGGAGAATCTTTCCCTAGACCGGCAACGGATGAAACTCCTGCCGCGTCCGTGAGCATGACCAGCGAGGTTCCAGCTGACGAACCCCGATTGCGTCTTGGTGAAGGCTTGGTAGAGCTCATGGCGATGTCGGTTGGTCCACTTCCTTCTCCAGGTATGACAGTTCGTATTGCGTCATTAAGGCGTGATATAGCTACATCGGCTGCAGACGCGGCATATATACCGTTGGCTACGGGTAAAGGTCATCTTTATGTCTCCTCTTAGAAAGATTACTATCATATTGATATCAACTTTCTTGTCCTCCTCTCAGGGGATGGCGTCCACGGGAAGTATGGCGCTGAAGCATCTTCTGGCTCTGTTAGGGCTCCTGACGATGATACGGAGGCGTTCGACTTCGAGGAGGAAATACCTTCGGGGGCCAGCTCGCCCGGAGTAGTTTTGTCACCTCAAGAGGAGGACGAACCCGTCATCGTCACCTCGCCTCTAGCGAGTATGTCGATGACTTCGACCGTCGTTGTCGCACCTTCTTCGGTCGTACCACCAGTCGAGGCGACGGCTGTGGCCACCTCGTCTGCAATCATTCCTGGAGGGGAACTCGCCAATATCGTGGCCACTCCTGGCGTCCAACCAGATCTGGTTGTGCTGACCGAGCTGTATACCAGCCTCTTTTACACCAGTTTGAACACGCTGATATCAATGGTGTTGGCGAAGAACCTGAATTTTGATCGTCTAAAGAAGGCTTCTCAGTTTTCGATTGGGGCGGTCAGAGAGTTTGGCGATTCTGGGGTAGCTGACGCCCTGGAGGCGATGGTTAATGGGTTGGAGCAACCTATTAACGAATACTTGCAGCTGACTTGGGGCAGTTTTGAAGCTGAGGTCCAGGCCAGATACGACTCCATGACTGCGCGGCTTACCAAACAGCTGGAGAGCCTAGATAACTCCATCAAAGCACATAAGCTGGAGATGGATAAAAGAAAAGCTGACGTGGAGGAGGCTCTTGCTTTTCAGACGAAGTGCCAATCCGAGCATGAAGGGAATACAGCGAGGGCTCGCAAGTTGAAGGAGAAACTCGCTCAGGCAGAGGAGTGGGCTTCTCAGTCGTTGGCAGGTCTAGACGTAGCGACTAGTCAACTGAGCACAGCACGACGGGACCTGGAGCGTGCAGAAGCTGCCCGAGCTGGCTCTCTTCGGTCAAGGGCCGAACTGTCTTTTACGAACAATCCTGAGGCACGGCTGGAATAGGCCCGCGCTGATGCCTTGGTTTCCAGGGACGAGAGGGTGGCTGCACTGGCGAAGCTGATTCGCGATCTGACCGCTCCCCCACAATGATGTGCCCTTCCTTCTTTTTGCTTCCCCAATATAATTCTGCTCTTTTCGGGAATAAATAAAGCGAATCTTTTCTGACTTTTGTGGACCCATCATTTCGGAATATAAATGACAGGTTTGGGTGAGAGTGATATCAGAGGTAGTATGGATGTGATAGACTCTCGATAAACTTCTAGCAGGACATACCTATTCAGAGGTCATACTGACATGATAGAATATGACCTAACTAGTTTTGTTTTGGAGGTAGTTTGGTCAGATTTTGAGATTCTAGCTATATTCCACTTGAGCAGAGGAGGTTAAGCATAGTACCTCTTCAGGAATTTACCGTTGATAGGAGCCATTAACAAGTCTCCATTAGGCTGGGCTAACCTGTAAGCGCCATTCGAGAACGTTGTCTCAATCACATAAGGGCCTTCCCACTTGGGCTAGAATTTGCCTTTACTCCTGTGAGTAAGAATCATCGGCCTTCTTACGGCTAAAACTAGCTCGCCGACTTTGAACACTCTTTCCTTTACTTTATGATTGAAAGCTCTGGAAATGCGTGCTTGGTAGAGCGCGATGCGCTGTTGAGCTTGGAGGCGTTTCTCGTCTAATCCTTCTAGCTCTTGAAGCCTTAGCAGGTCATTTTTTTTCTTGGGTCAGCTCATTAGTCACGGCTATTCTGAGCGACGGGATCTGGATTTCAATGGGAAGAACTGCCTCGCTCCCGTAGACCAGTAAAAATAGGGTACAACCTGTCGGTGTCCGTACCGTTGTGCGGTATGCCCAGAGACATTCGCTCAGCTTCTCATTCCAGTCTCTTTTGTTTGAAGAGATAAACTTCTTCAAGAGCTTGATAATGGTTTTGTTGAAAGCTTCCGCCAAACCATTAGCAGCTGGATAATATGCCGTAGAGGCAATATTATGTATCCGATTTTTATCACAAAATCGATGAAACGCTTGGCTGATAAACTGAGG
Source organism: Iris macrosiphon (assembly GCA_036927795.1). NCBI lineage: Eukaryota > Viridiplantae > Streptophyta > Magnoliopsida > Asparagales > Iridaceae > Iris > Iris macrosiphon. Next base: position 186,473,026 of record JAYESA010000004.1, read on the forward strand.
TCCATTGTCATGGATTATCCTTCGGGGAATCCCAAAGCGATAAATGACGTGATGCTTGACGAAGCTGATTACATTAGATGCCTTTACCTCAGCAAGAGGGATCGCCTCTGCCCATTTGGAGAAGTAATCCGTGATGGCCAGTATGAACCGGTGACCTCTGGAAGAAGACGGGTGAATAGGACCAATGATATCCATACCCTATGCTTCAAAAGGCCAGGATGCAACTGTAGGATGTAGATATTCAGACAGTTGATGTATGAAGTCTGCATGAACCTGATAGGCTCTACATTATCTTGCATAGTTGATCGCGTCTGTGATCATAGTGGGCCAGTAATAGCCCATTCTCCTGATACGATCCTGTAGTATAGGACCGGGCTGATGCGCTCTGCATATGCCATCGTGAGCTTCCCGGATAACCTGCTGTGCTTCGTCGTCAGAGAGACATCTTAATAGCAGTCCGTCGTAGGTCCGACGATATAGGCATTGTGAAGATGCATCGAAGTAGAAGCGTAATGATCGTCTTTTGACGGATACTGCTTCTTTGGGATCCTCCGGCAAGATTCCGTATGCGACAAAATCTATGAAGGGACTCCTCCAGTCTCTTCTAGGGGGATCCGTGTTCACAGCGTAGCTGCGTTCTATGTGAAAGTTGTTCTTCACGCAGAATAAATCTCTGTTAAGAAGGATTACCGAATCCTGCCTTCTTATAGGAGTAGCTAAATCCGCAGCTAGACTGGCTAGGGCATCAGCTTCCAGGTTCTGAGATCGAGGTACATGCTCTAGAAAGAACCCTTTGAATGTTATGGCTATCTCGACCGTTGTTTGGTGATAGGGGATGAGGTCTGGATTCCGGACTTCATATATTCCCCTGACTTGATTGACGATAAGCAGAGAATCACCGAAAGCTTCCAAGGACTCGACCTCCAGCTCTTTAGCAACTTGGAGCCTGATTAACAGAGCGTTATATTTCGCAATATTGTTGGAACATGGTTCGTTAAGAGAATATGCTCGGTAGATGACGAGTTTATCAGGAGTGACCAGGATGATTCCTATCCCTGAAACTACGTTTCCCTAGGGACCAGTCCTGGAGGCACCGTCGAAGAACAGTTGCCATACGTCACTTTCTATTGTGGAATTATATTCTGCAACTTCGTCGGGAATGTCTTCGTATAATTTGGAGGCCTCCGGGATCGGATGAGCAGCTAGGAAGTCGGCCAGCGCTTGGCCTTTGATGGACTTCTGCGAGACGTATACCATGTCATATGGTGTTAACAGCATCGCCCAAGTTGCGAGCCAGGAATTAAGAACACTTGGCTTGCTCGTCATTACTCGAAGAGGGTTGATCCTGGAGATGATATGGATAGTCTGGCCGGTGACATAGTGTCGCGTCTTCTGGATAGCGAACATCAGAGCCAAGCATTCCTTCTCTACTGGGTTGTACCGGTATTCGGCTCCAACCATCATCCTGCTGAGGTAGTAGATAGCCTGTTCATGCCCCATATCGTTCTTCTGCGCGAGAAGAGCTCCTAGCGAATGATCCATTGCTCGAACGTATAGCAAGAATGGTCTTCCCATAATGGGAGGCACCAGAACCGGCGGACTGGTGAGGTAGCGTTTGATATCCCCGAATGCTTGCTGACAGGTTTCGTCCCATACGAAGGATACTCCTTTCTTCATGAGATGCGAAAAGGGCTGATATCTTCCCGAGAGGTTGGATATGAACCTCCGGATATAAGCCAGACGGCCTTGAAATCCCCGGAGTTTCCTCAGATTGCGGGGCGGTCGCATTTCTATGATGGCCTGGACTTTGTCAGGGTCCACTTGGATGCCTTTGGCGGTAATGACAAATCCCAAGAATTTGCTACTAGATACACCCAGGAAGGACTTCGTAGGGTTCATCTTGAGTTGATGTTGGCGCATTAACTCGAATACCGTCTTTAAGTCTTGAATATGATCATTTTTGAGGCGGCTCTTGACCGCTATGTCGTCCATGTAATATTCTACTATTTTGCGTAAATGTTCATGGAATATGCTACTCATAGCTCGTTGGTATGTAGCCCCGGCGTTCTTCAATCCGAAGGACATGACCGTTAGCAATATACTCCCAATGGGGTCCGGAAGGCAGTGTGCTTCTCGTCTTCAGGATGCATCTTGATCTGATTGTATCCTGAGAATCCGTCCATGAAAGACATACATTCAAAACTGCAGGTGTTATCGATCATGATGTGTGTGATGGGAAGAGGGAACTCATCCTTGGGGCAGGCTGCATTCAGATCTCGGTAATCGATGCAGATATGTATTTTCCCATTTTTCTTCATGACTGGGATAACGTTGGCGACCCAGTCGGGATGTTGTTCTTCCCGGATGAAACCGCAAGCTATCAACTTCTTGACTTCAGCTTCGATGGCGTCCATTATGTCCGGGCAGAATCGGCGTTGGTGCTGCTTCATAGGCTTCGAGTCGGTCAATATATTGAGCTTATGAGTAGCCACCTTCGGGTCAAGGCCCGGCATATCCTCATAATTCCACGCAAAGACGTTGATATATTCTTTTATCAGCTGGATAACTTCTTCCCGTTCAGCTGGGGAAAGATTGTTACTGATGAATATCGGTTTTGGCGAAAGTTCACCCCCAACATCAACCTGGATAACTTCGTCTTTGGTGGGAGGTTCCCTCTGCTCGAAGCGGAATTTCCACTGCGTATCCATTTGTTGAGCCCAAGAGTCATTCTCAAACGGCTCAGAATCCTGTTCGTCTGCTTCAAAGGGATCTGCCACTACCATATTCACTGATAGTGTTTGTTCGAGTGCATCAGGTGAGTCAGAGGGCGACGAGCCGTTCTGAGAAGAGGAAAAGATACCCTCGTCCGATTTAGAGGAGGTGGCATATCCCAACCCGAAATGAGTTCGTTGATAGTAGGGGTCGCCGCGCAGCGGCGTTCGTCTGCCTCTTCCATAGTTGAGGCCTGGCTTCCGCTCCAAGTCATAGCCCATGTTTTGCATGATCCTCAACGCTTGCGGCTGTATCGGTGAACCTGTATTTTTCCAGTATCGTCATCGAAAGGATCTTCCTGGATAGCCGGTTGATTGCGCATGCGGCCGAAGACTATTGAACGCTAGCTGCTGCCGGTAGGCGGGACAATGAAGATAGAATCCTCCTGTGGTCCATATATCGTGATGACGTTGGATGATGACGCTACTTCCCAGACATACGGACGGTAGGAGTTCATAACTTCCAAGAATTTTTGTGCTATAGGTTCTACCTCGTCATGGGGAGTGGATTCCTGATTTGGAATTTGAGCGTTAACGTACTGGAAAAGAGGATATTTATTATCATCTGGAACTCCGTTCCTGGTCGCATTTATATCGGTCGGCTGCCCGTTGCGCCGAAGGTTGATGACCAAAGGTGGAGGCTTCTGGTTCGGAGTGACAGCTAGAGGATCGCTTCCTTTTCTTGACCTGGATTTGTTCAGGTGAATAGTCATAGGCTCCATGGCTTCTGGACGAGTGGTTCGCCCTTTCACTCTGATTGACAGCGGTAGTGCGGCAGAGGGTTCTCCTGGCTCCCGGTGGGATTCCTTCTCCGTCTCGCCTAACACTTCTTCCGTGTGGTCTTGAGAGTAAAACACGGAATCGGAATAGTAGGATTCTACTCCTTTAAACGGGTTTAGGTCGGCAACCTCCGTTTGTACCGTTCCTTGGGGGTCTACATATTTAAGACATTGATGTAGAGTTGAAGGAACGATATTGTGGTCGTGGATCCACGGTCTTTCCAGCAAAATATTATAGGATACCTCTGAATCGATGACATAACACGTGGCCACCGATCTGAGGTTGCCAATCTGGATCCTCAGGCGAATCTTCCTCAACGGCTTACTTCTTCCGGAGTTGAAACCCACGATTGTAGTGGAGGTGTAAGCCAGTTCGCTGGTAGGAATCCTCAATGGTCTGAGCAGACTGTGAGGGATGATGCTGATCGACGATCCCGGATCTATGTGAATCCGATCGACCTCCATGGAACCGACGTACCCGATGTAATAGAGGGGCCTGTCATGCTTGTTATGCTTTAACAGCATGTCGTCTTGGGTGAAAGTGATATTTGGGACCACCTCCATCACACTGTCGCATTAAGGACATGCCACTGGTTCTTCGTCGGGGGACTTGAGCTGGGTCAAGCATGCCTCCGCCTGCATCAGTGCTTCACTCAGGGCTAGACGAGTGTCTTGGGAGAGCCTGAGTAGCTCGAAGATGGACAGCCTGGCTGGTGTATTAGCCAGTTGGGCCAGGATGTCGAAGTTGTAGGGCTTCTCAAAACTCTCTGTTTGGAATATTTTTCACAGGTTTATCAAAGCGCACTTCTCTTTGCTTCCCCTTGTCCGCCGGAGTCAGTTTTGAAGGGCTGGCATCTGGTACGACGGGGCCTGGTCTTGAAGGTTTGGCAGCCGAAGCGTCTGCCGGCTCATCTTCCTGACTTGCTCCGTAGTCGTTGAGGTAGGCTTTCCCTGAACGGGTTGCAGCAAATACCTCGTCTTCGTCTGATGGCGAAGGAGTTGCGACCATATGGCATGGTTTGCATTTGGAGCTTTCTCTAGACGTAGCTTTAGTAGCTTTAGTCTCCTCCTCGAGCTCTGACACCAAATCCGGATGAACCCACATAATCTCGCCCTGCCGGGTGGTTAGGGGTACCAGGTCATAATTTTGACCCCTAGCTGGATGGAGATTGACGATGTCCATCGCGGTCCAGGAAATGGGCGTGACACCGTCCATGACTTCTTGGGAAGGCAGATCGCCAAACCGCAGAGAGATCATGTTGGCCGTGACCATCTTCTCGGTGTTGTGCAGAGTGATGGCCTTAGCATCGATTAATCCTTGGATCTTCCTTTTCAGTATGTAACACTCCTTTGTTGGGTGGTGTACGTATCTGTGGAAGATACAGTATTTGGGGTCGTCAGTACTGCCGACTTCTTGGGGCTGCCTCAGCTCCGGAAGGGTGATCTTGCCACTTTTAATGAGACACTCGAATATACTAGGGATATCGTCGTCGTCGAAAGAGTAGACTTCGACGGGCCTGGAGGTCCCGAGTCTCGTCTGCATGGTCGCCGCAGTCTTTTGTCTGGACGTATTGACCGTCAGAGCTTCTTTTTCCTTGGAGCTGCGAGGATGGTCGCTGTTGGGAGATGACCTCTTGCCTCTATCAGAGGCGGAGATCATAATGCCATTGTCGTGCGCCTTGCGGCTGTTGTCTTCGGCGGCCACTGCCGAGATGATAAACGAGGGCCAATCATGGAACTGATATGGTCCTGTAAACACCGAGACTACGGGAAGGAGGTTCTTCCTGCAAATGTCTACTAACGCAGAGTCTGGAACTCCTGGAGGCATCTGTAAGGTGGCCTGACGAAAACGTTCGACGAAGGTGCGAACGTCCTCCTTTTTCTCTGCTTGACTTCGATGAGAGAGGACATAGACATGTCCATTCCACCCTCATAGAATCGCGTGAAGAATAAAGCTTTGAAGTCCTCGAAGAAAGTAATGCAGTTGTCCGCCAAGCTACGGTACCACTGATAGGCTACTCCTGAGAGGCAGCCTTTGAACACCCGAGTGAGGAGGGCGTAGTTCCCTTGTAGCAACACCGTTATCATACTGAAATAGTTTATGTACTGACTTGGTGATGTTTTTCCCTCGAACAGAGTCATAGTCTGAGGTTTGTACCTCGGAGGGAAAGGGACTTCTTCCCAGATAGCTGGGTAAGGCTGGTTAATTCCCAGTTTCTTGAGCTGATCTTTGTGCTTCAAGGCGTCGAACTGGGCTTTCAACTCCCGTACTGACTGCATCAGATTTTTAGTTGGAAGCGGGACTATGGTGTAGCGCGGAGTTGGTTGCATCGTGACTCCAATGGGAGGTAATATATTCTCCGAGTGAGGAAGCGAAGGAACTGCTGACTCTTGATCTAGAGCAGGCTCTTGGCTCGGGTTGGATGGTGGTAAGTCCACCCCACACGTATCTGAGTTGGCGGGACCGACGCTTGAGCCATGGCAGCTGCGTGCTGAGTTAGCATCATTTGGTGCATGTTCTCCATCTTGGATTGCATTTATTTCAGAGATGTCTCCAGCACAGTGATGCGTTGTTCCGCGTTTCATGACGGCGAAGCTTCCTCGCGTTCATCTTCAACGGTGTAAACTCCCCTTTCCCTGGGCGTCATCGAAGGACTAGTATAGGTCGCTGCAGAAGTCGACTCTATACTCTCAGCGTCTGATCTGGGAGATTGGCGACCCCCAGCGTCGGAATCAGACGAGTACGAAGCTGGTTGCTGTGACCTTGCACGGGTGTTTTGGAATACCCCAGCTTCAGTGTTCCAAAGGAGGTCTTCGAATCTCCTTCGGCTCGGAGGCCTAGAGGGATGGTGTCTTGAGCTCGGCCCTCCTCTAGGTATGTGTGAAGCCATGTTCACGGATGCATGCGCGGGCTCTTCTTTCAGGAAAGACTGAGAGTAGCTCAATCGGTCAAAAATCGACCGTTTTGCTTTAAAACAGCACCAGTCAATCACAATCTTATGACTATTACAACATCGCTCGCTAGGGGGCGTAATAGACATGTTGGAAGGTCCCCTCTCCTTACGCTTCTGGATTAGATATTCGCGCAGGTCAGGAGGAGTAGAGGAAGAAGACGACGGCTTGTTCCTTCTGTTCCCATCAGTGGGCATGCGGAGATTGGGCACCATGGTTCTCCCTATGCCACCTGTGTACAACAGGTTGGCCATCTGGGTGGCAGATAATCTCCGTAGAGGGTGCCTTCCCGCAACCTGATCTTGCTTTACGTCGTGGGACTCCGCCTGGCATAATTTAGAGATTTGCTCAGACTGGCGTAAAGCTGAAGAGGTCCTCAGTCGGCCGTTGGCTTCCCGCGTAATCCGGAGGGTAAGCAGATTGCTTCTTCGCTGGCGTAACGGCCGAGAAGTTAAGTACTCCGCCGCTTGCTTCCCCTTGCAGAAATCACAGCGCTTATCTGGTTTCCCGTAGAGGTCAGATGTTATCTTGTGCATGGAGAGTGATTTGTACTTCCGATTTGGCGCTGAGGCATCATCAGAAGTTTGGTCTGTACCGCGCGTAGCGGGAGACTGGTTTCTACGCGTATAGCGCAATGGATACTTCTGGGTTAGCGCTGAGGCTTTTCCTGAAGTTTCGTCTGTACCGCGCGTAGCGGGAGATTGGTTCCTACGCGTAGAGCGCAGTGGATACTTCTGGGTTAGCGCTGAGGCTTTGCCCAAAGTTTCGTCTGTACCGCACGTAGCGGGAGACTGAATTTTACGTACAGGGCACGGAGGGAGCAATGCTACAACCTCATTGGTCGGAGAGGTCGGAGAGATCGGAGAGTCCACAGGAATGGTAGAGGATGTCTTGGGCATCCAGACCTTGCGCAGCTTTCTGTTGTCTTGGACGGAGAGAGGGTGAGAGCTACCCCCGGTTCGAAGCATGTCTTTGTAGGCAGACTGGTCAAATTGGACGACCAGTGTCTTCTTCACGGTTCCTATAGATACCGCATCGTGTTGAGCAATTGTTTCCTCATCAGAAGAGAAAGATGTCCCCAGCAGAGTCGCCATCTTGTTTGTGGTATTAAACGAAAGAATAAAAAATGTATTCAGGATGGGATTTATACGAAACCCGCCTTCTTTGGTTTACAAACAAACTTGTACAATTTGATCCTATACGAGGATATGGGAGTACAATTTATTTAATCTGGGTAAATATTGCTATAGGTGTCTGATCTGCAGTCGATCACTTTAGCCCTTGGACCACACGATGTTGAAGAAGTGCCGTAGACGACAGGAAGCAGCTTCGAGGGTTGCAAAAGAGGGTGGATGCCCGATGCCAAAGTCGTCGATCCCTGCTCTCTGCCTGAGCTCCGAATTCTCTCTCTCTCTCTCTCTCTCTCTCTCTTTAATGACCTCTGGTTCGATCTTTCTTCCTGGATCTGATATTGGTTTCTTGACCAATTTTCTGACCCTTTTCCTCATTGATAGCGGTCTTTATTTATAGAGTTTTGGTGACAGTGACCACTCCGTCGGGGTAGAAACCGAGGAGTAGAAAGTACAACACCCTTTTACACAACGGTTAAAGTAACCAATGCCTGCATATAGAAGATCCTTTAAATGAGCGTGTGACGCGGGTCCAACTAAGGGACAAAATGCGTATAATCGCTACAAAGATCACGGTATAGAAGCCACGTAGGTAGGTATCCATTGTGTAGAAGAGGTTGGCATAGAAGCCAAATGTCTGTCACCATGGCATAGAAGCTAAATGGTTATCAAACCGGCATAGAAGCCGAATAGGCGTAGAAGCCAACAGGCGTAGAAGCCGAGTGGTCATAGAGGCCGAGCAGGCGTGGAAGCCAAATGGTCATAGAGGCCGAGCAGGCGTAGAAGCCGAATGGTCATAAAGGCCGAGCAGGCGTAGAAGCTGGATGGTCATAAAGGCCGAGCAGGCGTAGAAGCCGGATGGGCGTAGAAGCCGCTGCGTACCGTGCCAGAGTGCTGATGGGGACGTCTTAGCCGGAATTACGGCTTTTGAAGATATAATCAAATCTCTTGCATTAAATGCCGAGATTTGCCACCATCCTGTGCATTAAATGTGGAGGCGTGTCTTTGAAGGTCTGTAACCCCTTCTGCGCATCAGTCGCAGAGACGTGCCTTGAGAAACTGTCACCCCTCTGTGCATTCAGACGTAGAGACATGCCTCGACCCCGTACGGAGTGCAGCTTTTGATGTGGCAGGCGGTTTGTCTACTGCAGAACGTAAAACAGCTCGTGTCTGCCTGTGTAAAATAAGGCAGCGTATTCCTTCGTGCTTGTAAAAGCAGTTTACGCAAAGGGGATGGCAGTATTTGACAGCCTGGGTCGCAGTGCTGTGTCATCATTATAGCCGTCGTCTGGGTAGTCGAGCCGTATCCCTTTGTCAGAAGTCCAGACGTCAGGTTCATTGTAGGATCTTCATTACAGGGTCTGACAGGTTCACTTCGAAGAATACGAAGCGTCTCTTGTACACCTCAATGCTGCGTCTGAAAGAGGATGAGTTTTACGCCCTGGAGGCGATAAAGCACCATGTTTACGCTGAAGCGGCTTGGACGTACTGCCTTACGCGGATGGTCCTTTGAGCTTTCATATCTCATGCTGCATTTTAGCGGAAAGAGCTCTGTTGCACGCTTGATGGCTCTGAAGGCTTCTGCTTACGCTGCACTGCACCAACATGCCGCGTATAGTCATCCGGCGTATTTTTCATGCTTCTACATTTGGCTACCGTAGTTTCAGTATAAACTACGGGATCGTGAGCCTCAGTGTTACCCGGTTATAGGCTATGTGTTACCCGGTTATGGGCGTATATGCTTGTCGATACATCCAGCAGAGGTTACTAGCTGCGTGCTATCATGATCGGTAATATAGTCAGCATATACTTCTGGCATCCAATTTACAGCTAATTCCAGATACTTAGCCTCTGGCTCGACGCTACGCTTTATACCTTTTACCTACCCATACATACCAAGGTTGTCTTCAAGTGCATTTCACTTAGCTGGTTAGTTCACCCTCGAGTTTTTACAATATTTACTTTATGGCATACATTTTTGTATCTTGTTACGTCCCTCTGAGGACCTGGTCCATTTCCAGGTGTAGACCATTATGACTATTCGCAGGAGCATGGATTTGGACTTGCTACTTTGTTCTCTTTCGAGGAGATCTCTTCGAGCCTCATTGTTCATTAGATGTACTTATTATGTTTCTTTTATATTCTAGTTTGGTTGTGGATTTGTCTTCACCCAACTACTTGTTCTTATCAAGCATCTTATACTTTATTCAGTTATATAGTTGATTAGTTATTCATTTATATTTGATTCTATGGATAAGATTAAGGTATGCCCTGTGACTTGTGACAAATATATACCACTTATGAATTATTGTTCATAATACAGAGTATGTATGTATTATGGTTTCCATATATTGGAGTCTCCATAAACATACGGCTGACATGTTTACATATTCCTAGTCCTACGTATTTTGGGACTGGGGCATGACATATTTTTGTGGTGGCCCATGCAGGTCGAGAGTATATTGTGTCAGTTACATTACTGTACCAAGCAAGCCTGCACCTAGGATTAGAGTTTTGAATTAATTTATTACTAAGGATAGGTTAGGATAATTTGAATTAATTTGTTTAGGATTTGTTGATATAGGATGAAATTATCATGAGGATGCCTTTAGGCTACAGATGGTAGATCTAGGCGGGTGCGCCGTTTAATACTTTATTTGTTAAAATATTACTCTCTATAGATAAATATACATCATTAACTATTATAATTATATTATCAATATCTTTCTACTTAACTTAATGTATATATCTATTTACTTTTCTCTATTTATTTATAATTATAAATTATTTGTATTTTATTTATTTCCATTAATATGTTTATTAATTAAAAAACTATACTTATATATTTACTATCTTGGGTTTAAATACTTATTTCACTACAATTGCTATTATTATTTATATTTAATTAAAAATTAAAAAAATTAAGTTGTTTTATACATTCTAGCTTACAGGCCTACATGTAAAGCATATTTAGACTATAACTAGAGATAATTATGTAATATTGTACTATTGCTAGTTTTTTATTTTGTAAGTAGCTTCATGATCATCTGTGTATGTATAGTTTGTGACATCTTACTATTATATGTTTGGTGATCATACATCTTATAACTTATTGTTTGCTTGAGATTGAGACACCTAGGACTCTTGACCCAGGAATGACTATTAGATTCTAGAGTAAAAGCCTCACATGTCTAGACAGTCGTGATCGTATCTAGGAGTATTAGTACTCTGGTGTACGTAGCTGGCTTTGTCCACCTCCGCTCTCCCGTATTCTGGTTCTGGGGAATGACAGGTAGTCACCTGTGTATGCAGGTACAAACCTAGATCGTGCTCAATGGAATATAATATGCTGAGATGTGCAACATCCGAGTAGTTCAAAGATAGCCCTTTATTCATAAAATAAGGTATCATATCCTCAGGAATTATATCGTCAAAAGAAGGGACGTTAGCATGCACGACTATGTACTCCTCCAGTTCGTCCTTTCCAAGATCTACACCTAGTACGAGCGACAGCTTTGGAGGTCTCCTGCACAGTTTTACCACTAGAGGTTCGAAAGTCGTAGTAGGTGCCGAATCTTCTTTCAGTAGTCGACTCGGTCTACGAAGGTGAATGACCAGAGGTTCGGTGCTTTCTTGTGTAGTTTTAGCATGAGGGGAGGGGCTGTATCAGGAGTGCATGCTTTGAGATGGACTCTCAAGGGCTCGTCCGATATTGTCCCAGTCTTTGCCTCATCATTGACATCATTGTCACATTAATCTTGGTGGACTTGCTTGTAGAGGATCGAGTCAGAGTAATAGACCTCAACCCGTTTGAATGGATCAACGTCAACAAATTTTGTCTTGACGACATCATGATCATCCACGTACTTCAAGCATTGGTACAAGGTTGACGGTATGATCATGTACTGATGTATCCATGGACGTCCCAACAGGATATTTTAGGATACGTTTACGACTATGACGTAGCAGGTGACCTCTGTTTTTAAATCGTTGATCTGACACTTTAAGCGAATCCAGAGGGTAGCTCCTCCCTGTGTTAAAGCCACTGATGGCAGTATTGGTTGCTGCCAGGCGATGCATCGGGATGCCCAAGGTTTGAAGCAGACTCTACGGTATGCTGATTGACCAACCGGGGTCGATGTACATCTGATCCACCTTGATGGTGCCAATGTACCCTGTATAATATAGAGGACAATCATGCCTATTGTTCTTTAGCAACATGTCCTATTACGAGAACGTGATGTTGGGTATCGCCACTATCACAATATTGCTGTGGGGGCATGTGTCAGGATTCTCAGCTGGCGGCTTGACCTGCGCCAGGTAGGTGTCGGCATTCTGTAATGCCTCACTCAGAGCAACCTGAGTGTCATTGGAGAATCAGAGAAGCTCGAATAGTGATAACTTTATTGGAGTATTGGCCTGTTATGTCAAGATTTCAAAGTTGTTGGGCTTCTCTATCTCCTGAGATGTATCTTTGTGCAGCGGTTTATCGAAGCGAGTATCTTTCTGCTTGAACTTGTCCGCTGCTGGAGGCTGGGGTGGACCTGGATCGGATATTGTAGGTGCGACAATTGGGATCACATTATCGTCAGGGATGTCATATTCTCGTTGGTACACTAGGCCTGACCTTGTCGTTAATGTTATAGCTTCTTCGAAAAGGAAAGAAATCTTGTAGCAGGACTTGGACTTCTTGTCCTTAGACTTGGTGGCGAAAGATGTTGCCTGTTATATCAAGTCTGGAGCAAGATCAGGATGAACCCACATGAACTCCCCCCATGATATGGTGAGTGGTATCATTCCGGTTGTTTGGTCACAAGCTGGCAGAAGATTGACAACCTTCATTGTTTTCCTAGGAATCGGGATCACTCTGTCTTGGGCTTCCATTGCCGAAAAGTTACCAAAGTGGAGAGATACCATGTTAGCGATAACTATTTTGTCATCGAAGTCCAAGGTGAGGGCCTTGGTATCGAGCAGACCCTAGATGTACCACTTTAGTATGTAGAAATTCTGTGTCGCGTGGTGGACGTATCGATGGTAGTAGCTGTACTTCAGAATGTTCAAATTGACTCCTCATCATGGCGCTTGACGTCGGGGAGCCAAAGATTCTTTCCCTTTATTAGTACGTCAAATATTGTCATGACGTCATCATCTTCGAAAGAATAAGTTTTGTCACGCCCCAGTCCCAAAATACGTAGGACTAGGACACGTAAGCATGCCAGCCGCATGGATATGGCCAATCCAATATATGGAAACCAAAACCCATAGTACGCTATAATATGAATTTCAAATCCACAAGTGGTATAAATCTATCACAAGTCCCAGAGTATAATCTAAATCTCATCCACAAAAATCAAATATAAATAATTAACCAATATCTATGAAACTAGATCTAAATACAAAGTATCTAGAGATGATAGTTGGATGGAAACAAATCCACTACCAACTCGAATATGTAAGTGCAATACAACAAACACAATATAAGAATATCAACTGACAATCACGGGGCTCGAAGAGAAGACTCCTCGGAACGTACGCAACCAGTCCGGATCTGTGCTCCTGCAACTACTCATAAATAATACACCTGGAAAGGGCCAGGTCCTCAGAGGGACATAACAAGATACATAAAAGCATGCCATAAAGTAAATACTGTAAAAACTCAAGGGTGACCTAACCATCTAAGTGAAATGCAACTTGAGGACAACTTTGGGTGTATGGGAAAGTGTAGGCTAGACATATGCTGACGTAATTTACCAATCGTGACAATTGGCTAGTATATGCCACATATGCCCCCAATACAAGGGTGCTGCATAATATAATAACGTCCTACCGCTCCGAAGAACGGAGAATCTGCATAGTATATAACGTCTATATTGCTCCAAAGAACGTGGAATCTGCATAGTATATAACGTCCATATCGCTCCGTCGAGCATAGAATCTGCATAAAAGGAAGTGGGTGTCCCATACGCCTACTAGTTGTCCTCCCCATCCAATAATATATGCATGTTGTATCCACAACACGCTTCAGCCACTACGCCGAAACGTCGTAACTCTGGCTCATAGTCTATCGTTAGAACAATAGTCCAACCTTACAACCAAACAAGGACAAAGATTGGACCACCGTACTATAATAGTCTATGCTCCAACTAATAATAACTACTAGTCTTCTAACATACATCATTATTAGCAGTTATACCCTATCCGTCGCACGCCTACACATACAGGTGGCCAACCACATACGCAAGTCTATGCCCTACATGAGACGCACAACACGTGTAAGAAATATGTCAGCCTGGGGAGTCATACCAATAACTTTACAACTTTAGGTGGGTCCACTAGACACTAGGTCAGACACAAGTCCTAACGTCAATGCCTCCGTTGACTGCACCCGAGTCTCTCTCGGACGCGCACAATTTAAAATAATAAATATGCAACTAATAATACAGAATTTAAACAGTACAACAAGGCAAGGTATACTTGCCTGGCGAGAAGCTATGTAGTCCCAATAACCTGCTCCGGAAGTCGCATAGAATAACCCAATGTCCTCGGGCCAGTGTGCACAGGCACGGGAATCAGGAGTGACTACTACAGGTCATCTGGCAAGAGTGACGGGTCTATGATGTCGACTATGACGAGGGTTATGACGATGATTGAGGTTGCTAAGGGTGATGGTTAAGGATGATAATGACCATGGTGATTAGGTGATAAGGTGAGGAGGATGCTGTAGATGGTGGCTGGGATGATGGTGATGATGGGGTGATGACGAGAATAATATGGATGATGGTGATGGCAACGATGCTAATGATGATGATGACGACAACGATGGAATGATAATGATAAAAATGATGAGATGCTAATGATGACGATAATGAGATGATGATGATTACATGGATGAGGATGATAGGGATAATGATAATATTGACGATCATGAAGATGGGGATGATGACGATGTTGGTGACGATGGCGATGGTGATGACGATGATAACAACGATGACTATGGAGGTGATGATAACGACGAGGACGATGACACGGACAATGGTGATGACAAGAACGATAATGACTAGGATGATGATGATGAGGACGACGAGGGTGATGACGACGTTATTGGCGACGATGTTGACGAGGATGAGATAGTGATGATGATGGAAGGATGATAGTAATAGTGATGAGATGGGAGGATGATGGTAATGGTGATGAGAAGGTGATGATCACCGAAATTCGGCCGGGTCTAGGAAAGTCCGGCAAGGTGAAGGGGCTGCGGTGCTCGGGTTCAGGATGAGGAGGCTCAGCCAGGAGGAGGAGGAGAAAAAGAACAGGGAAGAGGAAGGAGTCGCTCAGGCGGGAGGCTCGCTGGTCGGCTCTGGTCAGCGGGGAAGAGGAGGAAGAGGAAGGAGGAGGTGGTCGACGAGATGGCAATGGTGGTGGTGGTGGTGTTGGTTCGTGCAGCGGGAGAGATGGCCAGGAAGGGGCCGGAAGGGGTGAAAGTGGTGTGCAGAGGTGGGGGGAGTCGGGCTCCGGTGAGTCAAACTCGGCTGAGCATGTACAGGGAGGAGGAAGGAGACGAGGGGAGTAGATGGTGATAGGGATGTCGTGGGGGAGACGGTGGTTGTCACGACCCGATTCCGTAGAATCGTTTGAGGCATCCCCCAAATCGTGACCGCCGTGCGGGCCTGGGTTTGCGCCCGCACAAGGCTTTAATGATTTGCATAACAAGCACATATTCAGAGTATGCAGATAAATTGAAACACAGATTTGAAACATAGAAAAGTTCTCTTTATTGATAATGAACATCTATTATAAACTCTTGAACAAGTTAGCTAATATGCCGAACGGCTTACAAAAGAGATGACTCAAAATGAGATAGCAGTCCTGTACATTACATCCCTTTATAAACTCAAAACGATATAGACCTCCAGGCTGGAGGATAGCTTTGCCACGGAGCTGCATTTGTGTATGAAGAGTTGCAGCTTCGGACTTCAAAAGGCTTCAGAGGCACGATAAAGATGCGCCAACAGTTGGACTAGATCGGGAAGACGACTTCGGCTCCTCGCTCGGTTCGCCTTGGTACGGAGAACCTGTTTCAACGAGGGTCAGCATATCGAAACATGCTGGTGAAGGCGAGCTAGCCTGACTATACCAATCAACACGTTGTTTAATAAAGCATGCATATTTGTGGGTTTCTATCTTGCCTTAGTTCATTTATAAGTAAGCAGCATATAGAATTTACTGAAAATGAACGTGCCACCGTTAGGTGGATTTTACCTGACCGTCTGAATTACCTGCACAATACTTACCATGCCTTCCCTGCCACGAAGACACAAGTTAGTATGCAACAGGTTTAAATATACATAGAGATCACTGGCGTGGTGCCACGAGGGACAGGTTATAGTCTCAAGGTAAAGTAACGTGCAACGCAGGTGGCGAGCCTCGCTGCATAACACTTGCCGGGTAACATACCACTATACATACGTTCCGTCCGGATCGGATCGATCCCGGCGCCCCGGTGACCGTCCGCGGAACTCATAACATACCTTGTGCATAAGTTGTCCGTGATCGAATAGCACTCATAGAATAGTTCCATAGTATAACGGTTTGCATAGTCTTCCGGACAGTTTATTTCATAACAAGCATATTCCATACTTAGCACGATTTATAGCACAGTTATAAACGAACTAGCATTCATGATGATAATCGTTCATAAGTTTAGTTGACAAGCATAATGAACCAAGTCTATTCTCTTTTATCTTGGTTTCTTTTATTATTACTTGGTATCGTTTGATCGGGGCGAAGGAGTGAAGCTTGGAAGCAGGGCTAGCTAATCGGGTTGGTAGCCACTCACTTAGATTTTTGGAAAAAAGAAGGAAAGAGGCGCTTCACGACTCCGCTCGCAAGCCGCCTACTGCTCGTTCACCTGCACACGAACAGCTCGATTAATACTTCTTCCTCTCTTTCCAATCTCGGAATAGAAGTGCAGTTCAATGAACGAAAACAATAAAAACTATTAAAACCGTTCAAGGAAAACAAGCAAATCCCAAAACCAACTCAAAGCACGAAAGCAACAAGCGACATCGAAAACCGAGGCAATAAAAGATAGCAGCGGAGAGGTCCCTCCTGACTCTGCCGCTAAGCCGATCCTTGGGGCGCAGTCCACTGAATATGGGAATCGATTCCGAAGAAACAAATCCATAACGAGGACAAGTTCTTAATTCAATCTATCCCGATCGAACGATAACGTTTGTGTTTCTTAGCCGCGCTCCCCGCACCGGGGGAACGGGGCGCTACAGTGGTGACGGCCGGCATTGGTGGTGACCCTGCGGGGAGATGACCAGGGTGCTTCGGCTCCGGTCGAGGCCAGCACAGCGGCTCGAGGACGCCGGGGATGAGGCCGGAGAAGAAGAAGTCGACGAGGGAGAGGGGCTCGGATGTGGCGAGGTGCAGTGCAGCTGCGCGACGGAGGGAAAAAGGTAGTAGACTGGGTGGAGATCAGCGTGGTCTCCGGCGTGTCTCCGGCGAGGCTCCGGCCGGGGGAGGCTGAAGGAGGAGGATGAACAGGGAGGGTTGGGTTTTGGTCGGCTAGGAATTAGATTTAGGTTTAGGTTTTGGGGTTTTATTTTAGGTGGAGAAAAATAGGAAAAGTATATTTATACATATAGAATTTGGGTTTGGGTTTGACCTAGGATTAGGGCTTGGCCAACACCTCTTGGGATTGGGCCTTGGGCTCACATATGGGTGTTTGGGAGGGCTATAAATCATATTGTTTAAAATGCAAAGGATAGATTTAAATAGGGTCGATGTTTGTGCGTTGCACATTCCGAAAAATTACGAAAAAAATTTATATGAAGGAAAAAATGGATTTCTTCATATATTGTCCAATGGTGTGGACACCTCAATGCACTTTTGCATAAAAGTGCCCAAAAATTAGAAAATTGCACAAGGACGGAAATTAGATTTAAATTAATTAAATTGAATGTGCAAGGTGTTCTTGAATTAATTAGAAGTACATGGGAATAAAATTTGGTGGGACACAAGTATCATGGACATAGAGGATTCAATGCAAAATATTAATAAAATTCGGGTTGCACAAAACGGGTCAAGCTTTTATCTCCAATTTTGATTGGAACGCACAGGGGTACAAAGTCAAAATTATTTAGAATTAATGACGTCCGCGACGAATATTGTGCGACTAAAATGAAGCACAAGAGAGCATAACTATAAGTTATACAAAGATCAGAATAGTGGGCGGCCATGTCTAGGACAAGGTTGTAAAATCTGTTGGAAGGCAACAACTAGAGTAGTGCTCTAATTATCGAAGCAACGGTAAGGTGTACGATGTGATATAAACATTGTGCAATTAAATAAAATACCGTGTTCTCTTTCTAGTTGGATTCTAATTAGACCTAATTTCTCTATCTAAGCAAAGTAGACCTAATTTTTGGGTGAGGGGGTTTACAAGTTTTCTTCAATTTTGGACCTCTACAGGCTTTTACCCGCACTTCTTGGTTATATTGGCGATAAGAGCCTGCTTCTCCTTATCATCCCGGGTGCTATTATCGTTGTTGTTGTCGTTATAAGGGAGTTTCCACTATCATCAGCGATGGGGATCTATATTCGCAAGAGGCGAGCGTCCTTTATTTTCTTTTTAGCACCGACAACATTTATGATGAACGTTATCTAGTCTTTAAACTGAGAGTCTATAAACCCCCTCACCCAAAATAGGTATCTTGTGTGTATTTTAAATTTCTTGTATTTGTTTTAGATTTTTTTTTTCAAATCAATTAAAAGCCAATGATTATATTAGGACACTTCACCGTGGTTTGGACATTAATAATATAGAATGGCCCAAAAATATGTATCTCCCTTCATAGGAAGTAGCCTACACAGGAGACACTACCTGTAGGATCTTTTCGTGGCATAGAAATTCGATCCCTAGGAATTAGTATGACCTTAGCGTAACAACCCTAGATAAAGTGTAAGTATTTAGATAAGTTATATATATAATTTAATTATGGTTATTTTCTAATTTCAACTTTTCTACAATTAGCATCCCAAAATTTCCCATGCCAAGTTAGACATTTTTCTCTCTTTGTAAGATATGCATATTATTTACTATTATTCTATTTTATAGGATATCCATTTAGTTATTTAGTTAATTGGATAATACAGTTATTTAATTTATATAATTGGATAAATATATAATTATTAATTATAAAATATTTTTATAAAATATTTTGAGTGTAGTATTTTATTAAAGCTTCATAAAGTAATTTTTTTAGAAATTATTTGGTGTGTAAATATTATTTTTGGATTTTAAACCTCATATAAATATATAAATATATATGTTAAAATATATAGTTAATAATAATAATAATAATGTTAGTAATAATGATAAAATTAATAATAGTAATAAAAAAACAAAAACAAAAACAAAAACAAAAACAAAAACAAAAACAAAAACAAAAACAAAAACAAAAACAAAAACAAAAACAAAAACAAAAACAAAAACAAAAATATAAATATAAATATAAATATAAATATAAAAACCCTAAAACCCTTTAACCTATTACTAAACCTATATATATACTAATCCTAATAACTAACTCCCCCTTCAGCCTTCCCAGCAGACTTCCCCCCCCCCCCCCCGGCATGAACACCCAACTCCCTCTCTCTCTCTCTCTCTCTCTCTCGATATATATACATATATATACACATATCATAACCAAACCCTAACTCTAAACCCTAATATCTTAAACCTAAACCCTACCCCAGCCCGACGTCGCCGCCCCCGCGTCGACCGCCGCCGCAGCCCGGCCGACCGCCGTCGTCAGTCCCCGAGTGCGCCGCGCGCGTGCACAGCAGCCAAAGTCTCGAGCCATCTTCAAGGTATCATTTCTTCTTCATCTGTGATTCTTTTTGCGAGCGGTTTATTCGTGTACGTTCAAAACCTAACCCTCTAGGATTTTTATTCCAGCGGGACGAGTTTTTGCATCCCGGATTGGTCGAAAAATTGACCTGAAAATGGCTGAAAAATTGACCAAAACAGTCCAGAAACTTCAACCCAAACCCCCATGTTCATACCCAATTTGCCGCCAACCTATTCAATATTTTCAAAAACTACTTAAAGGGTTTTCTTCTCAATATAACTAAAAAAAATTTTGTTCTTTTAGTTTTTATTAATTCGTTTCATGTGTTAAATTATTCGACCTCCAAATCGACCAAATTCTTGATATTTTGAAACTTAAATTTTGTGATACGGAGTGCGCCCCGCCAAACGGGACCGCCTTATCGCATACCAATTACACCAAAAGGCGCGTATGGTATATCCTGACGTGTGAGCTTTCGCAAAAACTGATTCGGACGTGTGTGCGCGTCGGCCCGTATCCGCAAAAAGTTCCCGTATCGTGACTTTTACAAACTATCATCCCATTTTGTGTACGCTTGTCAGAATATGACGAAACTTATACCATTGGATTCGTGGTATCACGCTGGTCCTGTGACCCAAGTTTTACGCAATTATGAGATAGTTGACCAAGCCGTCTATTTGCGGGTCCCACGATTGATTTTAATGGCAAATTTGTGTTCCGCTCACCGGAATCCAAAATTGGACATACCGTTGAGTTCGTATTGACGTTTAGAAATTGTTTGACCTATAATTTGCTCCATTTAGAGACCTTTACCTCTGGCACATATTTTGGTATAAGGTGGCCCACATGTGTCCAAATTGGACGAAAGGGTAGTATTTTCTAGCTATCTCGCTTATTCTGGAAACATTGGTGATGTTTATTTTAGCATCCAAAGATGTTTATTCGGAGGCCATAGTTTTTGATCCTCTATACTTGACACATGGACGCTTACACTATGCAGTTTTCTTGCCAGGCAAGTATATCTCTATTGTACTATAATATATATTCCATATAGTGCATGTATTTTATTTCTGTCATTTAGTTCATATATTTCAACTGCTATATAAACTGCGCATCCAAGAATAACTTGGGTGCAACGACGGTGGCATCATATTTTATCTTTATTATATATTATGCATGTCGACCTAGTTTTACGAGACCACCACATGATCATGAGGCATTCTTATATTTCATTTTGCCGTGACACATTTCTTACATGAGTTGTGAGTCTCATATAGATCACGTACTTACGTATTGACTGATCATTAGTACATATAGGACGTGCGATAGGAAATAACTGCTAATAGAGATATGTTAGGAGACTTGGCAGTTATTAGAGGTCTTATCATGTCATGGATATGACATGCTTAGAGCATGGGGTGGAGAGGACAACAAGTAAGGCGTTTGGGCTCCTTTGCACTTTTCTTGTGTAACCCGTACACTCCACCGGAGATGCGCGGTCATGATGACCACTATATGTATTATTATTATCAGGCGGCCTCTGGCGTTCAAAAGACGACATACTTTTTAGGCCCCTGAATCTTCGATAGAATCATGCCAATCCCATTTTGGCCAGATAGCCCACGTGTTGGAAAGTTATTCTCAAAGTGCATTCACATAGATAGTTAGGCGACCCTTGGATGTTTATTTTCAGTACTTTATTGGCATGCTTCTATGTTTCTTGTTACGTCCCTCTGAGGACCTGGTCCCTTTCCAGGTATAGACGATCATGACTATTCGTAGGAGCATGGATCAGGACTTGCAGCTTCATTCTCTTTCGAGGTGGTCTTCTCTTCGAGTCTCATTGTTCATTAGTTGATGTACTTATTTGTTTCTTTTATATTCTAGTTTGGTAGTGAATTTGTCTCCACCCAACTACTTGTTCTTATCAAGCATCTTATACTTGATTTAGTTATATAATTGATTGGTTATTCATTTATATTTGATTCTGTAGATGAGATTTAGTGATGCCCTATGACTTGTGATAAATATATACCACTTGTGAACTATTGTTCATAATACAGCGTACGTATGTGTTATGGTTTCCATATATTGGAGTTGCCATATACATACGGCTGGCATGCTTATGTATTTTTAGTCCTACGTATTTTGGGACTGGATCATGACATATTTTAGTAGTGGCCCATGCAGGTCGAGAGTATATTATCTCAGTTATATTACTGTATCGAGCAAGCCTGCAAATATGATTAGAGTATAGGATCTCATCCATATTTGACTATGACTCACCTTCCTTCCAATCTGTTCTATTTAAATAATTGCATCCTGCTTGATTCATGTACTTCTCTAATAGTTCCTTGAGTATAGCCTTCTGCTAGAATATAGGAATCCTTGTTATTATGATAATAATTAAGGTAATATTTCTACTAAGAATACAACTAGAATATTGACACATCACTAAGTTTAGAATACCTAATGAACCCTAGCATACCTTACCTGTAGATTAATTGACCACTATCCTTTGATATATTTATGAATGACTTGAGATAGTATAGACACTAATAAGGTTAGTTAGAAATTTGACCATATTGTTTGACCCTAGTATTGAGGAACCAATAGAAATCTAAGGTTGAATATTAGGACTAAACCTAACTTTCATAGTGAGATAGTATTAGAGAACTATAAATTTAGATTCTTGTCTTGATATTAGTAGAATAGTACCTTAAGAAGCCAAGAGGAATGAATAGAATATTTCTCTTGATCATACCTCGAACACAAAGATTAGCATACAACCTTTCCTTAAGAAACCATGATATTATCAAGAGTCTCTCATTTTAACTTCCTATCTTGTTCCTTCGAAACCTTAACGCTCGCTATTTGTGCGACGACTAAATTTTTTTTCCTTTATCTTTCAATTTGTGCCACCTAACCCTTCTGATTGTAGGCCAAGTGATTTTATTTTATGTTAGGATATATAGTTTGCTAGGATTATAGTTGTAATCTTGAATTTTAAAATTCTGTGCTCAGTAGTTAGAACTTGATAGTTTGAGTTGTTCATTTAGATTATGATTTTATGATTATCCTTTAGTTTCAAATCAAGTAATCCGTTCCATATATCTCCATATAGGTTATATCCTCTTTCACTTGAGAGCCAGTAACTTCTCCATTCTTAATATTAACAGTTTTATTCTATAAACACTGTGATTAAGACTTAAGATGACCATTACCTATGGAGTTTTATAATGTAATAGGATACCCTAATAAGTAGATCTTTTTCTCGTATACCCTAAAAAGAGTTTCTACTCTATCCCCACAAGGCAGTTATAGTATTAGTTTATTCTTTTAATTTGGATAGTATGCCTCACAACCTAGTATCACATAGTCTTTTTGACCCATTAATGAAGTATAAATGAATAACATTAATTATATGCTAGCATAAGACGATAGTGTTTATCCAGACTGCAGAACTTAGAGGCCCATACCCCATTTGGTCGACTAGAGAGTTAGACAAGGAGTTAGTATGGCAACTGTAGAAGCACAACACCAGATGAGTTTTATCTTCTTTGTGAACTTAAATTATTTTGTACCTTCCCTCATCATAATCCAGCTTACTTATATTTTCTGGACTAGCTCGACTTATGCTGCTATTATAGACTAATTTTGCAAGCTTATTCTTTTATCGAGCTTGTTCATGACATATGTATTATTGGGTCGATACACTAATACATTGTCTAATCAGAATCAGTGTATTATGGTCTAGCTAATCTTAGTGCGCTTGGTTCGTTCTTCGCATGACTACTTTACGTGGATTGAGATATAGTGGACTCAGCTTATTAGACGAATATACTTGCCCTCTAGACAAGTCAGAGCATATCATATCGGTTACATAACTGTTCCAATATGAACATATGAATAGGAATTTACTAAAATAGGATTTCAATCCACAACTGCCTTGACAACTCCCTCTTGAATTCTAAAATCACCTTGAACCCCGTACTTGTATTCTATCACCTCCTTCTTGAATTCTTTATTATTGTCTCCGTCTTCCCCTATTTCGGAAAGACGAACGTTCGTGCTTAGTATAAGTTTGATACACGGAGAGTACTAGATATACCCCATAGGACAATCACATTACCTTGGTGACTATCTTTCGTAATTATGGGCACACCATATGTGAGATATTTTGTATGTTAAAAACTTTTAAGGATTGAATAACACGATTAAATAAATTGGGGAAGTTTTTCTTAAATGTATAGCCTTTTGTGATAGATGGATAAATTCTAAGTTGGGTAGAAGTTGCATTGTCAACTTGAGGTAATTTTTTTTTTTTAGATTGTGATCAAGTAAGATTAGATTGAGAAATTTAAGTCATTTTAATTTTGAGAATTTTTAGAAGAAGGATTAAGACGATGAGGATTTAATGAATTTTAAAATCTTGATATTGCAGACCAAAAATTTATACTTTGAGCACATGATTTAAATTTTGAATATTGGAGATTGAATCAACAATTTAAATTTTAAGGAAATAAATAAATGATAGAACTCTAAACATGAATATTGATGGAGTGAGTTCAAAATTTTATAATTTGATGATTTTAATTAAAA
Source organism: Iris macrosiphon (assembly GCA_036927795.1). Lineage (NCBI taxonomy): Eukaryota > Viridiplantae > Streptophyta > Magnoliopsida > Asparagales > Iridaceae > Iris > Iris macrosiphon. Next base: position 186,497,118 of record JAYESA010000004.1, read on the forward strand.
GTTGAATGTTGATTGTTGGATCATCTATTTGAAAAGTTGGGGATGGAAATTGAGTTTAAAATTTGAAGAGTACGGAATTCTTAAGTTGAGAATAAGAATAAGATTTGATTTGAATTGTTTATTATTTAAAATCTAGAGAAGATTATGATAGTTGGAAATTGTGATGTAAATCTTAATGTGGGATGTCATATAGGTTTGAATTAGATTTGGATGTTGATTATTTAAAAATTGAGAACATATTACGACTGGTTGAATTTTGATTAAACAGTGGTTATTCTAAATTTGAAGTAATTGCGATGGATTTGAAAAGATTTTGTTATTTAAAATTTTGGAAGAGATTGCGATTAACTTGCCTTATATACGAATGTGAAAGATTTAGAGAATCATGCCTTATTTTTAATTTCGAGGATGAAATTCATTTAAGTTGGGTAGATTGTAAATCCCCTCACCCAAAAATAGGTATCTTGTGTGTATTTTGAATTTCTTGTATTTATTTTAGATTGTTTTTCAAATCAATTAAAAGCAAATGATTATATTAGGACACTTCACCGTGGTTTAGACATTAATAATATAAAATGCCCCAAAAATCTATCTTCCTTCATAGAAAGTAGCCTACACAGGAGACACTACATGTAGGATCTTTTTGTGGCACTGAAATTTGATCCCTTGGAATTAGTATGACCTTAGCGTACAACCCTAGATTAAGTGTAAGTATTTAGATAAGTTATATATATAATTTAATTGTGGTTATTTTTCAATTCCAACTTTTCTACAATTAACATCACAAAATTCTCCGTGCCAAGTTAGACATTTCTCTCTCTTTGTAAGATGTGCATATTATTTACTTTTATTCTATTTTGTAGGATATCCATTTAGTTATTTAGTTAATTAGATAATACAATTATTTAATTTATATAATTGGATAAATATCTAATTATTAATTATAAAATATTTTGAGTGTAGTATTTTATTAAAGCTTCATAAAGTAATTCTTTTAGAATTTATTTGGTGTGTAAATATTATTTTTGGATTTTTAAACCTCATATAAATATATAAATATATATGTTAAAATATATAGTTAATAATAATAATAATATTATTATTAATAATAAAAATAAAAATAAAAATAATAAAAATAATAATAATATTAGTAATAATGATAATATTAATAATAGTAATAAAAAAAGAAAAGAAAAACAAAAAAAAATATAAACCCCTTTAACCCTAAAACCCTTTAACCTATTACTAAACCTATATATATATACTAATCCTAATAACTAACTCCCCCTTCAGCTTTCCCATCAGACCCCCCCTGGAACATCTCTCTCTCTCTCTCTCTCTCTCTCTCTCTCTCCATATATATATATATACATATATATACACATATCATAACCAAACCCTAACTCTAAACCCTAATTTCTCAAAACTAAACCCTACCCCAGCCCGACGCCGCCGCCCCCGCACCGACCGCAGCCGCAACCCGGCCGACCGCCGCCGTCCGTCCCCGCGAGCGCTGCGCGCGTGCACAACAGCCGCAGTCTCGAGCCATCTTCAAGGTATCGTATCTTCTTCATCTGTGATTCTTTTTGCGAGCGGTTTGTTCGTGTACGTTCACAACCTAACCCGTGTTTGCAAAAAGTTCCCGTATCGTGACTTTTGTAAACTATCACCCCGTTTTGTGTACGCTCGTAAGAATAAGACAAAATTTGCGATATTGGATTCGTGGTATCACGCTGGTCCTGTGACCCAAGTTTCACACAATTCTGAGACAGTTGACCAAGCCACCTATTTGCGGGCCCCACGGTTGACTTTAAAGGCGAATTTGTGTTCAGCTCACCGGAATCTAAAATTGGATATACCGTTGAGTTCGTATTGACATTTAGAAATTGTTTGACCTATAATTTGTCCCATTTAGAGACCTTTACCTCTGGCACCCATTTCGGTGCAAGATGGCCCACATGTGGACCCGTTTTGACCCAAAATTACCGTTTTGCCCCTGTGTCCAAATTGGACGAAAGGGTAGTATTTTCTAGCTATCTCGCTTATTCTGGGAATGTTGGTGATGTTTATTTCATCATCCGAAGATGTTTATTCGGAGGCCATAGTTTCTGATCCTTTGTACTTGACACCTGGATGCTTACACTACGCAGCTTTCTTGCCAGGCAAGTATATATTGCCATTGTATAGTAATTTACATTCCATATGGTGCATGCATTTTATTTCTATCATTTAGTTCATATATTTCAACTGCTATATAAATTGCGCGTCCAAGAATAACTTGGGTGCAACGACGGTGGCGTCGTATTTTGTCTTTATTATATATTATGCATGTCGACCTAGTTTTACGAGACCACTACATGATCATGAGGCATTCTTATATTTTATTTGGCCGTGACACATTTCTTACACGAGTTGTGTGTCTCATATAGATCACGTACTTACGTATTGACTGATCATTAGTACGTATGGGACGTGCGATAGAAAATAACTGCTAATAGAGATATGTTAGGAGACTTGGCAATTATTAGAGGTCTTATCGTGTCATGGATATGACATGCTTAGAGCATGGGGTGGAAAGGACAACAAGTAAGGCATTTTGGCTCCTTTGTACTTTCCTTGTGTAACCCGTACGCTCCGTCGGAGATGCGCGGTCATGATGACCACTATATATATTATTATTATCAGGCGGCCTCTGGCGTTCAAAAGACGACATGCTTTTTAGGCTCCTGAATCTCCGAGAGAATCATGTCAATCCCATTTTAGTCAGATAGCCCACGTGTTGGAAAGTTGTTCTCAAAGTGCATTCACATAGATAGTTAGGCGACCCTTGGACGCTTATTTTCAGTACTTTATTGGCATGCTTCTATGTATCTTATTACGTCCCTCTGAGAACCTGGTCCCTTTCTAGGTGTAGACGATCATGACTATTCGCAGGAGCATGGATCAGGACTTGCTACTTCATTCTCTTTCGAGGAGGTCTTCTCTTCGAGTCTCATTGTTCATTAGTTGATGTACTTATTTTTTTCTTTTATATTCTAGTTTGGTAGTGGATTTTTCTCCACCCAACTACTTGTTCTTATCAAGCATCTTACACTTGATTTAGTTATATAGTTGATTGGTTATTCATTTATATTTGATTCTGTAGATGAGATTTAGTTATGCCCTGTGACTTGTGATAAATATATACCACTTGTAAATTATTGTTCATAATACAGCATACGTATGTGTTATGGTTTCCATATATTAGAGTTTCCATATACATATGGCTGGCATGCTTACGTATTCTTAGTCCTGCGTATTTTAGGACTGGGGCGTGATAGAGTCGCCCATCCAGAGTCTGACTATAAGAAGGAGATTTCTCCGGCAGGTGTCCATCAGCGTGGACTTAGGGTTACCAGGGGTAACTTTAGTGCTGCTTGCCTGTACTACTCGATGTATTCCTGTACAGACTCTTTCTCTATTTATGTGATGTCTATTAAAGAGGACATCGTCATATAGTTTCCTCCGTCATAGAACCGAGCAAGAAAAATACCTTTGAGATCATCAAACGACGAAATACAGTTATCTTAGAGGCTGCAGAATCAATCTAAAGCTATTCCAGATAATGCCTAACAAAGAGCTTGGTTAAGAGGGCATCATTATGAGGCAAATGCCCCATTGCCGTCTCGAAGTAACTCATGAATTGACGGAGAGATATCTTTTCATCGAACAGATTCAAGTTAAAGGACTTGTACTTAGGCTGGTATGGTACATCTCTCCACTCGAGGAGATACAATTTTTGGATTCTGAGCTCGCGCAGTTTGTCCCGATTGTCCATTGAGTCTAGGCGAGCTCGGAGTTCTCGTACCTCCCATATTACTTTTCGGGCTTCATCGACTACAGAAGGAGCAGATAATCCGAGCAGGGGATGATTACCGCTAGCGGGTAGAGCAGTTGCATTTGAATCCCCGTTGGTCCTAGGGTCCAGGATTTCTTAACCAGAGGCTCTTGCTGGTTGTGAGGCTATATTTTCCTTAATCTCCAGTATTGTCTAGGTTAAGGCTTGCATTGATGCGCTCATGGTTTGTATCATGGCCTCGAGAGTTTTGAGGCGATGTCGATCGCTGGGGCCCTCGTGATCATTCTCAGTTATGTATGATGTTCTCACATGGGAAGAAATTGATGGGACAGTGGACGTCATACTTTTTGCCTCGGACTCTTGTTGTGAATAGTCATCCGAGAAAGTTGGTAGTGTCATATCCTCTTCGAACTCGGAGGAAATACTACCCCCAGCGTAGGAAGCAGTGTCTTCTTGGCGAGGGCATCAACACCCAGGGATCTAAGCATATGTTCCTTGGGAATCATCGTCTTCTCGAAATGTTGAATTGTCATAAAGGTCCGGAAGATTATAACCCCCAGCTTGCTTAGCTATCTGAGGTCCTGAGGAAGAGATGCCCCCAGTGGCAGACAACTTCTTCTTTGAGCGGGTGCCCATGAAAATACCTTTCGTGGGTTCCGCTGCATGTCCTCCTTGGTCCTGTCTTCTTGACTCGCTGGCTGAGAGCGACAAACTAGAGGTATTGGACTTCCGACCTCCCCACATGGAGGGGGCCTTTCGCGCAGAAAAACATGAGGCAAAGAAAAACTCCTCTTCATCTAGTGCTTGCACATGTTCTTTGGGTTGCAGATGGGTGGGTACCTTTAGTTGCAGCCGCTGGAATATCGACTGCCTGTTTGTGGATAGTGCTACTTTGCTACAGCAGCAGTTGATGATAATACTGGCACGGTGATGCCTGGGCAGGACACTTCATATGTCGTAGTTATTTTCCTTGCTTTGTGCTTGTGATTGATCATATTGCGCAAGTAAAGCGAGGGCTGATTCACCTTTGCACCCTTCTTATGAGCCCGGGTAGACCGAGCACATGGGTGCATAGGTGTTAACTTTGCTTCCTGACCTGGGGTTCATCCAATAACTTTCCCCAGATTGTTAATGAAAGACTCTTTAGAATGACCCTGTCCAATTTCCACTACGGGCTGGACGCATGGGTCAATTTTGTATAACTTTCTGTTAGGGACACACATTACAATTAGCGGCACATGCTGACGGTCGATCGAATTAGCAATTGCTTGAGCTTGGCGAGCTCACATTGCCCTAGACTTGTCACTACCACTTTTCTAGAGTAGGGGCATTATTGTCATTTGTAATATTTATATATAATATGTTATATTATTATTAATAATGATATGGGTTTGTGGACTAGATTTGATGTGACCATTAGACTCAACCTTAGACTAGACATTTTGAACCCACTAGTTAATCCATATCCATTTAATTAGAAATTTGTTAAACCCTCACTAAGGATTAAACCCCACTTATTTGAATAATTCTTTATGACTAACCATAGGACCATTGAGGACTTTATGCATTGCTAGCCCTAGGTCCTCATGTGGCCGGCCTATATAGGAGAGAGGGAGCCTCCCTCTAGTTAATTCATAGTTCATAAAAAATCCTAGAAGTAGTTCTTCCCAAACGCCTTCTTTTCTCCACCAAATTTTAAAAATTAAATCCCATCCCTCTCATTTCCCTTATCTAAGAAGCCTAGAAGTTTAGGTTTCAAGGAGCTTTGGAAAAGAAGAAGTTTGCATTGGGAATCCATATCCAAATAGGTGAAAATCTAAAATCTCTCCTTTAAATTTTGTTTTACCTATTTTCTTGGCCATTAGGAGCCTACCCACGGTTTAGGAACACCCTCAAGGAGAGAAAATTTGTCCCTTTTGGTTCCATAGTGTTTTCTTCATGAGATTTTGTTCATAGTTTGGAGTTTTTGTGTTTATGGGTGTATTTTCTCTTTTCTTCAATACAACTAATTATAATAGTTATAAAGAGATATATTTAATATGTATTAGTATGTTTTATGGGTTATTAAGGGTTTTGGAATATAGGTTGGGGATGTATCATAGAGTATCATATGGGTGTCCTTAAAGTGTTTAAGGAAATGACTACTAGATCGTGTTTTGAATATATATATACTTAGCATTATTGGTGATATATATATATATATATATATATATATAAATTGGTGTGTGTGTGTGTGTGTGTGTGTGTGCTCACACATGGAGAGCTAGGGTTGACAGTTTTTGTGTGTGTGACCGTTACATGGAGAGCTTGGGTTGACAGTGTGTGTGTGAGGTGAGCACACTAGATTGGTACTCTAGTGTCAATTGTAGTGGAGTAACTGCAGTAGAGAATTTATGCACTATGCTCGAGTATTAGAGGAACTGTGCACTGCAGCTCGTGGGCTCGAGCGTTGGCAGTATCAGATCTATAAAGAGGCAGGATTCTTAGTGTTCAGCAGCAGTGGGTTCCAGGTAGGTTCAATGTAAGGCGACTGCCCGCCAGATGCTGTTGGCACCATTGCCACCATTGGCTCGGGTAAGGAGCAGTTACTGTAGGTGTGTATATATATAAGGTGTGGTATCCATTTAGTATATTTTTGAGGTGGTTGGTGACTGAGTGAACTTGGAGGTATGTAGCATGATACTTTGTAGTATCAAAGAGGGACTGAGTGAGGAGTTAGAGAGGTCTGTTTATAGGTATGTGGTTGTGCTGTGTAGTGAGCTAGGAAGTGGTAAGGTCAGGCTCTGAATATTGCCATACCAAAGCAACAATATCAGTAACAACTATTGGGCAGTAGCATAGCAATTAGTAGATGGGTTGGGTAGAGGATGGTGCTAACTGGTGCCTATGTATCAGGTAAGGGTTGTCTGATACCAGTATCATGGTATCATGGTTGGAGTTGCACGATACCAGGGCAGTGGCTAAGGGTTCCAAGGGTGGTTTACAATAGAATATCAGTAGTGATTACTCATATGTACACTGATGGGTATTTGTGAGGAAGGTATCAGTGAGGTACTACAGGCCATGGGGTATTGCGGCCTTGAGGAAAGGTTGGGTAGCAGCAACATGTGGTGGACTGCACCATGTGTAGTCCAAGTATGGTTAGTGCAGGTCTCGGGTTTAGGCACTGCCAAGTGCAGGTTGGGGGTATTAAGTAGGAGTATTAGTTCTCTGAGTCACTGATACCAAGGTATCATATCAGTAATAGTGGCTAAGGATATATATCTGTTGACTTTAAGTTAACAGTAGGTAGCTGTGTTAGTGTTTCAAGAATGAGTTGTATGTGAGCTTAATACCACTCGTGTGTACTTGGTGGTGGTCAATGTCTGGAGTCTTAGGAGCAAGGTAAGTTCCTAGTAAGAGTTAAGAATAGGAGTAGTGGCTTATTGAGGTAAGTCTAGGCATATTAAGGTATTAATATATGATGTCAGTGGTTAGCTAGGTATTTTATATATATTAACTAAGGTTATACTAATAGTTAGCTAAGGTAAGTTTCCCATGATACCATATTATACAATATTAATAGAATCGAGTATAGCATATAGTAGGTAGTATAATACTAATATAGCTAGAATACTTTAGTACTAACTAGTATAAACTAGGTAATAACTAGTAGAGTCTAATATTGACCTAGTTGACCTCCAAGACCTAGTTTGAACCTAGAAACCACAAGTTCACCTAGTTTGACTTAATTATCCTTTACAAAAACCATCTTAACATTATTATTTGATATTTAGGTCTTCGTGATCCCATCATGGACATCGATCCTCATTTGTTGCTCAGGACCACAGGCGAGTACATTCTCTGACAGTTTTTATTATTTTGATCATTATTATAATTCTAGTTATAGTGTATACTTGATTCCGACACAGCGGGTACACATGATAGTATAATAGATACCTATCATGAGGAGTCATAATTGGAATCAATCGTACTAGCTGGGGACGGGGGAAATATTAGCAAGATTATGTGATCATACTCCACTTTACATGCATCATAGCTCACCCCACATATCACGTAGGGTGTAGCCTGACCATTTACATGTCTCATAGCCTGTTATATATTATTAGCCTGACTATTGCTCGCATTATTGCTAACCAGAGGGTTAGCCTGACCTCACATGTATCATAGCCAATCATATCTAACAAGCCTGATCTATTCTCAAGCCGATCACATAGCAAACTGATATTTCACAACACTTAGCAAGTATTTTTATTCTTGCTCTAGTACATTCATTTCTAGCTTTCACCCATATCTGTTTCACTGCTAGTTAGTTCTATAAGCTGATTTAATGTCTCTACCGTATTCCTTACTTTCTAATATGTCTTTCATCTTATATTTTCTTACGATGTTTTATAGTTCTTATTATTATAATTGAAATTGCTGTTAGTGGTTGTGCTTTGCTCCAATCCTGACTGGATAATATTTTTTAGAGGATCTTGAGAATTTATGTCCTACCCATTATGGTCCAGGAGTAGATGGTGATTACATCCCGGAGATTCCAGAGGAGCCACTCAACATAGAGGAGACACCACCCGCAGTTGTTTAGACAGCACTTAGCCTAGTTTATTTATGTATTAGATTATTCTAACTTTGAGACTTGGATTATATTATGTTAAGACTTATTTATGTTGAGTTAGCTAGACTCTAGACTTTGTTATTTGAGTTGTGTTCTAGACTTATGTCATAACTTCTTCATATCTTTTCATATCTTATCGTGCCTTTTTACCTCCTTATAGTTATTGTGATTGAGTACCTTATGAATTGATGATCATATACTTATTCATTATCCTCCTTATGGATTTGAGATCATTGACAGGTTATGTTGTGAGTTGTGTTAGTATTTTTGAGACCTAGACAACGTTCTACTGCCGATGTTGCGGCGTAGGATGGATGTACCCACGACTCATGCCCTAATTCCGGGTGCGAATCATGACACGTTTCGGTGGTGGCCCATATAATTCGAAGAAGAGTAAGATTAGGTTACAAGTAGTGCAGTAACGTAGTAGTGCTCAGAGCGTGAGATATGGTATAGATGAGAGTGCTCAATCACAACTAGGAAATTTTTAATTTTATTTTGTTATTCTAAATAATTACTTCTTTAAATTTTACTGTCCTTCTTTGATGATATCGTATCATTTGCCTTAATTGATTTCTTCTTTCGATCTGTCTTCAGGATGCCACCGAAGACTAGGTCGCTGAGATTGGGACCAGCAGCTTCCGAGAGGTGTGCCACCTCTCGACCTGCCACCCAGACAGCTGGAGTTCTCTTCCTACTTTACTTGTTCATGTAGAAGTTTTCACAGTTTTTGGGAGTCCTCCTCCCCCACCTGTTGAGAGGGTTGTGTCGGCTGTTACGGAGAACCTACCACCACCACAGATTCCATTTCCAGGAGGTGTGCCCGTTGACGGAGCACATATATTCGCATTAATCAAGGGCATGGTGAATGCTCAGAGGACGTCGGCAGAGGCTCAGCGAGTTCAGGCTGAGGCGTAGAGGGTACAGGCAAAGGCGCACCAAGCGCAGACTAAGCTGATAAGGGAGAGCATGGAGAATGCTTAACAGGTGGCTCTTCAGGCCATGGAGAGAGTCGCACAGCAGCATCATGGCCAGTAGCAACAACAACAGAGACCATGCATTATAGTGGACTTCAAGAGGATGATGCCGCGGGGGTTCAAGGTTGTTGAGGGGATACTCTACGTCGACGACTGGCTGGAGGACATAGAAAAGAACTTGTGCTTGGCTCATATTCCAGAGAGTCTGCAGATCGAGGCTGTCGGAAGCCAGATGTTCGATATTGCGTTAACTTGGTATCATACCGAGACTTACTGCTAGAGGACTTACTTGGGAGGCTTTCAAGGAGATTTTCAAGGAGAAGTTCTTTCCCGATGTGGCCTTAGGAGCCTTGGAGAGTCAGTTCTATGACTTAGTCCAAGGAAACATGTCGGTTGATGAGTACGCCGCAGAGTTTTGCCGCTTGAGTCATTTTGCACCGTCGATGATTCGGGACCCAAGAGACTGAGCTCAGAAGTTCAGGAAGGGGCTGATGAGAGAGATCAAGTCTCGTACATCTGGACATCGCACTGCTACCTTTGAGGGCATTCTGATGGATGCCCAGATTGCTGAGGATGATTTGGACCTCAGGCCCAAGAGAGGATGCGACATTTATGGAGGAGCGAGTTGTAGCACAGGACCGGCCAAGCGTCCCCACCTTCAGCAGCAACAGAGGCCGTATTAGCACCATCAGCACCAAGCACCATCTCGAGGACACATCCAGCAGCAGCCGCAGAGGCAGGCTCAGCCCGCTGTCCAGTGTACATACTGCGGGAAGACGGGACACATGAGAGACATCTGCAGAAAGAGGATGGGTACATGTTTGTCTTATGGATCGTCAATGCACCAGTTGAGAGACTGTCTGCCTATTCAGACTCATCCAGGTCAGGGTGGAGTAGCCGCTCAGAGGGGACCTGCCAGAGCACCTACTGCACAAGGAGGCCAACAGAGGGGACCACCACTTCCGCCATAGCAGCAGTGGTTTGTCCAGCACCAGCACCAACAGAGAGGTGCACCCCAGGGACAAGCGTATGCTATAACGATCGAGGAGGCTGAGCCAGCAGGAGGCATGATATCAAGTCCAGTTTTTCTCGATACCATTCTAGCATTTACATTATTCAATTCTGGCGCTTTCCATAGTTTCGTATCTGTATCTTATGCGCTTAAGCATCATTTAGAGGCGGAACCCTTAGATAGGGCTTGCAAGGTCATGACTGGAGGAGGCATTATCTTAGTCAATGATTTTTGCAAGGACCGAAGAGTTTCATTGAGAGGTCAAGAGTTGAGTATGTGCTTACTAGTAATGCCACTTCTAGGATACGATATTATGCTCGGAATGGATTAGTTGAGTAGGCACCATGCTACTATAGATTATCTTGGAGGCAGAGTAATATTTCGACCGCCAGGAGAGCCAAAGTTCAAGGTCCCCAGAGGAGCAGTAGAGCAAAACAGGGGCACCTTTTATGGAGCCGAGATAGAAGAGAAAGAGTTGCCACATCCTTTGATAGCGGAGTTCCTGGATGTCTTTCTAGAGGAGTTGTCAGGTTTGCCGCCAGACAGAGATGTCGATTTCTTTATAGACTTGGTGCCAGGCGCAGAGCCAATATCACAGCACGTCTATAGGGTCAACAACAGTGAACTAGCAGAACTGAAGAAGCAGGTTAATGAGTTGCAGGACAAGGGCTTCATCAAATCTAGTTTATCACCGTGGGGAGCTCCAGTATTATTTGTACCAAAGAAGGATGGATCGGTACGCATGTGTATCGAATACAGAGCTCTGAACAACCTCACTATCAAGAATAAATACCCGCTGCCGAGGATAGATGATCTCTTCGATCAGTTGAGTAAAGCAAAGGTATTCTCAAAGATAGACTTGAGGTCAGGCTACCACCTGGTGAAGGTGAAGAAAGAAGATATTCCGAAGATAGCTTTTCGGACTCGATATGGCCAGTTTGAGTTTATGGTGATGCCATTTGGGTTGACTAATGCACCGGCAGTATTCATGAACCTGATGAACAAGGTATTCCACCAGTACATTGACAAGTTTATAGTGATATTCATTGATGACATTCTTGTGTATTCAAGGACCACGGAGGAGCATGAAGAGCACCTGAGGATGGTTCTGGAGACTCTCAGAAAAGAGGAGCTTTACGTGAAGCTTTCGAAGTGTGAGTTCGTTCTTAACAAGGTTGAATTCCTTAGGCATGTGGTGACGGGTGACGGGATCTCAGTTAACCCGAAGAAGATCGTAGCAGTAGAGTCGTGGGCCACTCCCAGTTCAGTGGCTGAGATCATGAGTTTTCTCGGACTAGCAGGGTACTACAGGAGGTTTGTACAAGACTTCTCCAGGATTGCAGAGCCGATGACTAGGCTGAACAGAAAGAATATGGATTTTGTCTGGATAGAGGATTGTCAGGCCGCTTTTAATAAGCTGAATAAGAGATTAACGACAGCTCCAGTATTGACGTTGCCATCGAGGACAGGTAGATTCACTATCTATAGTGATGCTTTAGCGAAGGTTTGGGTTGCGTTATTGAGCAGCACGTGAAGGTGATTGCCTATTCCAGGCAATTATGTCCTCATGAGAAGAACTACCCCACCCATGATTTGAAGTTGGAAGCGGTTGTCTTTGTTCTAAAGCTGTAGAAACACTATCTATACGGAAAGTATATGGTGATCTTCACAGACCAAAAGAGCTTAAAGTATGTATTTACACAGAAAGAGTTGAATATGAGACAGAGGAAGTGGTTGGAGTTGATGAAGGACTTTAATATTTTATTACAGTACCACCCAGGAAAAGGCCAACGTAGTCGTCGATGCCTTGAGCAGGTATCTGATGGCTATATACTTGACCACAGACAGACACTTGTTGGCCGATCTTGAGAGCTTGGGAATTGAGATACTAGTTCCTGGTATCGAGATTCAGATGTAGGGATTGTAAATACAGTCCGAGATGATAGACAAAATTAGGGCTACACAGTATGATGATGAGGCTCTAAGGAGTATCAGAGCACGGGTTCGGATACAATTATCAGAGGACTTCACTATTGCTGATGATGGATCGTTATAGCATGGTACTAGGATTTGTGTGCCAAGCGGGGAGCTACACAAGGAGGTTTTGCAGGAGGCGCATCGCTCTCAGTACTCGATGCATCCAGGCACCAAAAAGATGTATCGAGACCTGAGGGAACACGTTTGATGGTATGGTATGAAGCACGAGGTAGCATATTTCCTATCTAGGTATTTAGTGTGCCAGCAGGTAAAGACGGACAGACAGAGGCCAGATGGATTGCTTCAGCCTTTATCCATCCTAGAGTGAAAGTGGGAGCATATGACTATGGATTTTGTTTCGGGGCTTCCACGTTCTCCAGGAGAAAAAAATATGATTTGGGTCATCGTAGACAGGTTGACCAAATCAGCCCGCTTCTTACAATTCAAAGTGGGTACATCGACGGAGAAGCTAACGGAGATGTATGTGCGGCAGATTTTTAGTTTATATGGGTTCCTGTGAGTATCGTCTCAGATTGGGATAGTCGTTTCACTTTCTACTTCTGGAGGAGTTTGTAGGCTAGCTTGGGTACTCAGCTCAAGTTCAGTACCGCATATCACCCCCAGACAGACGGGCAATTAGAAAGGACTATTCAGACTCTCGAGGATATACTACACACTTGTGTTCTAGATCTCGGAGGTTCTTGGGAGGATCATCTACACCTGGTAGAGTTTGCTTACAACAACAGCTACCGGGCCAGTATTGAGATGTCACCATTCGAGGCTCTATATGGACGGAGGTACCATACACCATTATCTTGGGATAATGTCAGATAGAAAGCCTTGTTGGGACCAGAGATGGTTGTAGATACAACGAAGAAGGTAAAACTCATCAGAGATAGACTTCGAGTAGCGCAAGACAGACAGCGGAATTGGGCCGACAGCCACCGTAGACCCTTGGAGTTTGAGGTATAGGTTTGTTAAAATTTCTTGTGATTGCTTTGTTTTAGATTGCATGTTAAGTCTACATTGTTCTAGGTTGGCAATTTGGTATTTTTGCATATTTCTCCGACACGGGGAACGATTCGCTTTGGTGAAGGCAGGAAGCTTAGTCCATGGTACATCGGACCTTTCGGTATTCTTGCGAGGGTCGGTGTAGTGGCCTACAGGCTAGACTTGCCACCTGCACTAGAGGGAGTATATGATGTGTTCCATGTGTCGTACCTGAGATGATACGTGACAAATCCTAGTCATGTACTAGATCACTCGGAGATCGAGGTTGGTCTGACACTTAGCTATCCCGAGCAGCCTGTAGAGATTTTGGATCACAGGGAGAAGGTATTGCGGAACCAAACTATTACTTTGGTTCATGTTGTATGGAGACATCACTCTTTAGGTGAGTCAACCTGGGAGAGGAAGGATGGAATGCGCAAGCACCGTATCTCTTTGAGCCTTGAGGTATAGCTATTATTGTTCTGATTATTTTCTTGTGCTAGTTTAGTTCAATTTCGAGGACAAGTTTTTTTAGGAGGGTAGACTTGTCACTATCATATTTCTAGAGTATGAGCATTGTTGTCATTTACAATATTTATATATAATATGTTATATTATTATTATTATTATTATTAATGATATGGGTTAGTGGACTAGACTTGATGTGACTATTAGACTCAACCTTAGACTAGACATTTTGAACCCACTAGTTAGTCCCTATCCATTTAATTAGAAATTTGTTAAACCCTCACTTAGGATTAAACCCCACTTATTTGAATAACTCTTCGTGACTAACCATAGGGGCATTGAGGACTTATGCATTGCTAGCCCTAGGTCCTCATGTGGCCGTCCTATATAGGAGAGAGGGAGCCTCCCTCTAGTTCATACATAGCTCATAAAAAATCCTTGAAGTAGTTCTTCTCCAAAACCCTTCTTTCCTCCATAAAATTTCAAAAATTAAACCCCAATCCCTCTCATTTCCCTCATCTAAGAAGCCTAGAAGTTTAGGTTTCAATGAGCTTTGGAAAAGAAGATGTTTGCATTAGGAATCCATCTCCCAATAGGTAAAAATCTGAAATCTCTCCTTTAAATTATATTTTACTTATTTTGTTGGCTATTAGGAGCCCACACATGGTTTAGGAACACCCTCAAGGAGAGAAAATTTGTCTCTATTGGTTCCATAATGTTTTCTTCATGAGATTTTGTTCATAGTTTGGGGTTTTTGTGTTCATGGGTGTATTTTCTCTTTTCTTCAATACAACTAATTGTAATAGTTATAAATAGATATATTTCATATGTATTATTATGTTTTATGGGCTATTAAGGGTTTTGGAATATAGGTTGGGATGTATCATAGAGTATCCTATGGGTGTCCTTAAAGTATTTTGAATATATATACTTAGCATTATTGGTGATATATATATATATATATATATATATATATATATATATATATATATATATATATATATATATATATATATTGTGTGTGTGTGTGTGCTCACACATGGAGAGCTCGGGTTGACAGTTTGTGTGTGTGTGTGACTGTTACATGGAGAGCTCGGGTTGACAGTGTGTGTGTGAGGTGAGCACACTAGATTGGTACTCTAGTGTCAACTGTAGTTGAGTAACTGCAGCAGAGAATTTATGCACTGTGCTTGAGTATTAGAGGAACTGTCCACTACAGCTCGTGGGCTCGAGCGTTGGCAGTATCAGATCTATAAAGAGGTAGGATTCTTAGTGTTCAGCAGCAGTGGGTTCCAGGTAGGTTCAGTATAAGGCGACTGCCTGCCAGATGTTGTTGGCACCATTGCCACCATTGGCTCGAGTAAGGAGCAGTTACTGTAGGTGTGTATATATATAGGGTGTGGTATCCATTTAGTGTATTTGTGAGGTGGTTGGTGACTGAGTGAACTTGCTAGTATCAATAAGGGACTGAGTGAGGAGTTAGAGAGGTTTGCACACAGGTATGTGGTTATGCTGTGTAGTGATCTAGGAAGGGGGAGGTCGGGCTCTGATTGTTGCCATATCAGAGGAACAATATCAGTAACAACTATAGGGCAGTAGCATAATAATTAGTAGATGGGTTGGTTAGAGGATGGTGCTAACTAGTGCCTATGTATCAGGCAAGGGTTGTCTGATACCAGTATCAGTATTGGAGTTACACGATACCAAGGCAGTGGCTAAGGGTGCCAAGGGTGGTTTATAATAGAATATCAGTAGTGATTACTCATATTTACACTGATGGGTATTTGTGAGGAAGGTATCAGTGAGGTACTACAGGCCATGGGGTATTGCAGCCTTAAGGGAAAGGTTGGGTAGCGGGCAAAATATGGTGGACTGCACCAAGTGTAGTCCAAGTGTGGTTAGTGCAGGTCTCGGGTTTAGGCACTGCCAAGTGCAGGTTGGGGGTATTAAGTAGGAGTATTAGTTCTCTAAGTCACTGATACCAAGGTATCATATCAGTAACAGTGGCTAAGGATATGTATCTGTTGACTTTAAGTTAACAGTAGGTAGTTGTGTTAGTGTTTCAGGAATGAGTTATATGTGAGCTTAATAACACTCTTGTGTACTTGGTGGTGGTCAGTGTCTGGAGTCTTAGGAGCAAGGTGAGTTCCCAATGAGAGTTAAGAATAGGAGTAGTGGCTTGTTGAGGTGAGTCTGGGCATATTGAGGTATTAATATATGATATCAGTGGTTAGCTAGGTATTTTATATATATTAACTAAGGTTATACTAATAGTTAGATAAGGTAAGTTTCCTATGATACCATAGTATATAATATTAATAGTATCTAGTAGAGCAGATAGTAGCTAGTATAATACTAATGTAGCTAGAATACTTTAGTACTAACTAGTATAAACTAGGTAATAACTTGTAGAGTCTAATATTGACCTAATTGACTTCCAAGACCTAGTTTGAACTTAGAAATCACAAGTTCACCTAGTTTGACTTAATTATCCTTTAAGAACACCAACTTAACATTATTATTTAATATTTAGGTCTTCATAATCCCATCTTGGACATCGATCCTCATTTGTTACTCAGGACCACAGGCGAGTACATTCTCTGACAGTTTTTATTATTTTGATCATTACTATGATTCTAGTTGTAGTATATACTTGATTTTGACACAGAGGATACATGGACTAGTATCATAGATACATGTCATGAGGAATCGTGATTGGAATATACCGTACTAGCTGGGGACAGGGAAAATATTAGCAAGATTATGTGATCACACCCCACTTTACATGCATCATAGCTTACCCCACATATCATGTAGGGTGTAGCCTGACCATTTACATGCCTCATAGCCTGTTATATATGATTAGCCTGACTATTGCTTGCATCATAGCTAACCAGAGGGTTAACCAGACCTTATATATATCATAGCCAATCATATATAACAAGCCTGATCTAGTCCCAAGCCGATCACATAGCAAACTGATATTTCACAATACTTAGCCAGTATTTTTATTCTTGCTCCAGTACATTTATTTCTAGCTTTCACCCATATATGTTTTACTGTTAGTTAGTTTTATATGCTGATTACATGTCTCTACCGTATTCCTTACTTTCTAATATTTCTTTCATCATGTATTTTCTTACACTGTTTTATAGTTCTTATCATTATAATTGAAATTGATGTTAGTGTTTGTGCTTCGCTCCAATCCTGACTGGATAATATTTTTCAGAGGATCTTGAGAATTTTTGTCCTACCCATTATGGTCCAGGAGTAGATGGTGATTACATCCCAGAGATTCCAGAGGAGCCACTCCACATAGAGGAGATACCGTCCGCAGTTGTTTAGACAACACTTAGCCTAGTTTATTTATGTATTGGATTGTTCTAACATTGAGACTTGGGTTGTATTATGTTGAGTTAGCTAGACTCTAGACTTTGTTATTTGAGTTGTGTTCTAGACTTATGTCAGAACTTCTTTATATCTTTTCATATCTTATCGTGCATTTTTACCTCCTTATAGTTATTGTGATTGAGTACCTTATGAATTGATAATCATATGCTTATTCATTGTCCTCCTTATGGAGTTGAGATCATTGACAGGTTATGTTGTGAGTTGTGTTAGTATTTTTGAGACCTAGACAGCGTTCTACCGTCGATGCTGCGGCGTAGGCTGGACGTACCCATGGCTCATGCCCCAATTTCGGGTGCGGGTTGTGATAAGACTTCTTTATCCTAGCATGCGCCGGTGCATAGTATAAAGAGTCTAAGTTTAAATCTTTTCCTTTCTCTGCATGGCTTTCGAAACTATTTTTGCATGACATTCGGTCGAAGACGAAACTTCTGTTGCTACCCTGGCCGTATGGGGCCATCTTTCTGCGATTGTCGACCGGTGCCGCATAGTCATCCTTATGCGGCCTTTGATGTGGCAGTATAGAACGTGACTTAGCATTCGAACTCCTGACATCGTAGTATTTTTCTCTGTCATAGCTCAAGTGTTGAGCACTTTCCTTGTCAGAAGAGGCTACCGCATGAGTGGGGTCAGCTCGTATGGACGCATGATGTGTGTTTCTTACAGCAGGGAGAGAGACGGGAAGCGCATGCTCTGTAGTTGGGTGAGGCACAATGGCCTTTGCAACTCATATCCTGCGGGTCTTTATAGGCCTTGCCACCCTCGGTGAAGCGTCGCCCTCATAGAGCATTTTCTCGAAGGCTTGTTGGTCTAAGCGTACAACCAGCATCCTCTGGGTCGAATCCAGCTTCGACGCGTCGGACTGCGTCATGACCTTCTCATTATAGGAGAAGAAAATCCCCAACAGAGTCGCCACCTTGTTCGCCATTAAAGTAAGTTTAAGAAACTTTTGCTTAACAACCAATAAGAAGTACAAAGAAATCCTAGACAGAAAATCTAAGTACAATATTTTTTATATGGAGAATGTGACGATGGAGATCGAGTACTGCAGCTACTCTTTTACTCCATTGATGGTCCTGTTAGGGTTATATACTAAAGTATCACTTTGTATTAACTATATTTCCTTATTTTTAAATGAGAATCATATTGACAAATATTTGCATGTTGTATTTGTTATAATATTAATGCAAGTGTCTGATATTCTATATTGTAGATAATATGGTATGTGGTGTCACACAAAAGATCATATTATCAGTTCTCTGTGGAATATATAAATAGTTCACAACCTAGATGGACTTGGACAAACTATTCGAAAGGTTATAATATAATCTGGTATTAGTCTATCTTGACTATAGGTTTACACTAGTACACTTTGTGTGTATTGAACAGGGCTACTTGAGGTTGTTCTCTTTGTACTGACTATATAAGAGAACAAACACCTATGTTATTATGGATGCTTGTACTCTTAATCCGGATATAATAACAGACATATATATACAGTGTGCATTACTTTGACTCATAAAAGAGTGAGATTCATATGGGTCAATAACCTCTATAAATTGGGTAATGACATTGTGTGTATAATGGACTGTTGATTATAAAAAGAATCCATGTCCTGATACATCAGGTTGATGATGTCCCCTTAAGGAACTCATAAGGATTGTCATGTAAACCCTGCATGTGGATTATATCCGACATGACAAATAAAGTTGAGTGGTACTACTTAAGGATAAAAGATGATCAATATAATTGTCAGTAACTTAATTTGATCGACGGACATTCGATATCTTAACATGGGGAGACAAACAAGCATATAATAAGAAGGAGCCCATAATCGTAATTTGGGATTAGGAAGGTAGTACAACAATAGCTCTTTAGTGGACTGAGCTATTGTTAACGGGACATGGTTGTGTGTTAGGGCTGAACATGGGATACCCAGATCCGTTAGGAGACCTAACCTTAATTTCTTCTCATGGTCTCTGTCGTAGCCTATATATATCCTCTATTCTCTGGTCTGGCCGTCGTGGTAATAAAAAAGTAATAAACTTTCTCTAAATTTATTTTTCACGTAAGGGGAGAAAGATGGTCGGCCAAGGAGGAAAAAAGGTTGGAAGATCATCGCCCCCATGACGTCCAATCCGAGGAAAGAATACGTGCAGAAGATCTTTGGGTCGCTAACTGATCAAGGTTGCTGAACACCTTCATCTTTTTCTCATTACTTAGGGTATAATTCGAAACCATAGTTTCCGCCTTTGAAGGATTAGATCACGTATTAAACTTGTTAATCTTCGATCGAACGATATGCAGACCAATCTGCGGTCCTGGGGATCCCCAGTTCCATCAGGTCCGACGAGGGGATGAGGATGCACTCTTCTCTTTTCTCTCTCTTGAGCTTGTGTGCACGTACGTAGGTCGCCTGGGGGGTATGGTCTCTGAAGCAGAAAAGTCAGCCCTTTGGAATGTCCAAGTTTCTTCTATTTATAGCCATCATGCTGATAGGCTATAGGTGTCACATATGCTTCTGTTTAGTGGTCGTAGGGGGCTCCTTCAACAGAATACGGTTACAACTATAGTCGCATACTATGGGAAGGCTGCCACGTGGCTTCGGTTGAGATTTGTTGTTTGATAAGATCTCGGGGTTGTTTTCAACTCCCTCGTATGTGTGACTCGGTCAGCTGGACACATAATCAGCACTAACTGTGTAAAGATCTTTTAGGTTGCAACGGACAGATCTTGCAAGCTGAAAGCCACATAACATCTTGCCCGCATAGCGTCTTGGCCGCATATGTGCTCTCATTTGGCCTTGGTCTTATGGACACTTTGGCCGCATGCAAACTATCATCTGGCCTTGGTCGAATGGACACTTCGGCCGCTTGATGACGAGGCCGCATATAGCCATAACCGCATATGAGGGAACACGTGGCATGGCACATCTAGCCTTGGTCGAATTGGCAGTCTTGTCAGAAAACCTCATGCGGCTTCCTCTTTGGCTATTTTGGCCGCATGGGTTCTTCTTAAGCAGTTTTCAACTCCTTGGTTGTTCGTGCCGCATGGGCTCTATGTGGCCGCTCTGCGGCCTGCTTTCACTTTGAGGGGGCATGAGATCTATACGGCCTGCATGATTTTTATGCTTCTA
Organism: Iris macrosiphon; assembly: GCA_036927795.1. Taxonomy (NCBI): domain Eukaryota; kingdom Viridiplantae; phylum Streptophyta; class Magnoliopsida; order Asparagales; family Iridaceae; genus Iris; species Iris macrosiphon. The sequence continues at coordinate 186,517,542 of JAYESA010000004.1, forward strand.
CAAGATCTCCTTCAATGTTTCTAAAATTTGTAAGTTTTTTAAGTTCAGAATACTTTAAACAGAAGCATGGAGGAGATAACAGCAGGAACGGCAATGACGCATCTGTGAAGTGTCCTTCCGCTTGGCGCATGGGGATGCTTGAGGGAGTAGTGGCACATGGCACTGCTGGCGCATGCGGACACTAGTTACTTAGTGGCGCATGGCACTGCTGGCGCATGAGAACACTAGTTACTTAGTGGCGCATGGTACTACTGGCACATGGGAACACTAGTTACGAAATGGTCGGCGCATGACACTGGACCATTATGGAGCAGGGGGCTAGATCACTGCAGCACATGACCTTTGATTAATGTTGGCGCATAGTAGATATTTATATGCTTCTACAGTATATTCTTTTCATTTATATTATTCTCAATGGAATGGTAAAGCGAATTAAAATTTGTTTCACCATAAAAAAAATATAAAAATAAATGTTTTGAGAACTAAAAACTCTATCAGGAGATATCAGTCTCAAAAAAGAATAATAACGCTGTATTTTTTTTTAATTATACAAAGAAGCTCTAGTTTGAAGTACTTCATCAACTTCTTATCGCTCCACAACATTATCCAGCACGTACAGCTTCGCAAATACTCCTAAATAGGATCCCTAGTAAATCAAAGGATAGGACTTCTAATGAATTATGGAAAGGTAATAGGGGTGAACATCGGTTCGGTTCAAAATCGAACCGAATAAGAAAAACCGAATTTGACCGAAAATCGAATAAGAAAAACTAAACCCTAACCGAATTAGACCATAACCAAACCAAACCAAACCGAATTAGACCATAACCGAACCAAACCGAACTAAATCGGTTCAGTTTTTGGTTTTTTCGATTTTTTGATTTTTCGGTTTATTTGATTTTTTTGTTAATATATATAGTAAATAAATATTCCTATATATATATATATATATATATATATATATAAACTATATTTTTTTATTCGATTTTTTGTTTTGCACCGAAATCGAAACCCAAAACCGAAATCGAAAAAGAAAATTTAGTATTTTCAAAACCGAACCCGAACCAAATTTTTTTTAAACCGAACCGAATCTCTTATTCGGTTCGGTTCAATTTTCGGTCCAAAACTGAATAATGCTCACCCCTAAAAGGTAGAGCTCCTAGAGTCTATCATCTCAAAGTTTGAGGTTGCCTAGCAAAAGTAGGAATTCTTGAACCTAAAAAGAGAAAGATTGGACCTAAAACTGTAGATGTTGCGTTCATAGGACATACTTTAGATAGCAATGCCAATAGATTTCTAGTGACTCATTCTGAAATAAATTAAATCTCTAACAATACCAACATAGAAGCTAGAAATGTAGTTTACTTTGAGAATATATTTCCTTTTAAGAATAGAATTTCTTCCACTCCCTCTAGCTCTTCTCTTGCTTCTTCTCTAGTTCCCATTTTCAAACATCTAATTCACAACCTGAACAAGATATTGAACTTAGAAGAAGTAAAAGTGGAAGGATTGAAAGGAATTTAGGGGAAGGTTTCTTCACTTATTTGTTAGAGGGTGATCCCTCAGCTTATAACAAAGCAATATCTTCTCCTGATGCTCCTTTCTGGAAAGAAGCCATCAACAATGAGTACAACTCCATTATAGAGAACATTACTTGGTTTTTAGTAGAGCTACCTTTAGGTAGTAAACCCATAGATTGTTAGTGGATCTTCAAAAAGAAACTTAGAGCCGACAGTATTATAGAAAAATACAAAACTAGATTAGTAGCCAAAGGCTTCACTTAGAAAAAATGATTAGATTATTTTGATACATATTCTCCTGTAGCTAGAATTACCTCTATTAGAACACTTCTAACCTTAGCATCCATTCATGACATATTGATCCATCAAATGGATGTAAAGACAACATTTTTGAATGGAGACCTAGAGGAAGAGATCTAAATGGAGCAACCTAATGACTTTATTGCTAAGAGTCATGAAAAGAAAGTTTGAAGATTACTAAAATCTTTTTATGGCCTAAAGTAAGCTCCCAAGCAATGGCATAACAAATTTGATAAAATTAATTTTAGAGTATTGTTTCTTGCCAAATAAGTATGACAAATGTATATATTCTAAAAATTCAGATGGAAGTTGTGTCATTTTATGCTTGTATATAGATGACATCCTCATTTTAGGATCAACACTTGAGTTGATAAATAATACTAAAGATTATTTATCTAGCAAGTTTGATATGAAAGATCTAGGTGAAATCAACATGATTCTAGAAATACAAGTTTCCAAATCTAAAGAGAGTTATACTCTATCCTTAGTACACTTTATTGAAAAAATACTAAGAAAATTTGAGTACTTTGATAAGAAACATGCTCCTACTCCTTTTCACAGCAGCATCATTCTCAAGAAGAATGAAGGTTCACCTATAGAACAACATAAATATTCATAGATAATAGGCTCTTCTATGTATATAACAAATAGAATAAGACATGATATTGCATTTATTATTGGGAGACTAAGTAGATATACTAGTAACCCAAACCAGACACATTGGTCAGCATTAGAAAGAGTATTTAGATATCTTAAGGGAACTATAGATTATAAACTTCATTATTCTAGACACCCTGATATCATAGAAGGTTATTCAGATGCAAACTGGGTAACTGACTCACATGATGTGAAATTCACAACTGGATATATTTTTACTCTAGGAGGAACTGCAATCTCCTGGGGTTCATGTAAACAAACTAGCATAGCTAGGAGTACAATGGACTCTGAAATGATAGCTTTGGACACTACTTGTACAAAAGCTAAATGGCTTAGAAATCTGATTATGCATATACATGTTGCTCATATTCCTGTTCCTGCAATTTCTATATACTGTGATAATAAATCTGTTATAGAACTACTAAAACATGATTTTGTGAATGCTAAAATGAATAGGCACCTGCAGCTACGCTTCAAGTCAATAAAGAGCCTATTAAGCAAATATGTGGTTCTTGACTATATAAAGTCAGAAAAGAACCTTGCAGACCACTTGACAAAGGGTCTATCTAGGACATTGACTCTAGAATCATCGATGGGGTGGGGTTAATCCCATAAGTAAGTCATCAGCCGTGGCAATCCAACCGAGTCTGACTGGAGATCCCAAGAAGCCGGTTCAATGGGTAGAAACAAGCTGGACTTCGGTAACTATTATAGAACACTGACCCAGAGATTAAATTCTTATAAACTAATGTCCAAGTGGTTGTACGAGGTTGTACAATGATATCTCATCCCTATGGTGATAGTGTTCCGGTGTGATATGGTTAGGATGAGTTTTATACTCTTAATAGATCTAAGCATTATATGCAGAGTTGACACATATCACCAACCCTTAAGGACTTACCTATATGAGAGGTCGTGAATGTCGCGACTATGTGATAGGACGATCCCAGACAACTCTCATGAATATGAAAAAGTGTGCATGGCCTATCAAATGCATCATCCGGTAGACCCAAGAACCTCTAGCGTACTATGTGTGCTATTTTTCTGAATCTGGTTCAAGAAGTCTGATTCAAGACATAGTCCATTAAACATTTTTCAGATAAAGACAATAGTCACTAAGTGAGATTCAAGACTATAGTACATCTTATCTATGCATAGTATATTCTTGTCCAGATATTCTCTACTCGTACTCTTCTTTTTTGGAACTTTTTTTTTTGGGTGGGCCGGGGGGGGGGGGGGGTGGGGGGTTGGCTTTGTGTTCACACACAGCGTGAACAAAACCAACTTCCTCTTCCCTTATTTAGTCCCACATCGGCTGGGTGGGTTGCCTCTTGAGTGCATATATTACAATCCCTTTGTTGCTCCCTTGTGGATTGTTGTGGGTAGCCGCGTGGGCCACACTCGCACGCTGCCGTTCGGGGCTCGATTCGGTTTGGCACATGTAACGGGCACGAGTGCATGCCTACATCTGCGGACGCTAAATGGCGATCCGATTTTCTCTTTGGGTTCGGGTTAAGACCCTAAAATACTTTTTGCTGTTTAGCTTTTTTTTCTTTTGTTTGACTGGTTCTTTCCGATTTTTGCTGTGCACGTTGGAGCAGTTTGAGATTCGATTTTTTTGCCTCTTACTCTGCACGTTTTTACGTGGGGTCAGCCAACGGTTAGGTTTAAAGTTGCCTATATATTTTGTCATTCTTTCCCATTGCTGGTTACAGAAGTCATTATTCACGAAAATCTCTCTCGCTCTACTGTTTACTGCACAGTTTTTTTCTTTCTTTTGTGTTCTGGACAAGACTAAGTTCTGACATCTCTCGAAGTTGTGTGCGACAACGAGAAGCCGGTAGTACCAGAGATTTTACCACTAGGAGCATTCGAGAACAGTCTAAACATAGACATCGGACCAACTCTTAGGACAGTGCGTCCAGCACGACTTCCTCATAGGCCGGTAACTCTGAACTCTATTTCATTTTGTAACATGTTTGCAGAAAAAAAAAATTGCTAACATTTTTGTGGTTGACCACGTCTTTTAAACTTTAGCATGCATCAGAGTAGAATAGGTGTTGCTGGTAATATGGTCTTACTTTTTTAATAAGATGGCCAAACTGAGAAAGCAATATGAACATTAATCTTTAAAAAAAAAACTTAGCACGTATATTCTTTTCATTTATATTATTGTCAATGGAATGGTAAAGCGAATTAAATTTGTTTCACCATGAAAACAATAAAAAATAAATGTTTTGAGAACTAAAAACTCTTATCAAAAAAGAATAACAGCACTCTACTTTTTTTCAATTCTACGAAGAAGCTTTAGTTTGCACTCCAATATCAACTTGTCGCTCCACACTACTATCCAGAATGTGCAGCTTCGCAAACACTCCGACCATCGGGGCGGTGTTGTAAGTGCACGCCTCCGTCTGCATGAAGTTCCCCCTGACGTCCCTGAACCGGTCTTCGTGGTCCGGGCCTCCGACGATGGCCCCGACGAGCACGTTCGGGTTCGCCTTCTGCCGGCCGAACCAGAGGTCGTAGCCCTGGCTGCAGCCGATGAAGGCCTTGCTCTGCTTGTAGGGAACGGTGGACGCGGCTCTGTGGTGGACTCTATTAGAGTACCTGCATTGGCGGAAACAGTAAGAGACAAATGAAATCAACTGATGTTACTAAAAAAAAAAAATGGGATGATTCTTCCATAACAAAAATAATATTATTATGTTGTTTTTACAAATGTGAATATAATGATTGTAACAGAGAATTATTTTAATAGTTATTCAATAATCTAATCTGAATTGTCAAAAAAGACAATCCAATAGACTGCTATTCTTGTAAACTAAGTATGGGAATTACGATCCATTTTTTTTTATATATACTAGCAAATGCACGGACGTTGCACGTAAATAAATTTTTTCTAATACTATTATAGAATAATTTAAATATTTAAATATATTTAAATTTTATATTTTAATTACGATTTCTTATAGATTTGATTATATTTTATTTATAATTTGTTATGAAAATATTCCTATTCTTTATAAAAAAAAAAATCTTCAAAACGCCAGCCGTCTAAGCCTTATATATATCCCCACATAATTAAAAATTAAAATAAATAAATAAATAAATTTAAACTAATCGTTTAACTACCTAATATTATAACCATAGTTAAATACCTCTTCTAGCTAATGAGGTTAAGGTGAGAGACATTCTTCTTGGTTGGTTTATAAGTTCGATCTCCCAAGATGTTATTTATAACAAATTTAATTTTTTCTTTCAACAATATTTTGTACGTGTGATTAGGGTGAGAGACATTCTTCTTGCTTGGTTAAGTTCGATTTCCCAAGATGTTATTTATAACAAATTTAATTTATTTTTTTAAACAATTTTTTTTAAGTGTGATTAAGGTGAGAGACATTCTCCCTGGTTAGTTAATTCCGATTTTCCAAGATGTTATTTATAACAAATTTAACTCGGCTCAATTTTGAACCGTTTCGAAGTCTCGTAAGTTATTTTTGGGTGATTTACACTAATTAACTGCTCCTAAGTTTTGAATTTATTACACGAGGTATCCCTATTTTTAAACTAACTACAATGACCACTATTATGTTTTATGTTTATTACACGAGACACCCCTACTTTAAGATAAAAAATAAAAAGTTATAACACTAACCTATCCATTTTTTATTTTATTTTTAAATTAAGGAAGGGATGGTCAGTGTAATTAGTTTAAAAGTAAGAGTACCCGTATAATAAGTCCAAAACATATAAATAGTTAGCATTATTCTTTTACTATTTAGTTTTATTTTTAGATTTTACATTTGAGGCTGATCTCCTTCCTTTTAATCCTGGGTACCTGGGTCCATGTCCTACGAAGTAGCTGATGCCCATAGGGTTGGAGCCGAGGATGTAGTCCACTTGGGATCTGGCGAAGGAGAGGAGCTCGTGGGGCTCCAGGGAGCCCTTGGGGCAGTGGAGCCTCTGGTTTGCTTTGGAGAGGTAGTCGGAGTAGGCGGTGAGGAGGAAGACCGCGCCGACCACGTACTGCATGTTGTTCCACTTGCGGACGTAGAGGAGGCCGCCGGGGGTGCGGCGGACGTTGCTGCTTCCGTCGGTGTTCTTGTCCAGGCACGAGCACAGGTAGAACTCGGCCTTCGCTCTGTAGTCCTCGAATGCCTGCAGTCTGTGCTGCTGCTGCTGCTGCTCGATCTCTCCTTCCAGCAACAACTGAGACATGCAGCAAGTTTACTATTGTTGTCAGTCATGAATTCCAAGTTGCAGTTCAAACCAGTGTTTTAAAAACCGACACCGGATCGGATCAAGCTGGTTTAACCAGTTGGTTCAACTACTGAATTAATCTAAGTCGACCAAGTTCAATGTCTTATGGACACCGATCGTTATAAAAATATTCATTTACGGCCAGTTTACAGTGGTCCGTAAAAACTAACGGTTGACGGGTCGATCTGGTTTTAGTACTGGTTCAAACTGTAACTCAATTACACTTTGGGACTAGTACAAATTCATATATACGTTAATTTGGAGATGCACCACATACATTTTATCTCGGTACGCTAATATTGGCTAAATTATTCTAATGGCACGTTTGAATATTTTTGGCATCTTAAATTTTTACTGTTCAATTTTGGCATCCAAATTTATAAATTATTTTTTCTAAACATGTTTTGTCAATTTTGAAGTACATCGGGACCAATTTAAAAAAATATCTGATAATACGAGTATTTAAATTGTATTTTTGTACCATGAGATATGCTTTTGAATTGGTCTGTAAATGTGCTACGAAATTGACTAAATGTGCTTCAAAAGAACAATGAGAAAATTAAGTTGCTAAAAATGTTGCTATTGTTTGGAATGTCTTAAGAATAATTTATGATTATTATTCATGCTGTGAACTCCTGATAATGACATAGTGTATCCTCAAAGTTAATACCAACCAGGAGTTCATATTCTAACTGAAAATGAGTGTACTTCAACATGACACATTTTTCATGCCAGCATTCTGAAACAAAATTGATGCAAGTCTTTTTTTTTTGTTTTTTTTTTTTTTTTTGGTCAGTCTTAACATGCACGAAACATACGACAGACAATGCTGCTAACATTCATACTTCATCGCTACGACGTGAAGTCTTAACGTTTCTTTTCTAACTGTCAGCAACAATTTGGTAGCAGGCTCATGTTCCTTAGCATTGACATATCAACCAGTGAACCTAACCTCCTTGAACTGCTCTCTCCTCTGTGAAACTATTTAGAATTAACTAAGCCAAGAATATCTATATTTCTATCCAGAGTCATTTCTGAGCATATGTATAAGTTGTGTGATCGCACAAGACCCCCAAAATTGGAAGGTTCCAAAAATGTTTACTCTCGATAGGTATTACTAATGCGAAATCTACATCCGTATATATTACTAATATAAAATCTACTTTTTTAGATTTAGGCTTTTCTAATTTTTTTGTGAACTGTAGTAACAACATTCTTAGAATATCATAAGATAGGGCCTTTTTTTAGAGTGGTTAAAAAATATTTTATTTTAATATTTGTATAGAACCTTTAGAATGTCACAAAATGCTATATGTTTCTATCCTTTGTGAACTTACTATTTAGAATTAATTAAGTCAGGAAAGTCCACATTTATATCCAGGGTCGCTTGTATGATCGCATAGCGCCCGGTAATCTGAAGGCTCCAAAATATTTAACCTCCTTATATATTACTAATCTGAAATCTACAATTTTAGATTTATGGCTCCCTATTTTTTTTTTTTTGAATTTTTTTGACTTATCCTCCACTTTATTTACACATATTCAAAGTACACCCTACTATTTTATCATAATGTATAAGATCTCCCACTTTCGACGGAAATTATCTTTTTCTAACGTTCAACTCGTTTGATCCATTTTTTTGACGAAAATACCTCCGTCTTCTTTCTCCCTCCTTGCCGTAGGTCCCCGCTCCCCCCTCCTCCTCCTCCTCCTCATCCATAGCCCTCCTCCATTCCCTCCTCCTCCTTCTCCTTCTCCTCCTCCTCCATAGTCTCCTCCATAGTCTCCTCCTCCATAACCGTTTATTCTTCCTCTTCTCTGCAGTGGGGACTGGAGGCTGCTCGTGCGGGAGTCGAGGAGCTCGCGAGAGATATTTTAGTCAAAAAATTATGATCAAACGAGTTGACCTTCAGTCGAAAACAGTTTCCGTCAAAAGTGAAAAGTATTGTACATTATGTTAAAACAATATAATGCATCCTGAATATAAGTAAATAAAATAAGGAGTAAGTCAAATTTTTTTTTTTTTTTTTTTTTATGAAACTTTAGTAAGAGTGTCCCCCTAAGAATGTCAGAAAAGACCTTTTTAGAGTGGTTAAAAAATGTCCCATTTTAATATTTGCATTTTAGTATTTGTTCCTTGTGCTTCACCGGCATCGGAAAATTATGCCGGTATCTGTATTGTGTCCGAGCACGTGCCTGGTGCAACATATGTGATTATACAGAAGCAATGAAACAAGTTATCGGTAAAACTGAGAGAGAGAGATCAAGATACTCATGAGGATCAAGTAGTGTATCAGTAGCGGAGAGGGGGTAAATATACCTTGGCAGCAAGAACCTGAACACCAGCATACTTGATATCCCAGCTGAACTCGGATATGGCCCAGCCAGCCCCGCCGAAGCCATAGGCGTTCTCCGTGGCGTACTCCAAGTACCTGTCGCTCCCCGTCGCTCTCCGGAGCCACAGGGCGGCCCACAGCAGCTCGTCCCCGTATCCGCTCACCGACGGGTAGTAGCCCTTCGCCACCTCCATGCTCTTGTCGTACCTCTCCCTGTACTTGTCTCCGAACTCGAATAACTACCAACACCAAACAACCATTCCAAATACAGTAAGCTAAGCACTAATTAGTTCTCGACTTCTCCGTTTATATTTATTCCAATGAGAGGCCGCCACGTTGGCACGGGCCATTGGCAGTCCATATCATTAGTACCTGTTCAGCGTGACGCAGTAGGAGACGGGAGTAGTGCGGGTTTGATTCGTTGAACACTATCGAGGCGGCAGCCAGGGCCGCGGCGGTCTCGCCCGCAACCTCCGATCCGGGGTTGTCCGCGTCGATCTTGTAGGCTCTTCTCGACGTCGTCATGTCCTCCGGCCTCTGCCAGCAGTAATGGTCGGAGGACCCATCCCCCACCTGCAACCAATTCGACAACGAACAAGTTACGGGAGCACGAACACTTCAAAAATACACTAGCACATACCAAAATATTATTGGGTAGTATCGTATGGGTCAATGCCACATAGAAGCGTATCAAATACCTGGGCCCAGAGTACATTCGGATGAGTGTGTGCCTTGACGAAGTAGTCCGTCCCCCATTTGATGGCCTCCAACGCATGCTCAAGCTCGCCTGCGGCGGCGACCTCGTCTTCGTACTCCATTACGGACCACGAGAGCATCGTTATCGTGAAGGCCATCGGCAGGCCGAACTTGACATGGTCGCCTGCGTCGTAGTATCCTCCTACCAAATCCACCTGCATTGTTCTGCAGACATGAGAAAAGCTCGTTCCATACGCGAAAAGGCACGTACATATACAAGGTAGGTCCAGGAGTAAGTCTGAGAAGACTTCGGATTGGACAATCTCTTATGCTAGGACAACCCACCAGGCTCAGTGTGACCCTACAAGAGGTTGGGGCAACAGATGACTCTCCAGAACCGACCGGAATAAGGATCAAGCAAAAACCAAAATTAACTCCGGATAGGACAATCCAACCCCCGGACTGGACCTGTATATATATATGTAGAAGATACATGAATGAACAACTAACTCCTTGTTCTAGGCCGTCGGTGAGCCCCGAATGGCCGCGCCATGCGACCCGTTGGTTGTACGGGAGGCGGCCGGACCGCTGCGCCTCGAAGTAGAGCAGGCTCTTGGCGACTGCCTCTCCGTAGGAGAAGTTGCCCTTTGCCGCCGCTGCCGCCGCGGCGCCAACGAAGAGGAAGATGATGACAAATACAATCGGTGCAGAGTGTATCTCCATTACCATCAACAAGGTTGAAGAAACTCTTTGTGAACATTGGTTTCTTGTATAGTTTTTTTTTTGCTTCCAAAATGAGTAAGCTAAAGATCAACGTCTAGAAAATGTTCACCAACTCCCACATTCTGCCTACTCTCAGAACCTCCCCTTTCCCTACCAAATCTGATTGCTTCCAATGAATCAATTTACTCTGTTTGGTGGCATTTTAAGGCAAATGTGAGACAAACTAATAAAAGGAATATATTTATGATCAAATGAATGTGTCAAGAAATGGGAGCATGCATTCAAACCATAGGCAATAGAGCTTACCAAATCTTTTTCTTTGTTTCTTCGTTCCTACTGGTAATTATGTAAGTTTTGATTGCGTATTGCTGGCAAAAAGGTGTATTGAAATTTGAAAAAATGTAAAGCAAACTCAATGCACGTGCACATTCTTCTCAGTACCTTTTGTTTTAGAAGCAAATTTTATATAGCGAAAGAAACTGTATAGAAATAGACGGAGAGAAATGGAGTTTGTAAATATTCGATCCAACAAAACATTTCGTAAGTTGGACTGACTGACAAAATTTGTATGCCAGACGGTCTTGCAAAATTCAAATAAATTCTAAAATTGAATGCATAAACGAAAGAAATATGTATATGCACATGTTGAAATTCAAGAGAACTTGTTTAAATTTTACCAGACCGACTAGCGAAATGTTTCGTAATTTTAATATTTGTTAACTCCTTTCTTCTCTGCCAATTTCTATAAAGTTTTTTTCGACCAATAAATTTTTCTGTTGTTTTGCTGATACCTAAGCCACATCAACAACGCTTATATACTTATAAGATACATCCTTGGGATCTCAATTCTAACCAAGCTTTATTTTAGGATTATTTAGTTTTAGGGTCTCGTATGATATTTAAATTTTATGTTTTGGTCTCGATATTGTCCAGAAGATGGTTTGAGTCTCGTCCTAACATTGACTTGGTTGACTGTCCATAATAGAGACCTAAATTTAAATTTTGAATATTATACAAGACCCTAAAACTAAAAAACAAGATGTGAGAATTGTGTGACATGTGTTATTTAGTTTTGTATTATGGGAGTTGTGTGACTTGGATTATTTAGTTTTGTCGTGAACAATAAAAAATAAGACATGATATTGTTGTTTGCTTCTATCCCGATCTCAGCAGCCACACAATCCTCCGGGGTTGAGTTGCAAGCATTCAACAATATGACTGGAACGAGAGACATTTGATGATACACGATACCCATGAAGTCGTCCCGCATCCACGAGGGTTGTGTGACTGTTGAGATCAGAATAGAAGCAAATAACAATATCACAAATTTTATTTTCTATTGGTCATGACAAAACTAAATAATGCAAGTCACACAATTCCTACCGTGCAAAACTAAAAACCCAAGTCACACAACTCTAGCATATTTTTCGTTTAGTTTTAAGGTCACGTATAATATCCAAAATTTGCATTTATGTCTCCATTTTGGATGGTCAATCAAGTTAACCATCAGGACGAGATTCAAATTCCATTCTTGGCATTATGGAAACCTAAACATAAAAATTTAATATTATATGAGACTAAAAAGCTAAATAACCCTTTATTTTAACAGAGATTGAGGGTGCAAGTGTTGCTCAATGGGGTTGAAGACGGACTTGCAGCATCAGATACTGCAAATAGTACTGCATTGTAGCTGTTTGACTTTAAAGTTGTAGTGGCCGCAAAATAAGAAGCGGATTATCAATCATTAGCAGCTGGTTGTGACCCCAAATTAGAGAATTATATATGGATCAACGATGCTACGTGGACAGTATTTTTGGCTCGCACTTTTGGTGTGCGGTCTACGTAACAGTCTTTTATTGACAGGTCAACAGGTGATGGACCCTACGCTAATAGGAGGAGATAAGTGGGGTTCGGCTACGTCGTCTGTGGTTACGGATTGCGGTCTAAGACCGCAGGCAACATAATTTTTTTTTATATATAAATTATGGGATTGTTATCTGCAGGTGTCTAGCTGCTAACAGCTTGCATAGTTGCATACCATTGTGGATCCTAGTTTACCTATGCGTATAGACTACTCAAGTTCTTCTCACCATTTGCTTGTTAGTTCATGCGCCCATGTTGGAAGAGGATGAGATGGTGTGATTGGAGAATGATGTAGATTTAGGTTTCCTTATGCAAAAGTGACTTTTTGTTTTTTGTTTCATATTTCCTGTCAATTACTAAGTGAAGCATTAATTCAATTCATTACTATCTAAACTCTTTTAAGGAATCTGTAAACTATTTTCCTTCTTTCTCCTTTTTTTCATTTGAAAATTATTTTAATTTTCTGCTCATTTACTTTGACATTCAAAAATAGAAAATGAATGACTTTTTTTTTTCAATGTCTTGATTCCGTAAACAAAACACGAACCAAACATGGTCTTACAGATTACATTTTCTAAAAAAAATTGTTTCAATTGCGAGAAGTGGACTTTTAAGACACTTATTATCCCTTTCTTCAAAATTATCTGTTTGGATTGATAGAAATGTATGCATGCAAATTATGATCTTTTGATTTTCTTTACTCTAATCTTTAGTAAGCTTCAAATATGTGGACAATTTTATCATGTAATGACACTTTTGAATCAGAAATAGACGGAGAAGACTGTTTCATTAAGATATAAATGTCAATAACATATTGTGTGAAGTTTCATATTCTACTCACTATTTTTTTTTTCTATGCTCTTTTTTCAGGTAAGTTTTATGAGAAACCGATATAAATACGAGAAAAAAGTTTTCACAACACCTGCTTCTTTCTAAGAATATGTTGTAAAACTCTGGCATAATTCTCTAGGTCATCATTTGGTGTCATATCAGTTGAGTCACAAAAATCTTGAAACAATAGAACATAGATGCATGGGACAGAAGACTTCAATGAAGCATTTGCTTCTCTGATATTTAACAAACATATCATAAGTTTAAATTGGTCAACCATTCAATTTATTTTTCTGGTCTAAGATATACCGTAGTACAAACAGATGCTAAAATGATCAAACATCAGTGATCCCCCAGAAATGCCATGCTCCACACTTTTGAAAGAATTACCTGAAATAGAAAACAGGATCGGTTGATTAAATGTAGTTATCGTCGTAAGTAAGAGGATAGCAGCATAGAGATACTTAACATGGATTTTAGGCCCAAGACAACCAGGGCAAACGTCCAGAGGGACCCAAAAAAAAGCAGTTATCCCAACCCATTGGTTGATCAAGATTAAGCTATTATATGCATGCTGTATTTTGACCTATGTTATTTGCTACCCATTAATTCCATTAATTCTAGGTACGTGAATATACCATATTATTTGCATGTCATCAGCTTTTTTTTCCTTGTTTCCAATAGTTTTATGGCAAATCAAAGCAAATAATACTAGATGTGTGAATTAAGGGAACATTTAAATTTTTATCCTAGGCCTTCAAATGTCTTGGACCGGCCCTTCCACCTAAAGTAATATTATAATAGTAGATGAAAAGTTTCATAGATTATATCCAATTAGATATAAAAGACTCATCAAATTGTCTTATTCTCATAAAGGTCAATAAATAGAGTACATAGTTTAACAATTTTTGAATTTTTTCGAATTAAGAGAAATGTCAATTTTGTTTGGTCACAGAAATGTCAAATTTGCCTGATGAGATAAATGAAGAGGTTTTGTTAAGATAATATTAATGACAGTACATGAGATAACTTAATGGTCCTCAGAAAGATGGCTCATTTAAATGATCAAAACTGTTTGCATAACTTCTCCTCCAGGTAAACAAATCAAAAAGCTTATCAATAGCTCACAACTGGTGCATTGCTAAAACTTCTATGGTATCACAACAGATGAGATAATGCACCAAGATGAGTAGTTATGTTATTGTAATTTTGCTCACTGGCTTAAAAAATAAAACAAATCATAGTAGAGGATATAACAAATCATAGTAGAGGATATAAGCTTGGTTAATTAGCTTGAATAATGTAACAAAGATCGATATGGGATTTGATGGAATGATATATATACTTAACCTTTACCACAACTCGAGAGTTTTGGTATAATGGTACTATTACGTTCCGCTCCCAGAATACTTGATAAATACAAGAACTGACATGGCCAATCACACCTTGCAGAATATCGAAGTAAGCCGCAATATACTAAGGTTGTCTGGAAGATATATAGGTGGACTCTAGCATGCTATGACGTCAGTCCTAAAGCCGACAAATCATAATATCTCAATCCATCAACACAAGTTCAAGAGTATCTGTATATCATATATGAAAGTAAAAAAGGCGTCTCAAATTGCATACCACATATGATCATAAAGCTTGTGAATACAAAATGCTGCATTAGTAGAGTATAATTATACATGATCAAATATATCAGCCATGGTCTAATATATATATCATGTTGACCGAAGTCAGACACTACCAGAATAATTCAAAGTAGCGACGCCTGAAAACATCGCTAAATGGCCTAAAAATGTCACTAAATTTTTTTTACAACATAATTAGCGACGTTTTAATGAAGTCGCATTTAAGCTAGTCGCTGACAGGTATTACATCGCAAAACGTCGTTATAGCGACATTTTTTAGCGACGTATTTGCGTCGCCAATATTTTTCTTATTAGCGACGTTTAGCGACTCAACGTCGATAATTTAACGACGTATTTTGTGTCGCTAAACGTCGATAATTTAGCGACATATTTAGCGACGTATTTAACGACATATAAAAATGTCGCTAAACGACACTAAATGTCGCTAAATTTTTAGTGAAAAATAAAAAAATGTTAAAAATTACCAATCTTCCTGCAGTTTATGCAGTTTATGAATTTTCAATTTATATAAATAGACCCGGAGCAACCCTCCGTTAAATTCTCTGGGTTCGTCGACCCCTTCGGTGGAACACTCAACACCGGTAAATTAACATACATTTAATATGAATAAAAAAATACACAGACTTATAATAGTTCATAAAAATAGACAGACCCGGAGCAACCCTCCATTGAATTTTCTGCGTACGAAATATCACAAAAGTATATGAAATATCACAGTCACACAATACACACAAAATAAAAGTATCACAGTCACACAAAAAGTACAATATAAAAGTATCACAGTCACACAATAACCACAATAAAAGTATATAAAATATCACAGTCTCAATCTCGAGGATATCCAATACGCTGGGGCAGATACTAGTCCTCAGATACTTCGCATAAACAGTGTCTAGGTGATCAATCTTCGCTATAGATATTGGGTGACTGGAACTCCCCCTTTAAGCTGGTGCCTGCCCAACAGTAGGAGGTACCACTTCCTCCTTAACAACCGCTTCCAATTTAACAGTAGGTGGTATCTCTTCCTCCTTAACATTCACTTCCTCCTTAACGCATTGAGGTATCACTTCCTCCTTAATAGTAGGAGGTGCCTCTTCCTCCTTAACATTCACTTCCTCGTTAACAGTAGGAGGTGTCTCTCTCAAGCGACGTGCACATGCTCGGGTCATGGGTGCCATCTGGTAAGATAGATAGAAACAAAGAATATAACTGATAACAGATATAAATATATTGTCTAATATTGAATATTGTGTAAATTATAGAGACGTGAATGACCCTTTAATCTAGCAGAATGGTAGTACGGAGAAAAAAAATTACGACGAAAAACTTGAGCATCCCAATATCTTATTCCGACGTTGAGTATAGTTAGTTTTAGCTGACCTAAACTTTAAGGAGGTTTCGTGAAACTTAACAAATTAATAAAAACTATATAGTGGTTCAATTACAACTTAGCACTAAGATTAACAGCCTACTTTCAGTAAATACAGTAATAAATTCAATATAAGTACTGGTAATTACACTGATTTTAACAATCTATACCAATTACAACAATTTATATATTCAGTTACATGTTGCTTTACTAACTATAATAAAATAACATAGTAAATAAAATTCAATATTCAATCTAAGCATTGCACCAACAAACAAGGCATAAAATGGTAATGAACAATGGTACTTCTCACACTAACAACCTATATTTGCAAACTAACAAAATTAGTGAATTGCCAATCAATAGACCAAGCTCAATAATTTACTAGGAAAGCACACTACTACCCCTAGTTATTGGTAGATTTGCTAAAAATGATATCCATCCAATTTATCAATATACCAAGATTGAGTCATAAATCGAAGGACAGAATCCTACTACTTACAATATTTGCCTGGTTTCACGAAGGGTGTTTAACTGAGCACACAAATAGGGTTGTTGAAACAAATATTTTAACAGCTGAAGCATTTTCTTGTATCAACTAAACAAAAGCTACATGCAAGCATCCCAATTATAGCTATCCAGACCGTTTCAGCTCACAACAAGCTTAGACAGTATTTTTATGGCAACTTGAAAGTTGAAATGAGAAGGAAAAAAATAAGCTTAGACAGAATTTTCAGCTCACAACAAGCTTAGACAGAATTTTCAGTACCTACAGTTGACACTGAAAAAGTTGTTGAGCTCTAGTCTGATGGGCATCACGATGTCTACATGGTTTGGAATCCAGGTATATGTGTAAAGATCTCAATGATTAACTCAATTGGTATATGTGTAGATGAAACCTTACGTCGTGCTCCTGATCCTCCTTCAAATGCTACACCTGTTGAAGCTGCCATGGTGTCACATTTTAGGAATCAAGTCCTTGTATTTCCTTTCACTCTCCCTGCTATGGAGATGACCAAAGGGTTTGACACCAACTACCTCTTTATTGTTTCTAATTTGGGTCCAAATATAAAGTTCTCTGTTGTACTTGCAAAGGCATTTTCTGAGGAGGCATATAAATTGCTCAACCAGGAGTTTGTGAAGTCCATTGAGGAAATCCTGAAATCCCTTCCTCGAGATCAAAAAAACTTACCTACTTTCATCAAGTTACCCTTGGCCTATTACAGAAAGCATAGACCAGTGAAGGATTATAATGTTGTATTGGATTTGAAGCTCGAATGTGATGCTTTAAGGCGTGTATGGGATCCAGGAATCGAAGTTATTTTTTCCTTTGACCTTGAGACAAGGTCAATTTAAAGGGGTGGGTGTCACGCCCCAGTCCCAAAATACCGAGGGACCAGACGCGTGATAATGGCCAGCAGTACGCACCGATGGACAACCCAATTTAATGGATCCATCAGGGCATACTTAAGCTGTAATATAACAATAAGCAGGTCCAATAATACATGTCTCAGTCTATACTAATCTCATCCACAACAGATAATCACAGATCAAATGCCAGAATAATGCAAGTAATTATAATCTAGCATATCTCAATAAAGAGTCTCGGAGAACAATCCGAGAACAAGTCTAATACAATAATGCAATAGACTGGAAGTAAAGTAAATAGGAACAGAAGTAAATGAGTATCTCAAACCAATACCCAGGAGAAGTCCTCTGGTACGATCCCGCCCTCTGGTCCTGGCACTGCTCCAATGTAGGCACCTGCTTCTGCTAATGCTCCTGTACTGTACAACTCTGGGTAGATCTCGTCTACAATATCTGGGGACATAATCCGGATCCAGGTCCTCAGGGGACATAGCAAGGTACAAGAAAGCTCATGCCAAAATAAATGCAGTGCAGCAGATAATGAAATAGATAAAGCAATAGGGTAAATATGTAACCATCTAAGTGATATGCAATATGAGAGCAGCACTAGAACTCAGGCTGAAGCCACTACAAGCTCTGTGTCGGGGAGCCGGTAGCATTGATATCATGTGGTCGTCTAGCTCAGCGTGAGACTGAGACGCCAGCAGTCGTCTAGCTCAGAGAAAGACTGAGACGCTGTCATAATATATAAAATCAACCTGTGGCCTGTGTGTCTCTCCCCACCCAATGTAATCACGCATATCATGACCATAACGTCTCATGTCCATGTCAAGCGGGATCATAGCTAATGCAAACAAGTCATAAGTATCTAAGAGTATAATGTCCATGTCCTGTATCCTATACAGAATCACCACGAATATCTCGAGAAAATCCTGTCTCATGAATAGTGTCAAGTGTCCTGGGTCATATGGTACTTGATAAGACAAGTACGAGAATAAAGTGTCACGAATGTCCATCTCTAGATGACAGTACCCAACACTGCGCACAGTGTCGGCACCCGACTGATAATCGGACGCTAAGTACGTCACACGGTCCTAGGTTGAGCATGCACAGCACTATGATAAAGCAAGAAATATATATAACAATACTGTAGAGTTTGGCAAGGTACACTTGCCTGATGTTTGAATATCAACTGTCGTCCTGGTATCTGTGGATCCGGTAGGTACTACTCCGAAAGCTGTAATAAATATCACCAACAGTCTCAGAAGATGTCAAATAGCTGTAAATGCTTGTCCTTACGTCCCATTTGGACACAGGGGCAAAAGGTCATTTTCGGGCCAAAGCGGGTTCCACATGTGGGCCACTTTGCACCGAAAAGCGTGCCGAGGGTAACAGTCTCTAAATGGGACAAACTATGGGTCAAACAACTCTAAATGTCAATACGATCCCAACGGTACGTCCAAATTTGGATTCCGATGAGCCGAACATAATTTGGTCCAAAAAGTCAACTGTGGGGCCCGCCAATTGGCGATCTGGTCAACCGTCTCAGAAATACGTGAAAATTGGGTCACAGGACCAGCGTATTACCACGAGTCCAGTGGCGCAAGTTTCATCGCAATCTGACAAGCGTGCACAAAATACTCGCGAGTTCCACAAAAGTGGCGACACGGAATGTGTTCGCGGATACGACCTGATTCCGGCGCGCACACGCGTCCAAATCAGTCCCCACGAATTTTTACGTGTCCGATTATGCTGCGTGCACCATTCGGTACACTTGGCACACGGTGGGGCGGTCTCGTTTGGCGGGACGCGCTCCGATCTCCAACTTTTAGAAAACCGGAAAAAGTGGGTGCGCGCAGTTTTGTGACGACTACAATTTGGTCCACAGCAACTAATAGCACAAAGTTATAATACAGAAAATAAACTAGGTCATGTAATCTACAGGTATCAAAAAGAATCGTCGAATTCGGATCTCTGTGGTGGGAGATACGAACTCGACAATATGGGTGGTCATCGCAAGTTTCTGCGATTGCAGAATTTTGTCTGCTCGCGCTGACTTGGGCGCTGTTTTTCACCTAGGGGCACACGTTTTCCGAGGTTGACTATAAAACAGATATTGGAGAGGGTTAAGGGAAGATCATACCTATGAAAACGGATCTGCGTTTGGTCGAGCGAGTCAACGGGAAAACGCGCCGGAGCGAAGGTGCCTCGAGTGGGAATCTGCAGTCCGCGATGTCGGCGTCGACGGGGTGGTTGGATGGCTTGGGCAGGCTTCTCTGGCTGCGGTGACGGCTCTAGATGGGAAGGGGAAGTCTGGAGTTTTAGGTTAGGGTTTTGGGGAGCTAATCATATATATATATATGATATATATATATTAGAAGAGAGGGTGGGTTTAATGGTCCGCGGGTTTACTTTCCGCGTTAGGGGCCGCTGGCCTAATGCCAATGAAATGGGGGGCGGGTCCCTGCTGGATGGTTTCCGCTGAATTCAGCAGCATGTTCCCAAATAATCACAAGTTACATAGTACTATTGCTACTATTATTATTATGGTTATATTATAAGTATTATTATAATACTATTTTCTATTAACTTATTTAATTCTTTCTCTTTCTTTCTTTCTTTAATTAAAATATATATACATATATATTTGTTTATATATATATATTTTTCACACATAAGAAAATTTATATAATGGGGTATTGCACATCGTTAGGCTAGCAACTGCTCAAGGGGTCCCCTACATGAAAAAAATTACGAAAAATTCCTGATGGTCCCATAAGTCATCTAAGTGCCCGAACACCTAACATAAAAATTATTAAAAATCTATTTCTCCTATTTAGGCCTAATTACTACAATTTAATTACTAATTAATAAATAAAAATGTATTTACGATTTTTTTCTAGGAAGGGGGTTTTACAGTGGGTATTGATAAGAACCCAACTAGCATACCTTGGCTTACATTTGCATAAGTCTAAATAGCTTATATTAGCTCAGTTGGAGGGCTAAACACTAGAGTATTAGAGTTGACTCAGTAGGGATAAGGCTCAGTACTATAGCAATGCTCAAGCTACAAAGGAAGTCCACTCAATAACAGAGTCTCGACTTAGTAGCAGAGTCTCTCCTCAACTTCATTGCCATGTCAGCCACTCTCCATCATCACCGCCGGAGTAGGCCACCGGAGTTATGGTTAGGGTTAGGGTTTACACCCTCTTTGACGTCGGAGTAGGCCGTCGGAGTTACGGTTAGGGTTAGGGTTAGGGTTTACACCCTCTTTGACGTCGGAGTAGGCCACTAGATTTAGGGTTTACACCCTCTGTGTGAGAGAGAGAGAGAGAGAGAGAGAGAGAGAGAGAGAGAGAGAGAGAGATCGGGTTAGGGTTAGGGTTTACACCCTTTGTGACACCGGAGTAGGCCGCCGGAGTTAAGGTTTACACCCTCTGAGAGAGAGAGAGAGAGAGAGAGTTAGGATTTACCTAGAGGAGGAGGGGGACGCCGGAGTAGGCCGCTGCACTTGACTGCCGGAGGGTGCACTTTGCCGGAGAGCGGGGGGGGGGGGGAGAGGGGGAGTTTTTGAAAAATTGGGAAAAGTTTTCGATAGAAGGGGGAAATCGAAACCTATATTAAAATTTTAGCGACGTTTAGCAATGTCAACTTATAACGTCACTAATAAAAATATTTTGCGACGTCTTTGACATCGTAAATTATGTCGCTAAAAATCAAAAATTACTAACGTAGCTAAATACGTCGCTAAATTTAAAAACTCAGCAACGTTTAGCGACTTTAAATAAGCTTATAGCGACAATTCTTTAAAAAACTGAATTATAGTCACTAAAACGTTGCTATATGTCGCCAACAGCGACTTATAGCGACGTTTATTTGCGGAGTCGCTGAAATCTTCAATATTAGCGAAGTTTTATTTTGACGTCGCTAAAAACGTCGCTATTTCATCATATTCTGGTAGTGAGAGAGGTAATCTCAAAATAAGGGGCTAATATTGCTTTTTGCTAAAATATCATAAAATGAAATAACATTACGAGGGGTGGACGAAGGAAAACCCACTCACGAGCTTCGACCGCAGTCTTACGAGTGCTAGCCATCTTGCTGGAAGTGCGGTGGACTTTGGTTCTCCTCAGTATAATCTGGCTATATAAAACTAGTGGGGTCAAAACCCCAACCAACAAGTACCACAAAGGAGTTCAAGGTGAAAGACCAAACATATCACAACATATAATAAAAAAGAGATAAAATAAATGCGGACCGAGATTTGTACGGCACTAATGTACTTGTCTCAAAATATACTGAAAGAACTGATAACAAGTGTTATAATGAAAAGTAAGGCGACGAGCGGCAAGAGGGTATAGAAACTACTCTGGATCGGGACCATAACCCTTAAACCAAATAAGGACCAAGATTATAGTCCTTCACCCGAGCAGAACTTTGCACTCTAACCACGCACCGAGAGAAATAAAACTAGAAGAGCGAGCTATTAATAAAAGTAACAACATACTTTGCATGGCCAAATAACTCTACGGCTTGCTATAATTAACTAGCTAGGATTATCACATACCTTAATTACTAAATACATATTTTAAGAATATTGCTACCGCTAGCACTATAGTCAACCCAGATGGACAAGGGTACGCTTGTCGAGTAAACTTAAATGCACATTCAACATCAGTACAACATAACTTGTTACTTTGTCATAAACAGAAATTGAACTTGTAAGCATAAATTTAAACTTGTGATAATAAACTTGCTTTAAAGCAGAAACTTGTATATAAACTTGTCTTATAAGTGCCGCAGCACGCGTAAACTTGGTCAGCCATGGAGCTCTTACCTAGCAGGGTTGGTTCATGCTGCATGGGGCCCTTAGAGATCGAGTTAGCCAGTAGCACAATATTCTTTCCTCCCAATGACCTAAGTAAATCTTATCTCATTTAATCATTACTAAATTATTTTGAGTTCTCGAGTCATGGACACTTGAGAACTACCTAAAATGACGAGTCATGAGTATGAGATTTTCACGAGATATCATATTCGCGACACGCGATACATTGGACAATACTCACACTCGATTGCCCGATGCCAAATACAATAGGTTTATCATACAAAACAATTTTTACGGTGTCTTGAGGGTCAGAACATATGTTAAATCGTAGAGCACAACATCCAACTATATAATACACAAAGAAATATCCCAAGCGAAAATAGAAGGAACGCATGATAAAACTCTAACAAAAACAAGGTCGGCGCACAAAATCAAGAATTATGAAAACTGGCGCATAAATCAATAACATGAGATCAAATCCATAACATGGCTAAGAACAGGCTACAATGGCTCATATACGCATTTTGGCTAAAAATGGATATGGCGCACTTTTGGCTAAAAAGTGGATCTGGCGCACTTTTGGCTGAAAATTGGTCTAGCGCACTTTTGGCTAAAAATTGGTTCTAGCACACTTTTGTTTGAAAATGGGTTCTGGCTGGCGCACTTTTGGCTGAAAATGGGTTCTGGCACACTTCTGTTTAAAAAGATGTTCTGGCGCACTTTTGGTTAAAAAGTAGTTCTTTTTCCCCAACCGACAAAAAAAAAAATCTGAAAACATGTTTTGGCCATAAAAACTTTATTTTAACTCCGAATTAAGTGATTCAAAAGCCAAATTACTCAAAATGAAAAGCTAAATCACACAAAATAACTAGTTTTTGGATATAATAAGTTTTAATAGATCAAAACAAAAACAAAAACTCATAGATCCCATAAAACCCTAAATTTCAAATTCATATCTACTCAAATATACTCATCAAAATCCAAAACTCCAAGAACTAAATATGATCAGTAACTCAATTAGAACATTTTTTATTAAATACATTTTTAAAACAACATATATATAAAAATCTAAAAATTAAGGCTTCATCATTGAGCAAGATGTACTTGCCTTGGGTAGCTCATAGTCTCTACATCTCACGGTCCAAGTAACAACAACTTCTCCCTAGGGCTAGGGTTGGCTAGAGGGAGCTTGAAGAAGAGGCAGAAGAAGGAAGCAAGAAAAGTGAAATGAGAAAATGAGTGAAGAGAGAGAAAAATACTCATATATATACTAAGAGGAGAGGAAGATGGTTTAGTCATAGGTTTAATCAAATGAACCAAACCAAGTGTCAATTCTACATACGGGTCCTAAATCGGGTCTATGGCAATGCCAAAGGGGTATTCTACCGGCCTCGGGTAGCCTGTCTCAAAATAGAAACACATTATCAGGAAAAAAATTAAATTCTAGAAATTCAAAAAATACCAAATTTGGGATCGAGTGTGACATCTCTACCCTCCTTAGAAAAATTTTATCCTCAAAATTTTACCAAGGCTAGTCGAGCTGGAACACACGTGAAAGCTCAAGAAATGATATGTCACTAATCAAAGGATTATACTAAGCAAGTAACTAAAATAAAAGTAACTAATGGGTAAATGCACAGAAGCATCACACATGGAAAAATGGAGGCAGATGGATACATATACCCTTGAGTCGGCCAATTAGGAATTCATCCTCGCTTGCCTATGCTGACTCACACAAATGGACAAGAGCCAAGCCTTGAGGTAAGTCGGTACCAACGACTCAGTCAAGGACATGACTCTGCCCAGGATATACCTTCGTAGTCGGGTCGCATGATAGATATTTGCCATTAAATTTGAAAGTTCTAAGGGAGCTTGATTTAATTAACAAACAAAAAGAGAGTAAAAAGATGTCATAGGCAGACAATCTAAGTACAAATTTATTTAATGGGGAGTGGCGATGGAGGGTTAGGAGTGTAGAAACTCGCTTTACTCCGTGGACGATCCGATGCCGGAGGAGGAAGCTCTTCTCTCTTGCTTGACTGTAGGTTCGTCGATAGCCCTTCTATAAGGATCTGGTACCCTACTATTTATAATCACCCCTGGGTGCGCATGTGTTGGGCCGCATGGATGCAGGATGATACCACGTGTCCCTTCTTAACATGGTACAACTGTAACTGTAAGCAGACCAAGATGATACACGGGCGCTTGTTAGGATTTTCTATGCTGAAGACCTGGGTGGTTCTCGTCCTTTGTGGACGAGACTTGGTCAGTTTGACTCATAGTCCGCACTTGGTTGGAGAGAATCACTATTGTCGTAAGAGCAAGATTTGGTCTTTATGGAGTCTGAAATACATGAGACCAGAGACGCATAGGACGTATGGAGTCTGGAACGCATGGGGGCCAGAGACGCAAGGACCGTATAGAGCCTGAGACGTATGTGGCTAGAGACGCATGGGGCACACAGAGTCTGGGACACATGGGGCCAGAGACACATGGACCGCATAGAGCCTGGGATGCATGTGGCCAGAGACGTATGGGACGTACGGAGTCTGGGATGCATGGGGCCAGAGACGCATAGAGTCTGGGACGCATGGGGCCAAAGACGCATGGAACGCATGGGGCCAGTTGTGATGTATGCATGGCGTTGCACATCCATCGAGAGTAAAGTTTTGTGCTGACGTAAGACTTTTAACATTTAATGTGTTTACCTCTTTTGAGGCAATCAAAAAAATCCTTTTGTCAGGATTCTGTGTCCGAGGCGATCTTGTTGACAGGATGTCATGTCAAGTCTGTCTGCGGCCTGAATTATTTTGGCTGATTGGGACGCATGGACATCGTCTTGTTGAAGATGGCAGAAGGACCTGAATATGAGGTAGAGAAGATGGCTAGAGTTATTGAAGGACTATAACGTGGAACTTCAATACCATCCAGGCAAGGCTAATGTAGTACCTGATGCACTTAGTAGAAGAGGTAGAGAATTTATGTTGACTACTCAGAAACATATTCTAGAAGACTTACGAGAGATCGGTATCGAGATAGTATTTCCATAGAGTACAGGAGTTCAGGCTAGCCTACAGATTCAGTCAACTTTGGTATATAGAATCAAACTAGCTCAGGCAAGGGACCCGAAGATTCAAAAGCTATGAGAAGAATGTGTGTCAGGTCTTCGAAAGGAGTTCACAATACATGCGGATGGAACGCTAAGGTCTGGGAATTGTCTATGCGTACCAAATGGGATATTCGACAAGAAGTTATGACTGAAGCACAGAGTTCCCAGTATTTTATTCATCCGGGAGGCACGAAGATATACCAAGATATCAAGAAACACTTTTGGTGGAATAGAATGATGAGAAAAATAACACGTTTTGTATCTCGATGTCTGATATGTCAGCAAGTAAAGGAAGAACAACAGAGACCGGCATGATTATTGCAGTCGCTTCCTATTCCAGAGTGAAAATGGGAACACATCACGATGGACTTTGTGACTGGTTTACCAAGATCATCGACTGGTCGAGATACAGTTTGGGTGATAGTGGATCGTCTCACAAAAGTAGCTTACTTTTTTTTCTTTTCAAGTAGAATAATCTACAGAATAATTGGCTGAAAAATATATGCGACAGATAGCGAGACAACATGTAAACACCCATATTTTTAAAAATTAAAAAATATAAATTTTTATGATTTTTTGTGATTTTTAAATAATTCAAATAAATGTTCTTCATGGATAATATATTTTTGTGAATTAAATTAAATATTAAAATATTATAAAAATTATATTTTTGACTGTAAAATAAATAATTCGATATAATATAATTTTTCTAGAATTTATTGGACTCAGAAACTATTTTTAAATAGCTAAATATATCGTTTTTAAATAAACCAGATTAAACCAACCTGAAACGAACCAAACCAAACCTAATTAAACCCAACTGAAATGAACCCAACCCTAATGGGTCGGATCTAAACCCGACCCACTAACCCGACCCGACCCATTAACTAATCAATACTGTAATTGTTCGAATACCCTTCGTTTCCCTCCGCCGACCGTTTTGACCCCGCCGATGACCGCTCGCCTCCCCAACGGCCGCCCCGACCGTCCACCTCCCCTACCCGCCGGCTCTCCCTCCCTATAAATACGATGAACCCCCACCACCAACACAGCCACCGCCACCTCTCCGGCACCTCGACGACTCCGGTCGACCTCTAAGAAGATAGCGACCTCTTCGACGATGACCCCACGACACACCGACGACCACCACAGCTACCCGCCGCTGCCGACTTACACCGCCGCGCCGCCCCGTCCACGCGTAGCACACCATGGCCGACCCCTGTTCCGGTGAGTTTTTCTCTCTCCTCGTTGTGTCAATTTTTGATTGGCCTGTTGTGACATGTTCGCTGTGTGACCCTCTTGAACCCTGTACAATTAGATTAGGGTATTGTGTCCTGTGTCGGTCACAAACCGCGACACAAAAATAGAAAAAATAGTTCAATTTTCTAGTTCAAAAAACTGTTTCGAACTCACAAGTTCATGGCCGTTTTACGTCCAACCTAGTTAATAATTCTAAAATTTACTTAAACAGTAAATTAGATAATATAACCAAGTTTTAAACCCTATAATTAGTTTAATTTAATTTGCTGTAAGTTATATTTTATTCGCGGGTAAAGTTGACCAAATACTTAATTTTTAAAACCTGAATTTTTTGAAACTGGGTGCGTCCCGCTAAACGAGTCAACTTTGTCATGTGTGAATTGCACCGAAGGGTGCGTATCGTCAATACGGACGTGTAAAATTTCGCAAAAGTTGATTTGGATGTGCATGCACATCGAAATTAACGCGTATCAGAAGTCTCGTATCCGGCATGTTCTGAAACTCGTTGTAACTTTGTGTGTGCTTGTCGTTTCGTAACAAAACTTGTGCCATCGGATTTTTAGCGTTACTCTAGTCTTGTGACCCAGGTTTGGTTCGATTCTGAGAACGTTGACGAAACCCCGTATCGTGGGCCCCACGGCTCCACTTGACGGGCGATTTTGTGACTGGCTCGTCAGAATCCAGTTCTGGATATTCTGTTGGATTCGTATTATCGTTTTGGACTCATAGATACTAAGATTGACGAATTTAGAGAATTTTATCTCTGGCATATTTTTTCGTGTGAAGTGGGCCACATGTGGATCCCGCTTTGACCAAAAATTATCAATTTTGTCCATGTGTCCAAATTGGACTTATGGATAGTCAATCCTAGCTATTTTATATCTTTTGAGAGTGATGATAATATTTATTTCAGCATTCGGAGGCGTACCTAAAGATCTCGCTGTTACCGAAGTAATTGAAGGAGTCCAAATCTCAGGCAAGTGTACCTTGTCAAACTTGTAGTACTTGCTTTCATATTATTCTCTTAATTTATTTCTGTGGTGTATTTGCTCAACTTAGGACCGTGAGATATTGCTTAACGTCCGAACAATATTTAGGTGTCGACGCCGTATACGGAGTCGTATAACGTCACTTAGAGAGTTGATATCACGATCCTCTATACTTTACGTGCTTGCTTTATCAAGTAGGTCATACCATATGATACTTGATACTATTCATAAGATAAAATCTTTCCTGAGTTATTCATGGTGATTCTGTATAGGTTACAAGATTCGTGACATAGATCTTACATATGTATAGATATAATTATGACTCGCTGCATTAGCTAGATGTCATGATCTTGCGTGTTATGGACATAAGACGTAAGGTTACATTGGGTAGGGAGAGTCTTACCATACTACAGGCTGATTATATATATATATATAGATATTCTGGGAGTACCTTAGACTCTGACCAGAGCTTTGGCACACGTACTGGCCCTTCGAGATAATAAATGTTGTTATAGGTTTCCCAGAGCCTATAGTAGTTTCAGCCCGTGTATGATTAATACTCTCATTTGCATATCACATAGTTGGTTACATAGTTTGCCCTGCTGATATATTTTATATACTGCGTTTATTTGGATTGAGTTATTTTTGTACCTTGCTATGTCCCATGAGGACCTGGATCTGGATTATGTCCCCAGTTATAGCAGAGGAGATCAACTCCGAGGTATACGGGACGGGGACAGACGTTGGAGCAGTACCAATACCAGAGGACGAGATGGTACCAGAGGATTTTTTCTGAGTATTTGTCATATACTCAGTTATTTCTACTTACTTTATCTTCTTAACTCTTGGATTATTGTACTAAACTCATTATCGGGTTGTTCCCCGAATTTACTCTTTATTGAGACTTGATATTGGTTTATATTTTATTTCGATTATTCTGAATTTGATTTATATTTACCTTCTGTGGATGAGATTAGAGTTAGACTATGACATCTATCGTAGACCATTATAATGTTTTACAGCTTAAGTATACACTAATGGGTCCATTAAATTGGGTTTCCCCATTGGAGTGTGCTGCTGGCCATTTCCACATGGCTAGTCCCTCGGTATTTTGGGACTGGGGCGTGACATAATTTTTGTGGTAGCCCATGCAGGTCTACGACTATGTTGCTTCAGTTTTAACTAAGGAACTAAGCAAGCCTGCGATAAGGATATGATAAGTTATAGGATCTCATCCACTTGATTGATACGTTCTTGACCTCTATATCGACTTTAAAATAATTCTTGACTTGCATCCTACCTTGATTTCTCTGTGCACCTTTTATAGTTTATTTTGGATGCATAGTAATGGATCCACAAGCCAGAGATGAGACTCCTGCAGGAATACCACAAGTTATAGTTGTCACCTACGACGATGAAGTGACACCAGTAGGTGAAGGTAAATCAGATCAACAAAGAAATCAAGCAGAACAGCTCGCCTCAAGGTTCCAGCGAGACGATATTCCACCACCTCCGCAGTTTACTCCACCAATGTCTATTTTTCCACCAGGACAGCCTATGGATGGTCAACAGATATTTTAAATATTCTACGCAATGATGCAAGCCCAACAACAGGTTTATCAAGAGACCCAACAAAGCCGGGCGGAGAAGTTCTTTGACGGACTTAGCTCTGAGCTACAGAAATTAATCAGCTCCGTTGCCAGCTCCGTTGCCACTACTTCATACACGGATGTCCTTGCTGCAGCCCGACCCATGGAGCGCATCACCAGGAGAGAGTCCAGCCTGAAATGGACGTTCATACCAGCACCAACTAGAGCATCACACGGGGAGTCTGCAAAGCAACCCCAGATAAAATTACCACATCACAATCCCTAGTCCTTCCTACTTGTCACTACTGTGGTAAGGTAGGCTATATTGAGAGGGAGTGTAGACTTAAATTGGGATTATGTTTAGCATGCGGATCCAGTCAGTATTCGGTAAGAAATTTCTTTGAGCGTCGAGAAGGAGCATCGATAGTAAACCGACAAGTTTTACCAGCACCGGGAGGATATCAGCCGAGGCCACCTTTGGCACCACGAGCAGCACTCTTCCAGCAGGCCCAACAACAGCAGAGGGCGCCACCACAAGGACGTAGACAGGCTTTTGTGATGATAGTGGAGGACGCACAGACTTGAGGAGTAGCGAATACGAGTAAGATTTAAGTTTATCATAGCTATCTATTCCTAGTAATGCTTTAGCACGTGCCTGTTAGTTCCATTCCCTAGCCTAAGCCTAGTATTATGTTAGCATGAACTTGTTAGTTTAGATTAGTACTTGGTACCCAAGTTTTCATAAGCTGTAGTTGATCCTTGCTCTAATCAGGTTCCTTTACTCTTGAGTTACTTATCTCTCATTGCCTAGGGAAATATTTCTATTCCTTCCCTACGTGTTCTGCTTAATCCCTCATTCTTCCTCTCGATTTTTCCTTGTTCATGATTCTTTATTCTTGTGTCGTGCTTCAAACATGTCTTGTAACTGCGTCATCTCTTCTGACCGGTTATATTTTATTTTTTTAATTGCGAGGATGCAATTCTTTTAAGGAGGGTAGATTGTAAACACCCATATTTTTTAAAATTAAAAAATATAAATTTTTATGATTTTTTGTGTTTTTTAAATAATTAAAATAAATGTTCTTTAGGGATAATATATTTTTGTGAATTAAATTAAATATTAAAATATTATAAAAATTATATTTTTGAGTGTAAAATAAATAATTGGATATAGTATAAATTTTCTGAAATTTATTGGACTCAAAAACTATTTTTAAATAGCTAAAATTATCGTTTTTAAATAAACCAGATTAAACAAACCTGAACCAACCTGAACCGAACCAAACCAAACCTAATTAAACCCGACTGAACTGAACCCAACCCTAATGGGTCAGATCTAAACCCGACCTGACCCACTAACCCGACCCGACCCATTAACTAATCAATAGTGTAACTGTTCGAATACCCTTCATTTTCCTCCGCCGACCGTTTCGACCCCGTCGCTGACCGCTCGCCCCCCTAACAGCCGCCCCGACCGTCCATCTCCCCTACCCGTCGACTCTTCCTCCCTATAAATACGACGAACCCCTACCGCCAATCACCACCAACACGGCCACCGCCACCTCTCCGACACCTCGACGACTCCGGCCGACCTCTACGAAGACGACGACCTCTCCGGCGACAACCCCACGACACGTCGACGACCACCACAGCTACCCGCCACCGCCGACGTGCACCGCCACGCCGCCTCGTCCACGCGTAGCACACCGCGACCGACCCCTGTTCCGTTGAGTTTTTCTCTCTCCTCGTTGTGTCAATTTTTGATTGGCCTATTGCGACATGTTCACTGTGTGACCTTCTCGAACCATGTACAATTAGATTAGGGTATTGTGTCCTATGTTGTTCACAAACCGCGATGTAAAAATAAGAAAAAATAGCCTAATTTTCTAGTTCAGAAAACTATTCCGAACTCACAAGTTCATGGCCTTTTTACGTCCAACCTAGTTAATAATTCTAAAATTCACTTGAACAATAAATTAGACAACATAACCAAGTTTTAAACCCTATAATTAGTTTATTTTAATTTACTGCAAGTTATGTTTTATTTGCGGGTAAAGTTGACCAAAAACTTAGTTTTAAAAACCTAAATTTTCTGAAACTGGGTGCGTCCTGCTAAATGAGTCAACTTTGTCATGTGCGAATTGCACCGAAGGGTGCTTATCGTCAATACGGACGTGTGAAATTTTGTGAAAGTTGATTTGGATGTGCGTGCACACCGGAATCAACGGGTATCCGTCGAAAAGCCCCGTATCGGACCTGTTCTGAAACTCGTTATAACTTCATGTGTGCTTGTCGTTTCGTAACGAAACTTGTGCCATCGGATTTTTAGCATTATGCTAGTCTAGGTTTGGTTCGATTCTGAGAACATTGACGAAATTCCATATCGTGGACCCCACGGCTCCACTTGACGGACGATTTTGTGACTAGCCCATCGGAATCCAGTTTTGGATATTCCGTTGGGTTCGTATCATCGTTCTGGACTCATAGACACTAAATTTGATGAATTTGGAGAACTTTGTCTCTGGCATATTTTTTGATGCGAAGTGGGCCACATGTGGACCCCGTTTTGACCAAAAATTGTCAATTCTGTCCCTGTGTCTAAATTAGACTTATGGGTAGTCAATCCTAGCTATTTTATATCTTCTGAGAGTGATGATAATATTTATTTCAGCATCTGGAGGCGTACCTGAAGATCTCGCTGTTACCGAAGCAATTGAAGGAGTTCAAACCCCAAGCAAGTGTACATTGCCAAACTTGCAGTACTTGCTATCATATTATTCTCTTTATTTATTTCTGTGATATATTTGCTCAACTTAGGACCATGAGACGTTGCTTAACGTCCAAAAAATATTCAGGTGTCAACATCGTACGCAGAGTCGTGTAACGTCACTTAGAGAGTTGATATCACGATCCTCTATACTTTACGTGCTTGCTTTATCAAGTACGTCATACCATAGGATACTTGACACTATTCATGAGACAAAATCTTTTCTGAGTTATTCATGGTGATTCTGTATAGGTTACAGGATTCGTGACATAAATCTTACATATGTATATATATCATTATGACTCGCTGCATTAGCTAGAGGTCATGATCTTGCGTGTTATGGACATAAGACGTAAGGTTACATTGGGTAGGGAGAGTCTTACCATACTAAAGGTTGATTATATATATATAGATATTCTGGGAGTATCTTAGACGCTGACCAGAGCTTTGGCACACGTACTGGCCCTTCGAGATAATAAATGCTGCTATAGGTTTCCCAGAGCCTATAGTAGTTT
Source organism: Iris macrosiphon (assembly GCA_036927795.1). Lineage (NCBI taxonomy): Eukaryota > Viridiplantae > Streptophyta > Magnoliopsida > Asparagales > Iridaceae > Iris > Iris macrosiphon. The sequence continues at coordinate 186,550,180 of JAYESA010000004.1, forward strand.
CAGCTTGAGTATGATTAATGCTCTCATTTGCATATCACATAACTGGTTACATAATTTGCCCTGCTGATATATTTTATATACTGCATTTATTTGGCTTGAGTTATTCTTGTACCTTGCTATGTCTCCTGAGGACCTGGATCTGGATTATGTCCCCAGTTATAGCAGAGAAGATCTACTCCGAGGTATACGGGACGGGAATAGACGTTGGAGCAGTACCAATACCAGAGGATGAGGTTGTACCAGAGGAGATAGATGCTTTTTGACCCCAGAAATGACCTAGACAGCGTACTACCGCCGACACTGGCCCCATGAGTTAGCAGGTGACACATTGAGGAGCCGGTTCCCACTCCGGAGACTACCTTTGAGGAGGAGTAGCCAGTTAGTTATTATTTTATTTCCATTCAGCACATACTCGGGTTTGTCCCCGATTTATCTTCTGGCTTGTATTAACTGTGGTTTAGTTGTCACAGAGTAAATATTATGAAATCTTAGCATTTCTTTTTCTGTGATTATTCTTATATGTTCATTATTGTGGATGAGATAGATGCTTTTTGACCCCAGAAATGACCTAGACAGCGTACTACCGCCGACACTGCGGCGTAGGCTGGACGTGCCCACGCACTCGTGCCCGAATAACCGGGTGCGGGTCGTGACACGTTTTTGTGGTGGCCCATGCAGGTCCAGCCTACGCCGCCTGAGCCGCCGCAGCCCGACCCGCCCGCGTTCCTCTGGTACAAAAACGCCGGTTGAGCCGCCGCAGCCCGACACGGTTCACGTCCAGGACACGACCTGCATGGGCCACCACAAAAACGTGTCACGACCCGCACCCGGTTATTCGGGCACGAGTGCGTGGGCACGTCCAGCCTACGCCGCAGCGGCTCGACCCCTCGCAGCCAGCCCCAGCGCCGGTCCCCTCCCCCTAGCTCCGCCGTGAACCGCGCGGACGACCTCGCCTGAGCCGCCGCAGCCCCGGCCCGACCTCGCCAGCCTCCGACGTGTCCTCCAGCAGCACCCGCACGCGGACACAGCCCCTGACACGGGATTCACAGCACAGGACACGTCCAGGACACGAGCTCGCGTGTCGGACACGATTCAGAACCCCGATTTTTCAGTCCCCTTCAGGTACTCGTATCTTGCAACCCTGATCTCCGTTTTCGATTCTGTAAATTCCTACGCGAAGCCTGTATGACCCTCTCGGTGTCCGGATAAACTGTTCGCGGCACCGTGTCCTGTGGTGATCGCACACCGCGATCCAAAAACAGGAAAAACCAGACCCTGTTTCACCCCGGAACTGAGTCCGTCCCGCCAAACGGGACGACTTGGTCGCATGCGGTCTTCACAGATACGTACGCATCGTCGATACGAACGTGTGAGTTTTCGTGGAAGCTGATTCGGGTGTGCGTGCACACCGGAATCAACGCGTATCCACGGACATCGCCCCGTATCCGCCTTTTTTGCAAATTCACCCTAACTTCGTGCACACTCGTCAGATCGAGACGAAACTTGCGCCATCGGACTCGTAGCGATACGCTGGTCCTGTGGGTCAAGTTTGGTTCGATTTTGAGAACGTTGACGAAATCGCGTGTCATGGGCCCCACAGGCCCCGCTCGACGGGCGATTTTGTGTTCGGCTCATCGGAATCCAAATCTGGAAGTTCCGTTGGGTTCATATCAGCGTTCCTGACCTGTTGACACTAAGTTTGGTGAATTTGGAGACCTTCGTGCAAAGCGGGCCCACCGACGGACCCCGTTTTGACCCGAAACTGCCGTTTTTGCCCTTGTCTCCAAATTGGACCCAAGGACAGGCATTTCTAGCTATTTGACATCTTCTGAGCGTGATGGTGATGTTTATTTCAGCTTTTGGACTCATCTCTGGATATTTCCCCGAAGAACTATTAATCGGATCCTAACAACAGGCAAGTACCTGCACTTCAAGTTTAATCTTTATATTGTGATAGTTAATTCCCTGCCTTACATGTACCATTGATGATTACACGTAGTGCTAGAACACTGGATTTCATGTCTTGAATATTAGAGTTCATGTCTTGTTTTTCATGTCGGGTGGGAGAATACTGAAAGGCATGTAGCTTACCCTGACTCTTGCCATGATTAATAGCTGTTGGTACACGACTGTCCATCAGCCGGATCTCGATTATTCCTGTTTAATAGCCGTCTATGGCGGCCGGTTTAACCCTATAAACCCCTACATGCCAACTAGGTATTCTAAATACACAAGTTCACACACATAGTTTCTTGTCTTGTTACAGTTCCTATTGTCTGGTTGTAGTTCATTTTTCCTGTCACCTTGTTCCTGTTTTACTCATGTCCCTGTCTTACAGCAATTAACTCTTAGTTATTGTTACTATTTATTTATACATATCCTCAACATGATACCTGGCAGTTCATTTTTAATTGTCATGAATATTTAGCTTAATCTTGTTGTGCATTATGTACTTTGCTCCTTTCCTGACTGGATCCGTTATTTTAGGCGATGATGAGGACTTTGCCCCTACCTATTATGGCCCCATGAGTTAGCAGGTGACACATTGAGGAGCCGGTTCCCACTCCGGAGACTACCTTTGAGGAGGAGTAGCCAGTTAGTTATTATTTTATTTCCATTCAGCACATACTCGGGTTTGTCCCCGATTTATCTTCTGGCTTGTATTAACTGTGGTTTAGTTGTCACAGAGTAAATATTATGAAATCTTAGCATCTCTTTTTCCTGTGATTATTCTTATATGTTCATTATTGTGGATGAGATAGATGCTTTTTGACCCCAGAAATGACCTAGACAGCGTACTACCGCCGACACTGCGGCGTAGGCTGGACGTGCCCACGCACTCGTGCCCGAATAACCGGGTGCGGGTCGTGACAGGACGGGAATAGATGTTGGAGCAGTACCAATACCAGAGGATGAGGTTGTACCAGAGGATTTCTTCTGAGTATTTGTCATATACTCAAATCATTTCTGTTTACTTTATTTTTCTAACTCTTGGATTATTGTACTAAACTCATTATCGGGTTATTCCCCGAATTTACTCTTTATTGAGACTTGATATTGGTTTATATTTTATTTCGATTATTCTGAATTTGATTTGTGTTTACCTTCTGTGGATGAGATTAGAGTTAGACTGTGACATGTATCGTAGACGATTATAATGTTTTACAGCTTAAGTACACATTAATGGGTCCATTAAATTGGGTTTTCCCATTGGAGTGTGCTGCTGGCCATTGCCACGTGGGTAGTCCCTCGGTATTTTAGGACTGGAGCGTGATACAACACGGTATCCCAGTAAGTATCGTGTCAGATCTAGACACTCGGTTCACTTCATATTTTTGGAAAAATTTGCATCAAAGTTTGGACACCAAGTTAAGATTCAGCACAACTTACCACCCCCAGACAGACGGACAATCAGAGAGAACCATCCAGACCTTGGAGAATATGCTACAAACATGTACCTTAGACCTTGGCAGATCTTGGGAGAATCACATTCACTTGGTAGAATTTTCGTATAACAATAGTTATCAGACTAATTTCAGATGGCACCTTTGAAGCACTATACGGTAGAAAGTGTAGATCACCGTTGGCTTGGGACGACATTGGTGAGCAAAAGATATTAGGCCCTAAAATGATCACGCAGATAGTAGAAGTTGTCAAGCATATTAGAGAGCGACTTCGGGTTGCACAAGATATGCATCGACATTGGACAGATCAGCATCGTAGGCCTTTAGAGTTTTGTGTCGGCGACCATGTGTTCTTGCGGATTTTGCGTACCCGTGGAGTCATTAGATTCGGTGTTCGTAGAAAGCTTAGTCCGCAATACATAGGTCCGTTCGATATTCTCGAGCGGGTAGGCGATGTTGCTTATCGTCTTGTCCTTTCGCCTTCGCTATATGAGGTACATGATGTATTTTATGTGTCTCAGTTGTGTAGGTATGTTCCGAATCTGAGTCATATTCTCGATCACTCTGAACTAGTCGTTGGTAGACTTATCTTACGAGGAGCAACTGGTATCCATATTGGACCGAAGGGAGAATGTGCTCAAGAATCAGACTATTTCTCTTGTCTGGGTTGCTTGGGGCCATCACTCTCTAGGGTAATCAACGTAGGAGCGCGAGAATGATATTCGATCCTGGTACTCGCACATATTCAATTCAGAAGGTACATTCTTTCTTACGCCTTCATATCTCAGATTCTATGATCAGGTGATCACCTATGTGTTGTGATGATATTGCTTACATGTATAGTTGCTAGTAGATTTGTATCGTGCTTGTCTTGACTTCTCTAGCTGTTGCTTGGATTCGAATTCCGATGACAAAATTTTTCTAAGGTGGATAGAGATGTCAATCTCCGTTCTCGATATACGTATTTGGAACGTATTTTATTTTAGAATGGTTGCATGTGCATGGAGACTAGACCCATTCTTTGGTTTAACCTTGTTCATGGTTCATTTTGTGGGTTGGTTCAAGTCATGAGAACCCTTGGTTCAACCCTCAACCTTACCATATATAACACAATATTTTCCTTCTCTCTCTTCCTTCTCTCTCTCTCTCTTGTGTTTTCTCCCATTTCCATAAGCAAGTACACCTTACATGAGAAATAGAGAAATCCTCTATATTATTGGTTCATTATGTTTGTTATATGTTTCTAAGCACTTTTAGAACTTGTAACAGTAATAGGTAAGTCATATGCTATAATTAGTAGTCTAAGACCCATTATAGTCTCTGAACCAGTAACAGTACTTTTAGAACTTTTAGAACTTGTAACTCTAAGCACTTAGAGTTAACAAGATGACGTCTATGAGCCTGTAACAGTAATAGGTAAGTCATATGCTATAATTAGTAGTCTAAGACCCATTATAGTCTAGAATGCATTTCTTAGAATAATTTTAAATTTTATTAAAAAATGAAATTTATTTGGTAATTATCTTCCTCTGGAATTTGATTACCGATAAGGATCGATAAGCTTGTAAGTGAATCGATAGGTGAACCATAGCCTAGATGTAAACCCGCTTACCTTTCTTAAAATTAATTTTTCCAACTATTCAGAATCCATATTTATTGCCTTTGAAATTTTATCCATATAAATGTAAGTTTCATGATTAAAACTATTAATGATTCGTTATTATTTAAAGATGACTAACAATTCCTAGGATTCATTTAGAATTTATCTTTTTAAAAGCTAGGATAAATAAATCCTTAATCTTTAATGCCAAACTTAGATAATTTGTTGTTTAATCTAATTATTAAAGCCTAAACAATTAGCTAAATGGCCTAATAAATCTCCATGGGCTATATTGCTATTTCTCTTTTTTCTTTCTTTTCTCTTGCCGTGATAAGTAGAGAATAATGGGTGATAAGTCATTTGGGCTTGGGTACCACTTGGTGCACCTAAGACACCTAAGTCATGACTCATACCCTAAGTTTAATATATATATATATATATATATATATATATATATATATATATATATATATAATAATAATAATAATAATAATAATAATAATAATAATAATAATAATAATAATGAAGAATATTTTTTTTTGGATTTAGGTTATGATATTTTAGGAAAAAATTGCAGATGGCAAGGTATTATTACATGTAGAAACATATATACATCATTTAGAAGAAAAAAAAATCTTATAAGATTTCAAACATATTATATATATATATATATATATATATATATATATATATATATATATATATATATATTGGAAAATGAGGCTATTATAATCCGAACGGATGGGCTAATTTTTTGGGACCAAAAATAGTTTAGGATGAAGCTTAATACTCACAAGATATAAGTAAGACAAAATTCTGAATACTTGTCAACAATTTGATAAATTATAATTTTTAGTATATTTTGAAACTTAAATTCTAGGTACAATCTTATATTGATTTTATGTTACAAAGCCAACTTCATTAAAAAAGCTACTGTATTTTCAACATTATCATCAATTTTTCCTGTTAAGTGAAGTTGTTCTCTTATATGACTCTCGTACTAATTTTAGAATATAAGATTCCCAATCTGCAACAGCTACATTAGGCAAATAAATACATTATTTATTCTACATAAAATAATATATCAAACATTAATGTATGTGAATATTGCACTTATCGTTTTACATCCAAATGTTTCGTCAAAATTCATAGGTGGTTAGTTGATATAACTATTATAGTATTATAGCATATACACTATGGGTAAAATATAAAAAATGTAACCTAAATCCAATTGTCATGATATATAGAATCTAACTTAAAAAAACTAAATAGGGAGAAAAAACATGACATTAGGCAAAGCCACAATAGAAATATGGGAAGAAAAAAAAAGAAAAAGAAAAAAAAAAGCAATGAGAATTAGATGCTCCCAACCATCACTCCTCAGAAAAAAATGGTACCCACCCACCAAACACCAAATACCCCAAATGCCCTTGCAAGTAAGAACCCTCAATTTCCTCCCATTCACTGCGGTCAAAACTGCTCGGGGCGCCTCTGGCCCGCCAATCAGAGCCGTCAGGCCGCATTCAATGCGGGGGGGGCTGAACTCGCTTCAGTCCTGTTGCTGCTCGTGGGCTCGGTGGCAGGGAGTGTAAATAAAGGCACAGTAAGGGGTAAAATTGTCATAATTTGAAAAAAGGTTTCTCCTGCCGGGGCTTCAAGTGTGAGGAGGGTTTTTTGCTAGCTTTGTTTTCTTCGGACTCCCACTCACCACTCTCTCTCTTTATAGAATTCTTCTAGCTTCTCTCTCTCTATAAGTGCTTTAATGGCGGAGATCAGTCATCCGCCAATGGAGCAGCTGCAGGACCTGGAGTACTGCATAGACTCCAACCCGCCATGGCGTAAGGACCTCCTCTTTGCCATTTGTCAGTGTGTAGAAAATCCTAACGAAATTGAGAACAATTCATAGATTTCCTCATTTTTGATGCCTGTGGTTGTTCAAAAGAACCCATTTTGGGGATAATGGTTGCTGCTTATGATCAAAACTCTTCTTCTTCTTCTTCTTCTTCTTCTTCTTCTTTTGGGTAAGGGTGTTGTTTGCTCTTTTGCCCATGTGGTTTGGTCTGGGGTGTTTGTTATGTGATTGTTGTGGGGTTTTGATTTTGGAGGAGCTGGGAATGTGGATTGGTGGTGGTGGGGTGGGGGTCCTGGGGGCTGGGGGGTTGGTTTAGGAATGTTTTTCATGGATTGATTAATCGTTCTCGTTGAGTGAGAGTTGAGGGTTAAGTTTATATGTTATTGAAATATGCCTCCCAGATGGAATGCCCATTCTGGGACGAGAGCTGGAAACGCGCAATGGTATAATTTTCTTGTAAAATTTGTTTAAAATGGCGCGATACCAAAAATCTAGAGTTTTGATGAGGGTATAAATGAGGATATATAGCTTGGAGACGTCGAACAAAAATGTGCATCAACCTTTATATGGGCTCATTCAAGACTTACTCGAACGGCTACTCAACAGAAAATGAGAGCTTTGGTTTGTTCTATATAACTCTATATAAAGAAGTACATGATTCCTTCAGTTCGGTCAATGATTGGTCTGACCTAAAAAAGGGGATAAACGCCGTTTAATTTCTTTTTTATTCGTCGCTTCGTTTATCGTTCAGATAAAATATGCCTATCACTATCTCGTACTAAGTCAGAAAAAGAAAAAGAAAAAGAAAAATGTTCTTTTTTATAAGAATTCGATTCGGGGTACGAATCCCCTCATCACTTGATTCAAGTAAATGCGTTGAATCTATGTCCATTCCAATATACCCCAAAAGAGCAGGAAATAATGTACGTGCTTAGAAATTGTTTTGCAAGTTGGAAAATCACTTTCTTTTTATATTACTTCTCCAATATGTTTATTGTAGAATGACGATACATATGGGGAATAAATGAAGAAATCTCTACACCTAGTAGGTTGATTGGTCATCCCCACGAATCATCAAATATTTAATATTTCTTTTAGATTCTAATTCGAGTCATCTTAGTCTATGTTTATTGATTAACTGATGTTTGTCGTACCCACTTAAAAATAGCACCACCCCAAGCCCCAAAAACTTGATCAAGGCGTTGGCTAGTTGAACTGGCAGTGTCCTTGCATGTGCAGGAATTGTGCTGGTGGCTGGGCGGATACCTAAGTCGCTCAGCCAGGTTCTGCACTGCATGGAACAAAAACTACTCTTTGGCAGTATCAAATGTGCTCCTCCTGGTGGTTGAGCAGGTTACAGAGGCTGGAATAGGTTCCCTAGGAGGCTCATCTGGTTTGGTCATTATTTTCTGTAGCCATTCTTCTTAGATCTTCAAGCTTATCAAGCTTTTTTGCTGTTTCAAGCTTTGCTGTTGTTCTATGTTTTCTCTAAGGTCTTCAACTCTCAGTAGATGATCATTGACCATCATTGTATTCTTCAGTGGTTTAACCTCATGTCATATTCCACGAATTCTAATTTTTCCCTCTTTTGCAATAGAGCAGTATAAGGTTGTTGTTGGAGATTCTTATTATACAATTATTTTCAAAATGGAGTTGTTTGTATTTAAAGTCATTAGCCGCCGCTTGTGGAAGGTTGAGGTATTTCGGACTATACTATAAAAACATTGTTGAAAGGTGTGCTAAATACCCTGCATGATTCTCAAAGAACTAAAATTAACTAAGATTATGATTAGTATGTAAATATTTTGGTCGATTAAGCATAATCACAAGGCCTAAAATTACAGTTCTAACTTGTGCTAAATCTCAAAAATCTTGATTAGTGCTTAGGGGAATATACCTCATTGATCCGCAAGGTTAATAATGACAAGTCCTTGTAAGAAAATCGATCGCATAAGTGATTGCTATTATAGTACCTCTGGTTAGAGAAAGAGCAGGTTTGCTGGAACCCCTACAAACAAGACTCGGTAAAGAGAAATTTGAGCAGGCATTGGGAAACAATCCACTCTGGGAGAAGACAAGTGGTGATCCGGTCTCCTGATACACACAATCAAGAAAACGATGCCCAGCAGTCTGATTTCAGCTTGCTCAAGGTCTAGAAGTATGCTTTTCGTACCTTCTGAACTGTATAGCATCCAAAAGCATTAGGGAAACAATGTCTATTAGCTAATTTTAGCAATAATTGATAAAAAATGGTTTATTCTAAGACTTTTAACACACTAGAATATGCTAATGACATGGTGAAAATGAGTATTACCGAGAAAAAATTTGCGGCTTACAACGAAGATTTAACACAAAAAGTCTACATTCCTAAGTAGGCAATCAATTTGATATCTTGAATATTTGTTAGTTCTTTAATTTGTGAGTCTGGAAAGGAAAGTTCATAATGTGTAGAATATTTAGGCCTTGTTTGGTTCGCGGAAAGGAAAGAAAAGGAAATCAATTCCTTCTTCTTTCCCTTCCTTTTGGAAATTACAATTCCTATTCATTTTCCTTTCCAACGTTCGGAGAGGCCAAGGAAATTTGAAGGAAAAATGAATTTCCTACGGTGGAAAAGTGATTCCTTGGTTGGGTGGGGGGAATCACTTTTCCTCCTATTTTTCCTTCCTATGGGAACCATTTTTCTTTCCTCATATTTTCCTTTGACATTCAAACATAGTAAAAAAATTACTATCATTTTCCAATGCCAAGATTCTGCGAACCAAACGAGGCCTTAGAGTTATAATACATATATGAAGATGGAGTAAGTTGAATGTGGTAAACTATGAATTTTCATCTTATGATATTGAATTTAACAGAGAGCTAGCATTGGATATAGACATGATCCAAGCCTTGTCCCATTAGGATGGGTCTGCTATGGGGCATAACAAAGCTCCATGAAAGATTTAATAAAGTTTTATGACCATCTGTCAGCCTGACATCAACCTTCTATGTCGGTGCCAAATTCTTAGCCAAGATAACTATGAGCATGAAATGGTCATATGCCATAGAACCTAGACGGCCAATTGGTAGGTAGGTAAACCTACCTTTTGGATATGCACTTTTAGCTTATTTAACCAACGAGCACTCTCCAAGTTTTCGTAGACTATAGAGTATAGACGAAGAGCTAAGATGATAAGATTTGCTATTGAGAATTGCATTCATCTCTATGCCACATTAAGCCAAAGAGTGAAGGCTTTAGTAATTTTTGTTGTATAGCCTATTTATTGTTCATAACATTCATACTGTCTTAAAACTGGAATAAGGTAAAGGTTGTCCATCGAGGGAGCCAAGATATTTTGCTTAGGGGGAACACTTTTATGAAATGAATTCAATGATGATCAATGTAATTTCTCAAGTTTGAATCAAATGACAACTTTTCTATCTATAAGAAGTAAGTAATAAGTACTTTGATGCCAAGGAGTGGATAGAGAAAGAGAACTTGTCATCCACTTTTTATTATTATGATGATTAATAATGAATAAAATTGGTCACTTGTTGTAATGATTTCAAGTTTCAATACGCTAAGGTGAATGTCAATTTTTACTTCTTTGATATGAACTAGGATCGTAAAAGAACAGAGGTTTCATTCCCCCTATCCTCGTGTTTGTTATGAAATGACTAGGCTCAAGCTTGGACGAGCTAAAATGTAAGCTCACCTCACAACAATATTTTTGTGCTTGGCTTGTGACCTGCTTGTTTAGATTGGAAAGCTAGATAACTCGTTTACTAAATGAACATATCATAGATTCAAGTTCTAGCTCGGCAAATGAACTTTTTAGGTCGTTGATCTTGCTCACAGATATTCGTCTCGTCGACAAATGATAGTCATCATTTCACTTAACTCTCTCCCTCTCTCTCTCTCTCTCTCTCTCTCTCTCTATATATATATATATATATATATATATATATATATATATATATATATATATATATATATAGTCGAGACCTTGTAGCTGAAGTGACATAAGTGTGGAGACATAAGACTCATGTGAGCCATGTTCAAATCCCGCAGGGAGAGATCATGAATTACCCTAAGTAGTCAAAAACGGTTATATATCGGTTATATAACCGATATATAATGGTATCGGTCCTGGACCGATATTTTTTTGCAGAAATATCGGTAAAATATCAGAACCGATATTATCGGCCGATTTGGCCGATATTGTTCGAAATATCGGTTTACAAAAAAATCGATTTCTCACGGTTTTTGTTTTGGTACAAAAAAATCTTATGGACCTGGGCCTGCAGACGACATTCTATGGAAAATTCAGCCGTTAAGTCAAGATACAATACAAGCTTCTGCCATCAATGGAGATTATATCTTTTGCCATCAAACGATATGACATTCACATCAATGGAGATTACATCTGATGTTGAATGATATGATATTCACATCAATGGAGAATAGAGATTACATCTTCTGCCATCAAAATCTTCATGCATCAAACTTATTCAGAGATGTAGTTCCTTAAGTGATCTTCTTTATCTTGGATCTCTTAGATTTCTCGACGATATGTATACTTTATGCAGATTTTATAATAGAAAACTATTAAGTGTATTGTTCATATATAAAAATTTTGTTAAAAATGCAAACCGATATTTACCGTTATAAAACCGATATATCGGTGATATATCTATAACTCTACTGGACCGTTATCATGAAAAAACCGTTATTAACTGCATAGGAATTACCTAGTTTATATATATATATATATATATATATATATATATATATATATATATATATATAAGCTGTAAGTCTGCATCTTGTTGGTATATTAGAATATTCTTGGTATATTTGTTGGTATATTAGAATATTCTTGGTATATTTGTTGGGATATTAGAATATTCTACAGGGGATTTTAATGGGGTATTAATGTAAGATGAAGGGTTGTAAGGCTATAAATAGCCAAGAGATTATAAATAAAAATAAAACAATTACTCTAAAATATTCTACATGGTATCAGAGTCCAAATCCTAGCCAACACCTCCCAAACTGTGTGATATCAGCAGATCAATGCTGATCATACTGTGTTCTTCCGTCGGAGTGGAGGCCACATCACCATGCTTGCGGTGTATGTGGACGATATAATTATCACAGGAGATGATGAGCAGGAGATTGTCCGACTCAAGGGGAAGCTTGGCAAGGAGTTCGAGGTGAAGAACCTTGGCCTTCTTCGGTACTTCCTTGGGGTTGAGATTGCTTGAGAAGTAAAGGGGATTGTTATTTCTCAGAGGAAGTATGCGCTGGACCTTCTCACAGAAACATGGATGTTTGGGATACAGACCTGCAGCGATGCCGATCAACCAGGGGTTCAAGCTATGTGCTGAGGCTGGAGAACCAGTTGACCGAGACAGATACCAGAGACTGGTGGGCAAGTTGATCTATTTGAGCCACACACGTCCTGAATTTGCTTTGCAGTGAGTGTGGTGAGCCGCTACATGTGTCACGCCCCAATCTCCCGCGAGCTCGATCGTCCCCGCTGAACGTGAATCACCACGTTACAGCTCTCCCGCAGGACAATCGTTCTCATCGGGACGTGATGCCGTGCAAGCCTAAAGTGCGCTTGCACAAGGCCAAAGCTTTGATACAAGGGCAAGTAAGCTATTCTATACTGAAGCAGCGGCACATAACATTGCAGAAAAGTGAAGAACTCAATGGCATATGAAAAATAGTCTCTTTTATTGATAATCGAAAGTGTTACAAGCGGCACGTGGCCGAGATTACAATTCGCTCAAGCACTCTTCTCTCGATTACAATAACACCGTTCCATACATTATGTCCCTCTATCTGAAAGCAGCTCAAAGCAGGTACAAACTCGATGCAGCTCGAGGCATCGACTCCAGATTTTCGGCTCCTTGGGATGAGGCACGGCTATCGCTTCCTCAGACGGACGAGCACCTGAGAACAAGCAAACTGTTTGGTGGGTCAGCACTTTATACAAGTACTGGTGAGATAAAGCAACTGAACAGAAGCTACACCCCCTGAAACCCACACTAAGTAATCATGTGGCAAAACATTGCATTACTAGTAATCTTGCTAGTTTTACTTAGGTTCTTTACATGCAGTCCTAGCAGAGTCATATTACATTGTTTGGAAACATTCTTTGAAAACATAATCAAACAACCAATCAATCGAGGCAACCAATTCAAGCACGAGGAATCCTGTTCGGGTGTGCGCAGCGTGTTCGGTGAACTATATGCACGGATTCTAGGGACAGGCAGCGTTTAGGGACTATCATTCAAGCACACAAGTTAACTATCAATCAGAGGTCGGTCCCCGAGTAACTCAGGATCGGTAGCGGTAATCCAGCTAACCAATGACTCCTTTATCTGATGCTATTAGCAGCTGTGACTCATGGTTGCATATTACTGCCGAAGCAGCCGTAGCCAAGGTTCAACTCTGCACTAATAGCCATTGTCCGACCGAATGCAATGCATGAAACGCTAACAGGTGGTCTCTACGATGCAGACAAAATGAATAAGCAGGCTTATGTATAAACTGATATTTCTTACCCATGGCCGAACGGTTATCCCTGCAGCAGACATACAAGTTAGCAACAATTGCATAAACATATATGTTTTACCGTTCTTTAGTTCCCTGTCCGTCTCTGCATCAAA